>CM060307.1:33018695-33046195 GCA_030674185.1 Monoplex corrugatus | reverse complement strand
TGTGTGTGTGTGAGTGAGTGAGTGAGTGTGTGTGTGTGTGTGTGTGTGTGTGTGTGTGTGTGAGTGAGTGAGTGAGTGAGTGAGTGAGTGAGTGAATGAGTGAGCGAGTGTGATTCTGTCAGTTTGTGTCTCTGTGAATTGCACCTGTCGTGTTTCGAATAAAAACTGGCCTGTTCGTTCCCATCTTAAAATGTTAACATCATTCTCCTGGTGACTGCTTGGTGTTTCAAAAGGCCCGTCTTCGCCACGCGAATGCACGGATATGTGTATTGGATTTTCCTTTTCTTTTATTTCCTGTTGAAGTATTGTGTTTGTTTTGAAACGGTTATAGCCCTGATATGGCTCTACGCAGTCGGCTGGGCTTTAAACAAAAATAACAATAACAGAACGTAGGGTGCTATTTTTTGTGCACTCGAATATACCCGTACATGTGGGCCAACACGCGTGTGGTCGGTTGTTGTTCTTTTTCAATTTTACCATTTAGACAGTCATACCCTTGTCTTCCTGGATATGCACGCTGAGTGTTTTCATGTTTCCATAAGCCATCGACCATTAACATAGCTTACAGGATCTTCAAAGCGAATATTGGATGTTCTCTGTACATCTACACACAGTAGGGGTTCAGGCAAGAGCAGGTCTAAACTTGTGCTGACTTGGGAGATAGATAAAAAATATCTACCCTTTGTCTATCGGGCAAGTTTGATCCTAGACCTGAAAAAAACCTCTCCCCCTCTTTGTCTATCAAGCAATTTTGAACCTAGACTTGAAAAAAATCCCCCATCTTTGTCCACAAAGCAGTTTTGAACCTAGGCCTGAAAAAATCCCTACTCTTTGTCCATCAAGCAGTTTTTAACCTAGCTCTAAAAAATCTCCCCCCCCCCTTTGTCTACCAAACAGTTTTGAACCTAGACCAGAAAAATCCCCCCCTGTTTGCCCACCATAACGTTTTGAACCTAGACCTGAAAAAATTCCCCCGATCTTTGTCCACCAAGCAATTTTGAACCAAGATCTGAAAAATCCCCCCTCCCTTTTTCTTTGTCCACCAAGCAGTTTGAACCTAGACCAGAAAAAAGAAACTCACTCTTAGTCCACAAAGTAGTTTTGAACCTAGACCTGAAAAAAATCCCCCCTCTTTGTCAACCAAGTAGTTTTGAACCTAGACCTGAAAAAATCCCCCCTCTTTGTCAACCAAGTAGGTTTGAACCTAGACCTGAAAAATCTCCCCTCTTTGTCAACCAAGTAGTTTTGAAGCTAGACCTGAAAAAATCTCCGCCCTCTTTGTCCAAGCAATTTTGAACCTAGACCTGAAAAATTCCCCCATCTTTGTCCACCTAGCATTTTTTAACCTAAACCTGAAAAAAATCCCCTCTCTTTGTTGAGCAAACAGTTTTGAACCCAGGCTTGAAAACAATCTCTCTCCCCCTCTTTGTTTACCAAGCAGTTTTGAACCTAGACCTTTCAAAGTAAGTGACCAAACTACTCGACGATGGCACCCCACGACATGCGGTTGGATGACAAATTCACCCGCACGTGCAAAAATCCGGACCACACATACCGGCGGCCAACCCCCGCCTGTGTCAAGCAGTGTGGAAAAATACTTAAATGACCCCCCCCCCCCGACCCCCCACCCCCGATCCCTCCTTTTTTTTTTTTAATCAACTTTGTTGTGTGCTGCACAGCCTGACTGCGCTTAGAATAACTATTTCTATCATTCTACTACTTATTTTTCGTTACACATTGTTTGAAAAAATATTTGCTTTCATGTCACACTATGAGATTACTGTTAGTATTCATATTCATTTCTTTTGTCACAGTGGATTTACCACGTGAAGCTCGAGATGCTCTTCCTTTTGAGAGCGCGTCGCCACAGTGCAGCGCCACCCAATTTTTTTTTACCATTGACTTCAGAAAGACAAGAAGGCTTATTGGTTTTCAAGGGAAGGGACCTGGGAAATCAACCTATCTCTCCAATGTGTTATACTAAGGCATCCGGGGAATGCCCTGCTCTTCACGATTTTCAACTGCCGTGGGATCTTTAGCGTTCGCAGGCCATAGGGCAAAAGGGTCCGGCTCGTTTTTCGTCCCCCTTCCGAAGGACTAGACGTTCGGTTCGATTTTCCGGTCAAACTGAGGGGGAAAAAAAAAGTCCAGGCCTCAACGGGAAGTGAACCCTGGCCCTCGAGTTTAGTCACTGGTCACTGGCAGGCGGACGTCTGAACTATTCTGCCATCTTTTCCAATCATCTATAAACTTTTTTTTTTTTAAACATTTTTTTTTATTCTATTCATTTTTATTTTACAGTGCTATTCTCCAAACTCATTCAGATTCACTCCGCATAATGCGTAATCGATAATCAGATGTTTCAGTGGAGGACAGACAACTCAAACTGGCGGGTAAGCTGCCTACATTCCACAATGTCGTTACACAGTCTGTATCTTTGGTGGGCGTGCATACGAATTGTTTTATGGTTCAACAAGCCAGCCACACGTATGACTGACGCGATCTTAACGTGCACATCTGATAATCTGCTTGCGTACACACACGAATGGGGGTTTCGGTAACGGCAGGTCCCCACACACGCTGACCTGGGAGATCAGAAATATATCTGCTCTTTCCTCCACTTGGCTACCAGGGCCACTTTTCTTCTCACTTTGACGGAAAATCAAACCGAACGTCTAGTCCTTCGGAAGGGGACGACGAGTCGGACCCGTGTGCCTTCTGGCTGCGCACGCTGAAGATTCCACGGCAGTTGAAAATCGTGAAGAACAGGGCATTGCCCGGCTGCCTTGGTATAAAAACAAAACTTGGAGAGATTGGTTCATTTCCCATGTCCCTCCCTTTGAAGACCAATTACCTTCTTGCCTTTCTTAAGTCTTGGTTAACAAAAAAGTGAATGTGAAAATGAATTTGAAGCGAGAGAGGGGATGGGCACTGCCTTCGTGGTGCTGGCCCCAAGAAAAGTTTAGGTCTCTGCCACCTCACTCCCGTACGACCCCAGGTTATGGAACTATCTAGGTACGACCTCAGGACCTGGCCGGCTCATGGGTTTATGTGAAGGCTTAAGGCTTGTGCCGTTATCATTCTGGATCTTCTCCATCACATGGCACTTTTGACGTTAGTGCATATGGAATTCATTCCGAGCGCGGAGACGTCATCTTCAGAAATTGAAACTTAAATTTTACTCTTTCTCCACCAAGCAGAGGTGTCTATGCAGATCGCACCAGGGAGCCCTTCAGACGTTTACCTATGCGACTGCCGCGCCCGTACACTCATTCATACTATAACTCAATATGGCATTTACTATTAACTTTCTTAATATACTTAGAGCACCTATGTACACTCTATGTCAATACTTACTTAACTCAATACTTAGAGCACCTATGTACACTCTATGTCAATACTTAACTCAATACTTAGAGCACCTATGTACACTCTATGTCAATACTTACTTAACTCAATACTTAGAGCACCTATGTACACTCTATGTCAATACTTACTTAACTCAATACTTAGAGTACCTATGTACACTCTATGTCAATACTTACTTAACTCAATACTTAGAGCACCTATGTACACTCTATGTCAATACTTACTTAACTCAATACTTAGAGCACCTATGTACACTCTATGTCAATACTTACTTAACTCAATACTTAGAGCACTATATACACTCTATGTCAATACTTACTTAGCTCAATACTTAGAGTACCTATGTACACTCTATGTCAATACTTACTTAGCTCTATACTTAGAGTACCTATGTACACTCTATGTCAATACTTACTTAACTCAATACTTAGAGCACCTATGTACACTCTATGTCAATACTTACTTAACTGAATACTTAGAGCACTATGTACACTCTATGTCAATACTTACTTAGCTCAATACTTAGAGCACTATATACACTATATCTCAATACTTATTTAGCTCAATACTTAGAGCACCTATTTACACTCTATGTCAATACTTACTTAGCTCAATACTTAGAACAGCTATTTACACTCTATCAGTCTATGTCAATACTTAGAGCACCTATGTACACTCTATGTCAATACTTACTTAGCTCAATACTTAGAGCAGCTATTTACACTCTATGTCAATACTTAGAGCACCTATGTACACTCTATGTCAATACTTAGAGCACCTATGTACACTCTATGTCAACACTTAGAGCACCTATGTACACTCTATGTCAACACTTACTTAGCTCAATACTTAGAGCACCTATGTACACTCTATGTCAATACTTACTTAGCTCAATACTTAGAGCACCTATGTACACTCTATGTCAATACTTACTTAGCTCAATACTTAGAGCAGCTATTTACACTCTATGTCAATACTTAGAGCACCTATGTACATTCTATGTCAACACTTAGAGCACCTATGTACACTCTATGTCAATACTTACTTAACTCAATACTTAGAGCACCTATGTACACTCTATGTCAACACTTACTTAGCTCAATACTTAGAGCACCTATGTACACTCTATGTCAATACTTACTTAGCTCAATACTTAGAGCACCTATGTACACTATATCTCAATACTTAGAGCGCCTATGTACACTCTATGTCAATACTTACTTTGCTCAATACTTAGAGAGCACCTATGTATACTCTATGTCAATACTTACTTAGCTCAATACTTAGAGCAGCTATTTACACTCTATCTCAATACTTACTTAGCTCAATACTTAGAGCACCTATGTACACTCTATCTCAATACTTACTTAGCTCTATACTTAGAGCACCTATGTACACTCTATGTCAATACTTACTTTGCTCAATACTTAGAGAGCACCTATGTACACTCTATGTCAATACTTAGCTCAATACTTAGAGCAGCTATTTACACTCTATGTCAATACTTACTTAGCTCAAAACTTAGAGCACCTATGTACACTCTATCTCAATACTTTCTGAACTCAGTACTTAGAACACCTAGTCACAACAGGAAATCTGGCGGGCCTCAGTAGCTCAGTTGGTTGAGCATCGGATTCACATGCTAATGGTTGTGGGTTCCAATCCCGGGTGCGCTACATTAAAACTGGCGATCTCACTGTCCCATTTTAACATCATTGTTGTTCTGATGATTTCTTCATGCTTCTCTGGAAGAATATGCATGCTTCTCTCTCTCTCTCCTCTCTCTTTCTCTCTCTCTCTTTCTCTCTGTCCGTGTGTGTGTGTGTGTGTTTTGTGAGAGCGCGCGCGCGCAAAAGTACAAGGAAAAAAGACATTTAACTTAAGTTTACGCCATGGCATTCTCAGGGCCGTTTAGTGAGTCTCATATGACCTCTTTCATTATTTGTTATTTGATACAGGATTAGATAAGTCCCCCTTCCCCCACTTCCCTGAAATGGTTATTCACGTCGGCCATATCACCTGAGGTGGGTGTCGACGTAAAAACACCGGGTAGACCTGGGGAGAAAAGTACTAGACGGACTTGCGAAGTGGATGAAGACAGAGAGGGTGGGAGATGTACTTGCAACGACAAGGGACAGATTTGTATGGTGGATCATGATCGCCAACGCCATGCGGCAGGGCACATGATGATGATGACTTTTTTTTAAAGGATCATCGCACTCTGGGAGATTACCTTTGTGCTCACCTTTCTTCTTTTTTTTTCTCGTCTCATTTTCTACGCCACCTTAACGGCCATAGAAGCTGGCACAGTTTTTACAATGCGATAATGATGATGTCAATGAGGATGATAATTTGATGTTATGGAGTTCCATCTAGGATTGAGACTGCATGACAGGGCTGTGCTCTACGTTTACTATCATAATAAATCTTGGCGTCAACCAGTCCCGAGAGATATAGACATCTGCGGTGCTGGTCAGAAGATTTGATCAACACCCTCTATGACACATCTGTGAAGTGATGAGACTCGACTGTGTGGTCCCAGTCTTCTCAATAAGCCCACAGCACACCCAACTCTGGAACCGGTTAGAGCCAAAAATTCCCACAACCATATTTGAAGGGACTGATGGGGATTCTAACGCACACAGTCGGTAGTCCGTTGCGCTATTATTGTTATTTTTGTTTAAATCCCAGCCGACGGCATAGAGTCATAGCAGGGCAATAATTGTTTCAAAGCATACAATACTTCAACAGGTAAAAAACGAAAAGAAAATTAAGTACACATATCAATGCATTCGTACAAATAATATAAAAAGATGCCGCTGGCGTTGATCACTCCCTCCAATTTATCACACAGGAGACTTAAAAAACAGACCTGGATACACATTTAAACATAGTTAAGGACACTAAAACGTACAAAAAACGGGCCTAAATCACCTGAAATTGCTTCCGCATATTTCATTTCCCTAGAGCCAAAAATGCACTTAATACATGTATCCAACTGTCAATCCTAAGAGAAAGTATGTAAGACTTTATCGAACACATACAGGTAAATGGACCAACAAGGCAGAAAATGATAGAAAGAAATGACAGAAAGCAAAAGAACAAGGCAGAAACAAAGAGAGTGACAAAAAAAAAAAAAAAAAATAAAAAAGAGGAAAATTCTAGCACAGAATTTCCAGAAGGCGGGGGGATACTATTTGTACTGAAAGAGCCCCTGGTATTCCCAAAGGGGAGCCTGTCTCGCTAACCACAAAACCACGGCGACTAGTATTATGATGATTATGACTTACCCCTGTGACATGCTTGACATCGTCAGACCCAAAGGGAGGTAAGCGGGGTTGTCCGCTGCTCCGTCCGGCGACTTACTGAAGTTTTGTAGTTCCACGTTTGCCATGGTTCCCCTTTCCGTTTACTGCATGCACTTCTCTTGGCTCAACCTGGACAAAATTATGTGCAGAATGCATTGATACAATATTGCTATTACTGGAAATACTGTAAAGTATTACTACCACCACAACCACGACCATCACCACCACCACCAGCACCACCACCACCGTCATCATCGTCGCTTTTTAAAATTTTTCTTTTTCCTTTTTTCTTTTTTTTTTCTTTTTTCTTTCTTTTGTATGTGGATCAGATGATGATTTCTTCATGCTTCTCTGGAAGAATATGCATGCTTCTCTCACTCTCCCTCTCTCCCTCTCTCTTTCTCTCTCTCTCTCTCTGTCCGTGTGTGTGTGTGTGGTGTGTGTGGTGTGTGTGTGTGTGTGTGTGTGTGTGTGTGGTGTTTGTGTGCGAGCGCGCGCGCGCAAAAGTACAAGGAAAAAGACACATTTAACTTAAGTTTACGCCATGGCATTCCTCAGGGCCGTTTAGTGAGTCTCATATGACTTCTTTCATAATTTGTTATTTGAATGTTGTACACCAATACCACCATCACCACCATCACTTTTTTATTCTTAACATTTTCATTCAGATTATGTAAAGTTACCTAGGAGGGACGTGTGTTTGCGTGCGCCTGTGTGCGTGTGTGCGCTTGCGTGCATGCGTGCGTGCGTGTGTGTGTGTGTGTACACGCGCGCGTGCGTGTGTGTGTGTGTGAGTGAGTGAGTGAGTGCGTGCGTGTGTGTGTGGGTGAGTGTGTGTGTGTGTGAGTGAGTGTGTGTGCGCGTGCGAGTGTGTGTGCGCGCCTCTGTGTGTATGTGTGTGTGTGTGTGCGCACACGTGTGTATATGTATATTCGTGTGTGTGTGTGTGTGCGCGTGTGCGCGTGTGTGCGCGTGCGCGCGTGTGTGTGTATGCGTGTGTATGTACAAAAGAAATTGTACAACAGTCAAAGAGCATCTGTAAAAGAAGTCATATGACACTCAGTACAGAAATAGGAGTACACTGAAGAAGGCCAGAGCGGAAACGTCGTCAAAAAGAAAGTTGTTTCTTGGCTGCCTTCTATTCTCCACGGATTTTGCTTACAGATGAATTTGTCAGTAGATCTAATGTTCAGAGTTTTTTTTTCCCCGTTTGTCTGTTAAGACTAACATGATACAATAAAAAGATAGACGATTAAAAACAGAACAGAACAGAACAAAACAAAACAAACAAAAAAAGAAACAAAACAAAACAAAACAAAACAAACCACGGATGTTCAAAAATACCGGATCTTATGAAATATATTGTGGTCTTTCAACTGTCATGGTTGAGAAAGTTTAAAATTACAAAACATAAGGAAAATATTTCAAACTGACTTGCATTTAAAAAAAAAAACTGAAATAGAAAATAATACGATTGTGTGTGTGTGTGTGTGTGTGTGTGTGTGTGTGTGTGTGTGTGTGTGTGTGTGTGTGTGTGTGTGTGTGTGTGTGTGTGTGTGTGTGTGTGTGTGCGCGCCTCTGTGTGTGTGTGTGTGTGTGTGTAAAAGAAGTTGTACAACAAAGACCAGCTGTACGAGCAGTCATATGACACTCAGTACAGTACAGAGATAAGAGTACACTGAAGAAGGCCAGAGCGGAAATGTCAGCAAAAAAAAAAAAGTATTTTGTTTCTTGGCTGCCTTCTATTCTGCACGGATACCTATGGGTTGCATAAAGCTAATAACCACGTATTCTACGGACACATTCTTGAAGCATACAGTAATGGGGGGGGGGGGGGGGGGGGGGCATTATTGCTAACGCCATGCGGCAGGGCACACGATGATCATGATGATGATAGCAGTAATTTCTGAAGAAATAAGAACTTATCAACATGATATGCAGTTTTACTTTCAGAACAAATTCTGTTCGATGAAAGTATCAGAAATGGAAATATGATGAAATGTTCTGCAAA
This sequence comes from Monoplex corrugatus, assembly GCA_030674185.1. Classification (NCBI taxonomy): domain Eukaryota; kingdom Metazoa; phylum Mollusca; class Gastropoda; order Littorinimorpha; family Ranellidae; genus Monoplex; species Monoplex corrugatus. The sequence goes on along the minus strand of CM060307.1, from coordinate 33,037,507 downwards.
CAGCAGGAATTGAGGGAAATAAAATGAGGACCCCCCCCCCCCGAGACAATACACACACACACACACACACACACACACACACACACACACACACACACACACACACACACACACACACACACAAACGGCCACATTCATCGCCAAACAGGGAGTGACCATGCAGACTGTGACGGAGAGAAAACGTCAAACTCCGTATGGCTTGACTGTTATTGTTATTGCTGTTTAAAGCCCAGCTCACTGCGTACAGCCATATCAGGGCTATAGCCGTTTCAAAACATACACAATACTTCAACAGCTGGGAAAACAGGAAAAGAAAATAAGAAAATTCATTACATATATTAATGAATTCGCGCACATAATCATAAGAGATGCCCCTGGCTTGAGCACTCTGTCCAATTTATCACACAGGGGATTTAAAAAAAAGCATACATGAATACAAATTTAAACATAACTAAGGACACTAAAACATATATTATTAAACGGGCCTGAATTACCTAAAATTGCTTCTGCATATCTCATTTCCCTAGAGCCAAAGATGCACTTAAATACATGTATCCAATTATCAATCCTAAGAAAAAGTATGTGAGACTTTATCGAACACATACAGGTGAATGGACCAGCAAGGCAGAAAACGATAGCAAAAAATGACAAAAAGCAAAGGAACAAAACAGAAACAAAGAGAGTGAAAACAGAGAGGAGGAAATGTTTACCACAGAATTTCTACACTATTTATACTGAAGGAGCCCCCAGCATCCCCACGGGGGAGGGTGGGGAGGGTCGCTTGGAATGTCGATTGGAGTGTCGCTTGAATGGACCAGTAAGGCAGAAAATGATAGGGAGAAATGACAAAAGAACGAGGCAGAAACAAAGAGAGTGGCAGAAGAGAAGAAAATATCTAGCACAGAATTTCTATACTATTTATACTGAAAGACCCCACGGCATCCCCACGGGGGAGTGTCGTTTGGAGTGTCGCTTGGTTGAGCTGATGGTCAATTGAACTGCTGACTGGAAGACACGCCCATAGATGTGGTCTTCAAGAACACATGTCTCTAATGCTCTTCGGGAACTAAGAACAAAACAAAAAACAGAACAAACAAAAAACAAAACAAAACAAAACAAAAAACAAATATAGAACCAGAACGCGTATTTGATACAGCCAGACAAGATAGGAGCAAATTTTCGGCCAACTTGTAAACATAAGATCACAAACGAATAAACACCAAATACAAAAATTAGGAGAAAAAGACTAAAACTTCCCTGCTGCTTCGTCCAGTGGGATTAAAATGAAGTCCAAATGTGTTGGTGAGTAATGGCAAGAACTGGCGAGAGGGGAGGCAAATATTATGTCAGAGGGGAAGTGAGATGAGTTCTGCAATTTGACAAGTGGTCATGCCATATTAGTATTGTTTTATCCTCAAGAGGATCTAGGACTAAAACTATGACAACTATGACGCACTAGATAAGAGCAGATTTTGGAATGTAAGATCTTACTATTAAATGATGCGTTAATATACATACATATTCAAACACACGTACACACATATACATATATACATATACACATATTTACATACAGATACACGTATCTGCATACATATATACACATATCTACACACATGCCTACACATGGATACACATACATCCCCACAGGAATATAAAAATAAGAAAAAATATAAGCATATGATCGACAGAATGGAAATATTTATATATAATCTTTCCCTCCTATGCCATAAGTCTCTGGCTGGTCTTGCTCCCCCCTATCTTTCTGATCTCCTGACTGTTTACATTCCCTCCAGAGAGCTACGCTCTTCTACTGATGCCCACCTACTTAGAATCCCACGCTTCCGCAACAAAACTCTTGCTGAACGTGCTTTTTCTTATCAGGCCCCCTCTATTTGGAACAAACTTCCCTTTCCTCTCCGCTCTACCTGTACCCTTTCTTCGTTTAAGTCCAGTCTAAAAACTACTCTTTTTAAATCCTAGCCTTCAGCTGCCACCTTGAAATCTGTGCCCGCGCGCGTGTGTGTGTGTGTGTGCGGGTGTGTGTGTGTGTGTGTGTGTGTGGGTGTGTGTGTGTGCGGGTGTGTGTGTGTGTGTGTGTGTGTGTGTGTGTGTGTGTGTGTGTGTGTGCGGGTGTGTGTGTGTGTGTGTGTGTGTGTGTGTGTGTGTGTGTGTGTGCGTGTGCGTGTGTTGTGTGTGCGTGTGTGTGTGTGTTTACTGTAAGCGCTTAGGGCTTTTTATAGATTAAGCGCCATAAATGTTCACTATTATTATTATTATAATCAAGAGGTGTGGCTGATGTAAATGGATCTGTCTATTTATGCCTGCATAAATGCTATCTATGTCTCATAAATTCTTAGTAATTACGGAGACAATGATAATGATGCTTATTTTTCATATGCGTGGAAAACCTGTTGCCTAAAAGTTATTGTTTAAAATTGTAATTGCTACTCTACCATCCATTTGCCTAAAAATGCACACACACACACACACACACACACACACACACACACACACACACACACACACACACACACACATACACACACGCACGCGCGCGCGCGCATACACACACATGCACGCACAGACACCCACTCACTCACTCACTTCCTCATTACTTCAATAATTCAAAAACAAAAGAATCAAACGGGAAAAAGGACGCAACAACAACAGCAATATAATGCTTCGTAAAAACAACGTCAGCTGAGAACGACAGCGAACTGTTTTGTTCACAAAGCGACGACGAAAAACGTTAACACAGTTGCGATCACCTGTTGACAGACAATAAATTACAACGGGCCAACACTGTTAACACAACACGTGTGCAGGAAAACGTCAAAGCATCGTTAAACCGTTAGCATGCACTATATTCATCAGAAATTGCCAGCAGAATCGGCCAAGCCAAAACAGCATTCAAGAAGATGAAAAGCATTCTTGCCTACAAATGCCTATCAATTAACATCGGGAAGAGAGTTCTTGCATGTTATATAGAGCCGATAACGTTATACGGTTGTGAGGCGTGGACAGTCAACAAGCAAAGCCAGAACAAGATCAAGATTGAGGCAGCCGAGATGTGGTTTCTAAGAAGAATGTTGAGAGTTCCATGGACAGCAAAGAAAACAAACGAGGCAGTCTTGATGGAGGCAGACACAAGAAGATCATTCATAAGGAAGATTAGGAAAAGACAGGCAAAATTTATAGGCTATTTTATGAGGAAAGGGGAATTGCAGCATCTGGTCACAACAGGAAAGCTGGAGGGAAAGAGAGCACTAGGTAGACTCAGGGAGAAAATATTGGACGGACTTGCAGGATGACTGAGGACAGAGAGGGTGGAAGATGTACTTGCGGCAATAAGGGATAGATACACACAGAGGGCCAAGATCGCCAACGCTATGTGGCAGGGCACATGATGATGCACTATATTATGCTTATTATCGTCTGTGGTTTGCGTGTCGAATTCTCAACTGGATGGTGTGAGTTCAACTCTGCCTGATGGCGCCTTGGATCCATTTCTTACACGCCAGTAAGCTCGCACGTAAGTGGCGAGACAGCGTGTGGCGAGGACCAGAAAAAAAGTGTGCAGTGAAACAGATGCAAGGCGGAAGCAGTTTTCAGACTTGTGCAGCGCTTATTTCACAATTGAAGGTCAGTTTCAGTTTCAGTTTTTCAAGATGAACCCTCCATCTTCGGAATGAATTCCATATATGCACTAACATCACAGGTGCCATGTGATGGAGAAGATCCAAAAGGATCATGGCACAAGCCTTAAAGCCTGCACATGAGCTGGCCAGGTAAAGAAGAAGATCAAAAACAATTAACGCGAGTTGCACGACTGTCAATTCGATATCATCATCATCATCATCATCATCATCATCATAACAATGAGAAGAAGAAGAAGAAGAAGAAGAAGAAGAAGAAGAAGAAGAAGAAGAAGAGGAGCAACAACAGCAATCAATCATTCTTATCTATCGCCGTTCTCTAAAATCATGTGGTCTGAATGCGCATTACACATTTACAACGCACAGAGTGTAATACGTGCAGAGGAACCGATATGTATCACACACGCGTATGTTGCGCGCGCGCGCACACACACACACACACACACACACACACACACACGCACACACACACAAGCGCGCGCACACACACACAACACACACACACGCACACACATACACACACACGTGCATTCCAACACATCAGAATACATAGACTCACCCACATACACAAATGAATACAAAGTCGAACCATACGCACGCTGTACACCTGCGGTCGTTTTAAATGACATAGGCATACATCAATGGATTGCAAATGAAGCCGACAGACAACGCGCCGTTGCTAATAAAGGCACTGCAGTCTAGCCTGGCCTATTGCGTGTGTCCCCTGGAGCTGTCAGTGTGCGGTCTGCATGCTCGTTATCATGTATATATTGCCCATGTGATGGTGTGGTGGTAAGGGTGAAGGTGAAGACAGGAGGCAGAAGAGCAGAAGAGCGCAGATGGTAATGCAGCCTGACGAAGAAGACCCAGGGAAGACAGAGATGATGGTTCTCTCTTTATTCTGACCCAACTGTTCAAGACCAGACCAGAGGAGAAAGGCGTACATGGCACTCGCACTCATCCGCTTATATACTCCGCATGTGAACCGCATTGACTGCACCGCGAGCCCGCAGGCAATACGACTCTCTGGAACCCCTTAGGGGCCAGATTTGTGTTTCTTCGAGCAAGCTCAGCTGTGCTTATCTTGCGGTCCACATAACAAACACCAACATATCATACATCAGAAAATTCTACACAGCATACAGATTGTTGTACTCTACATCATTTTGCACAACATTCACATAGATCGAAACTATAAGTGATTTAAGTCAATGTTTATACTCTGCTGAAAGGGATTTTAGCCGTATTTTTACGTATTTAATCAATCAATATTAGTCCATGAAAAATATCAAACAAATGAGTGAATACACGATGATCGATAAGTTTATGTGGACATACTTTGAATAGGTAAATCAATCTCTCGGTGCAGAAATAGATCGGTGAACAGGCAATAGAAAACACAAATGATCCTAATTTGGACACGCTTAGTTCGACCACAATACGGAATGCCAAGATCTCTTCTAATACTTTACTGCTTAGCAATATTTCATTGCAATATCATTTCTGTTTATAAAAGGAGCAAAAAGGTAAATGTAATTATGTATTCTAAGTTAGATATTAAATACTAAGAATTCGATTCTACATCCCGGCAAGATGGCGGTCATTTTGGCGGTTTGTCGCACTTTGACTTGGCCTGAACTTTCATTAATGCAAGCTTAATATCTAATGATTAAAGGTGTGATGTAGTCCAAATGAAAGATTAGAATACCAACATTCTAATCGCGATCTTAAAATTTCCACAATTTATTTCATTATTATACAAATTTCCGATCATCATCACGGCTCACTGGTCGGAAATTTGAATAGTACCGAACGATCGGACAACAAAATTATTGATTTCGGGCAAACGAGGGGAAACTTCGCCTCGAGGACATTTCCTACAAGAAATACATACTTTTCTGCTGAATTAGAGTGCACAAGTTATTCATTTCTTAACTTTTAAGGGTTTAAATAATAGAATTTCTTAATATTTTTGAGAATCGCTGAACCAAGGGAGTTAACTGTACTCAAAATCGTTTGAGAAGAAAGGACGTCTGCTACACGCCGTTGGTTGTGCACGACTACACCCAGGTCAGATCAGTACACTGTTATCAGATTTTGTTTTCCAAGTTAGAACACCTTGCCACAGACGGATTTTTATTTCGTGTTATGATCTGTCTGTTGTTCTCTTTGGTGGACTCTTGTTTATGCCGCATTAATTAACTGATGATTTTAGATCTATATGTGTTTTGTAGTTTCAATGCCGTCATGCGATTGTAACATTTTTTTTAGTCAGTCTCTCTCTGTCTCTGTCTCTCTGTCTCTCTCTGTGTCTCTGTCTGTCTGTCACTCTGTCTGTCTGTCTCTCTCACCTCCTCTGTTCTCTCCCCCTCCCCGCCCCACCTCTCTCTCTCTCTCTCTCTATATATATATATATATATACATATACATATACATTATCTTTTTATCGGCAAACCATGTTTGAAATTCTTCTGAAATTTTTGGAGCTTTTCGCTCATCATCAGAGTTCTATAAAAGGAGAAATTAACACAAATGTTTTCAAACCAAGTAACAGAAATCATACACACACACACACACACACACACACACACACACACACACACACACACACACACACACACACACACACACACAACACACACACACACACACACACACACACACACACACACACACACACACACACACACACACACACACACACACCACACACACACACACACACACAAAACACACACACACACAACACACAAACACACACACACACCAACAACACACACAACACACACACACACACACAACACACAATATTTGAACTTTAAGTCTAACACAAATGATTTAGCTTTGCTAATAGTGTTTATCTTTGATTCTTATTTAAACGAATGAAATTTTTGAGAGACAAAAACAGCTTCGTTTTTCTTTTTCTTTTAAACGCAATAAAGGTAATTAAAATCTGTAAGTTACAGTTTTATGTTTCGAGGATTATGCTCCTATGTTAGACTGATATAACAAACCTTAATCTTGTCAACGGATTCTTAACCCTTTGACTCCCGCACCCTGTCCATCAGCATCCTGCATTGTCAAACATGATAACAAAGCAAAAATTGAACCCTGTGATTCCCTCACCCTTCCTGTAGGAAGCTGCTGGATAGGACGAGGGAGTCAAAGGGTTACGATTTTGTAGTTGGTGGATAGAGTGCAGGAATCAAAGGGTTAATGTACATATGAACATTCAGTGACAAACATGTTTGAATGGAATTGGTGGACTTAAATCTAAACCTACTGTGTTTGACATGACTTAATTTTGACAATGCCTTTAACTTAAACAACTGGCACAAGTACAACTGTTTTTGCCATTGTTTACACCCCTTCCGCAGCATCTGAATAAAACATTTCGCAGTTTACAGTGATACGGGGCAAGGACAAGATGAAGCGGGATAGGGCGGGATGGGTTGAGAGGTGACAAGAAAAAGTAATCAGAAAAAAGGTGATAGGAATATTCAACCAACGGTGATAACAAATATAGTGCTTTTTTTCTCTTCCTCTCCCCTCCTGCCCCATTTTGTCCTTGACCCATATGGATTCAGAGAGAGAAAGATAGACACATTACAGATTAAACAAACCAGCAAACCAACCAACAAACAAACTAAAACAAGCAAACAAAACACCAACAAACAAAGCAAAAACAAGCAAGCAAGCAAGCAAACCAACAAACAAACAAACCCACAAACAAAAGAAAACAAAGGAAGAAATGAAGAAAGAAAGACGGAAAGAAAGAAAGAAAGAAAGAAAGAAAACAAACAAACAAACAAACAAACAAACACGCGTCTCTTTGGACGGAGACAAACTGATCAGCTTAAATGAAAACTCAATGAGTGTTTCCTCGAAAAATAAATAAATATTCTAATTAAACCCCTTGCATCCTCTGCTAAAAAACTTCAAGTCAGTTTAATTATAACACACAGATCCATTTTATCAAGTTCCAAACTGTTATCTTTCTGCAATAAATTTCTCTCTCTCCTCTTCTCTCCCTCTTCCTCCCACCCCTCTCTCTCTGTATCTCCGTCTCTTTGTCTCTCTTTTTCTACGTGCCCATGCACACGTGTGTATGTATGCATGTGTATGTATGTATGTATGTATGTATGTATGTATGTATGTATGATGTATGTATGTATGTATGTATGTATGTATGTATGTATGTATGTATGTATGTTCGTGCTTGTGTTGGGTGATGGTGTGTTTGTGTGTGTGTGTGTGGTATGTTCGTGCTTGTGTTGGGTGATGGTGTGTTTGTGTGTGTTGTTATGTGTGTGTGTGTGTATGGTGTGTGTGTGTGTGCCTGCGTGTGTGAGTGTATGTGTGTGTGTGCATACACACATATATATATATATGTATATATATAATACAAGATACAAGAATTTTATTTAGCCCAAAGCATCACAATGGGAAATTGTTTTGGCATTCACATTAAAATACATATAGGCACAAGAACGCATAAACACATGTACACACATACTCTTACTCTCTCTCACTCTCTCTTTCACTCCTCTCTCACCCTCTTCCTCCCCTCATCTCTCTCCCCCTCCCTCTTTGTCGAAACAATATCAAAGATAATGACTAAATCTAAATATGTACGGTTAAAAAAGCACATCATAAGAGTCAGATGCCTTGGTCAGGACTTTTAACAATGGACAAAAAGGGCAATACTCATTGAAAAAACTTTGGTAGGTATAGAAAAAATTTGATTAAAGATGCAAGCGATATGCACATTAAAATCAAAATGAGTTAAATACAATAAAATGAGTATGTAGACTAAGAGGACAAGGTTAAACAAGAGAAGAACAAGAACAGGATTTTATTTTAGCCCAGTGCTCAGACACGTGGAAAATGTTTTGGCTAATGCATACAATCACACTCACGCATCACAACAATTACAATGTTCAACATCATAAAAGACAAATTCGTGGGTCATCCACGGAATCGAAGAAACACACGCACACAACACACACACACTCTCACGCCAAGGCGCCCATATCCAAGCCACCTTAGCCCTGCCAGCTAATTAATTTAACCCTTTGACCCCTGCAGCCTGTCCAACAGCATCCTTCTTTGTCAACCATGCTGGAAGAGCAAAAACTTAACTCTTTGACTCCCTCACCCTATCCACCAGCTTCCCTGCAGGAAGCTGGTGGATAGGGTGAGGGAGTCAAAGGGTTAAGTTTTTGCAGTTAGTAGACAGGTGCAGGTGGCAAAGGGTTAACAGCGCGCATCTGTCTTTCCCTTCCCCTCTCCACACCACCCTCACCCATCCAGTGGTGGGCCACAGGGACACATTGAAGTATAGGCTTACAGATTGACCTAGATTCGACTTGGCCTACTCTGTGCCAGTATCAGTCACTTCCTATACTCCGTCCTCCGAAAGATCGTAGCAGTTACAAAGCACTGCTGCAGAGTGGTGGACTCTGGTCAAACCTGCCTGGCTAAAAATACAAGATACAATATTCTATTTAGCCCAGAACATCACAATGGGAAATTGTTTTGGCATTCGCATTAAAATACACACAGGAACAAGAACGCATAAACAAATGTACACACATACTCTCACTCTCTCTCACTCTCTCTCTCATCCCTCTCTCACCCTCTCCCTCCCCTCATCTCTCTCCCTCCCTCGTTGTCGAACACAATATCAAAGATTATGACTAATTCTAAAAATGTACGGTTAAAAAAGCACATTATAAGTCAGATGACTTGGTTAGGACTTTTAACAATGGACAAAAAGGGCAATACTCATTGAAAAACAACTTTGGAAGGTATAGAAAAATTTGATTAAAGATGCAATTCAATATGCACATTAAAATCAAATTGAAGTAAAAACAATAAAATGAGTATGTAGACTAAGAGGACAAGGTTAAACTTTTTAAGTCAACCGACAGAAACACATATACAAGCAACAGCCGACCCCCCATCCACCCCCCCCCCCACACACACATACCCGCACGCGCACGGAGTCAATCAACGCATATCATTAAATCAACTGAGCTAAACAATAAAATATATGTAGACTAAAGACAAGTTCACAATACAACCACAACAAATTAGCCATGCCAACAATGTTTGCTCCAACATAAGTCAATTGTGCACATCCGCACGCTCTCTCCTCTGCTCATCCTTAACTCCAAAGCCCCGGCACATCTCACGTGAACAAGTAGGGACAGTGTCACGGGCCGCCTTCACATAGAAGCTGTTGCTTAACCGGCTTGTCCTGGCCTTAAAGGACCTGAATCGTTTACCGGAAGGGAGGGGGGAGAAGAAAGTATTTGCCGGATGGCCCTCGTCGGCCACGATGGATTTGACCTTCTTTTCCATTCTTCTAAGATAGATGGACTTAAGGGGCTCCAAAGTGGTCCCAATAATTTTCGAGGCGGTCCGGACAACTCTATTGAGCCTCTCCCTCTCGGCTGCGGGGAGGGCGCCGTACCAGGCAGTGATTGAAAAGGTCAGTACGCTCTCTATCACCGCCCGGTAGAACTGCACGAGTATATTTTGACCAACACCGAACTTTTTGAGTTGGCGGAGGAAGAACAGTCTTTGTTGGGATTTTGACACAATGTTGCTGGTGTTCCTCCCACTTCAACGAGCTTGATATTGTCGTACCTAGAATCTTGAATGTGTCTACAGCTTCTACGGACTCGCCCTTAATCACAAGGGGAGTGACAGGGGTCTTGGATCTTCTGGTGTCCACAATCAATTCCTTAGTTTTAGTTTTAACAGCATATGTATATATATATATATATATATATATATATATATATAATATATATATATATATATATATATATATATATATGTGTGTGTGTGTGTGTGTGTGTGTGTGTGTGTGTGTGTGTGAGATTTTCCTTCTTTCTTTCTTTGGCTGAAGGTTAAGATCCTACCCCACGCAGCGTATGCGGAGACCAACATTTAACATTTTTTAAAAAGAAGTCTTAAAATATTATGTTCACCTCCTTTGATGGGCTGAGCCTCAAGGAGGGGAGGAAAGTGTCTTCTGCTATGATGTGTGGTATGTATTATGCACGCACGTGCGCGCACGGGTTGTGTGTTGTGTGTGTGTGTGTGTGTGTGTGTGTGTGTGTGTGTCAGATACGAGAGAGGAGAAAGAGAGAGAGGAGAGGCGAGAGAGAGAGCGTTGTATATGTGCATGCGTGTGCATGAGTGTGTGTGTGTATGTGTGTCTGTGAGTGTGTGTGTATATATATATGTGTCTGTGAGTGAGAGGCAGAGAGAAAGACAGACAGACAGACAGACAGACAGACAGAGAGTGGAGAGAGAGTGTGTGTGTGCATGCGTGCATGGTGTTTATGTGTGTTTGTGAGTGTGAGTGAGCGAGCGAGCGAGCGAGCGAGAGAGAGAGAGAGAGAGAAAAGAGAGAGAGAGAGAAAGAGAAAGAAAGAGAGAGAGAGAAGAGAGAGAGAGAGAGAGAGAGAGAGAGAGACAGAGAAAAGAGGAGGAGTGTGTTTGTGAGTGTTAGTGTAAGTGAGTGAGTGAGCAATGACAGATGTCTGAACCACTTAACTATCGCCACTCGTCCTGTAAACAAGGCAATTTCACGCCATATAAAATTCAGTTACGTTCCTCCTCGACCAGATCGAGCTTCAAGACTTTTCAGCTGCTTCTGCCATTGCCTTTAGGGCCTGAACGTCTTCGTAAAAATCGAGTGGATCTCTGTACGTCAGTTTGTCTGTTGTCTCATTTTAGCGTTTATGTTTGTGCGCTCATATATCTTACTACGAAAAACATAGACAGGACTATCTGTAGAGAAATCCAGTGGGATCTAATACTACTACTACTACTACTCTGGGGTAATAAAATGTTTTCAAGTTTTAAGTTGTAAATTTCCTCTGTCTGTCTGTCTGTCTTCTCCCCTTGGAAGGTATGTAGATTAAACAATGGCAAATTCGAACGATGGCTGTTATCAAAGAACTCCTACCGTTGTTGGAGGTAAGAATCATTGTCACTTCTCTACCTCCCGTTCCCCTTATGTAATAACGTGTGGAGACCACTGTGAAAGGCCATATTAGCAGCGGTTGACATGCGCTGGGGGGTGTGGGGTGGGGGGGTTGCTGTGACAGAAGACCTTTTGTTGGCGGAAGGAGGGCAACACCAGAAAGGTGTCACGGACAGAGCGAAGCAGAGGCGCGTGAGAAAGAAGGCATGCGAAAATGCAGTGCTGGTGTGTATGTACATGTACATGTGTAGGCTAATTAATTCTCAAAGGGCGTGTCTTATACACGATGTCTGTGGTATTAGAGAGAGTGACAGACAAGACTCTGACACACACAAATAGCGGGTAAATCAAAAAGCTAACCCTTTGACTGCCTCAACGTCTTCACTGTTTTCCTGTTCTGTTCTTGCACAAAGGCATTAAGATAGGCTGAGGGTGTCAAATAGATTAACCCTATGACTCCTGCACCCTGGGTGAGGAAGTCAAAGGGTTAAGTCTTTGCTTTGCTAGCAAGGTTGGTAATGCAGGATGTGCAGCAATGCAGGATGCACCGACTGCAAAAACTTAACCCTTTGATTCCCTCACCCTATCCACCAGTTTCCGCAGGAAGCTGGTGGATAGGGTAAGGGAATCAAAGGGTTAAAGTCTATGCTTTGCTAGCAAGGTTGGCAATGCAGGATGCTGGTGGATAGGTTGAGGGAATCAAAGGGTTATGTTTTTTGCAGTCGGTGCATAGGTTGCGGGAGTCAAAGGGTTAAGTAACGTTTGAATACAACACAAACCAAGGCTAGCAGTGGAGATGGTTGACCGCGGCCGTGAGCCACCACCGTACACTGACGTGACTTACAGAATCTTTAACGTGCGTAGATGATGTTCTGCGTGCGTACACGCACACACGAACGAGGTTCAGGCACTAGCAGTTCTGCACACATGTTGATTTGAGAGATTCCCCTCATGGGGGTGCCGGGGGCTCTTTCAGTATAAATAATATCCCCACCTTCTGGAAATTCGTTGCTAGAGATTTCCTCTGTTCTGTCACTCTCTTTATTTCTGCCTTGTTTCTTTGCTTTCTGTCATTTCTTCCTATCCTTTTCTGTCTTGCTGGTCCACTCACCTGTATGTGTTCGATAAATCTTACATACTTTCTCTTAGGATTGATAATTGGGTGCAGTTTTGGCTCTAGGGATTTGAGATATGTGGAAGCAGTTTTAGGTAGTGTGGACCCGTTTTTACATAATATGTTTTACCGTCTTTACTTGTGTTTCAATTTGTATTCAGGTATGTGTTTTAAATCTTCAGTGCGATAAATTGAGACGGAGTGGTCAACGTCAGAGTCATCTCTTTAGATTATGTGCGCGAATGCATTGATAGTACAACATTTCTTTTCTCCCTTTTTCCCCCCGTTGAAGTATTGTGTGCGTTTTGAAACAGTTATAGTCCTGATATGGTTCTACGCAGTCAGCTGGGCTTTAAACAAAAATAACAAAATAACGATCTGAGAGATAGGAAAAAAAGTCTCCACACTACACCCAGCAGACAGGATCGAACCTAGACCATCAGAATATGGAAGTCCAACGTCTTACACCTGATTATCGCACCTGTCAACCATCTTGTATAATCTTCAGGTCGAAACGTCTATCCTACGCACAGACTTGCATAAACTACAGTAAGAAACCTGTATGCCATACAGCCTTGTTTCAAATACACGCGAGAGGAGAGAGGAGACAGGAGAGGAGATGGGAGAGAGAGAGAGAGAGAGAGAGAGAGAGAGAGAGAGAGAGAGAGAGAGAGAGAAAGAGAGAGAGATAAAGAGAGAGAGAGAGAGAGAACAGGGAGAGAGAACAGGGAGAGAGAGAAAGAGAGAGAAAGAAAGAGATAAAGAGAGAGAACCGGGAGAGAGAGAGAGTGAGAGAGAACATGGAGAGAGAGAGAGAGAGAGAAAGAAAGAGAGAGAGAAGAGAGAGAGAAGAGGGAGACAGAGAGAGAGAAGAGGGAGAGAGAGAAAAAAAAAGAGAAACAGAAAGAGAGAGAGAGAGAGAGAGAGAGAGAGAGAGAAGAGAAAGAGAGAGAGAGGAGAGAGTGAGAGAGAGAGAGAGACAGGCAGACATAGAGAGAGAGGAGAGAGAGAGAGAGACAGAGAGAGAGACAGACAGACATAGAGAGAGAGAGGAGAGAGTGAAAGAGAGAGACAGATAGACAGACATAGAGAGAGACAGACAGACAGACATAGAGAGACAGAGAGAGAGAGAAAGAGAGAGAGAGAGAGAAAGAGAGAGAGAGAGAGAGAGAGAGAGGAGAGAGAGAGAGAGAGAGAGAGGAGAGAGAGAGCGTGTCTCAAACATTCACCAAGTATGAGCAATTCACCAGCCAGGTACGATGACTTCTCTGCCTCTTCTTTCAACAACGCTTAACCCACAGCAAACTGTAATAAACCATGCTGACAGTTTTCTTGATGGATAATATTCGTTTAGGCGTGATATGTGTAAATTATAATAAGATTGTGCCTATTATAATTTCTCAAAAACAATGGTCATAAAACTGTAATAAAATGGGCCACAAAAATGTTTGTCGCGCAACAGGCAAAGAGCATAAAAAGCTTGTTAATACTCACTCCAGGCAATCTGACAGAATCACATATCATCAAGTTCCAAACAAGTCACGGTAACCGCCTTTCTTCAAAAAGTCTTCCTCAAAGAATGGAAGGCCCACGAAAGGAAAACATCTGCCATAAAGACGCTTCAAAATTCACTTAATGTGCCCGTACCTGATTGTTGTCCAAGACAATAATAAGGTACGTTAAATGTCCTCTTAGCCATCAAGTAGGTACGTTACATGTCCTCTTAGACAATAATAAGGTACGTTAAATGTCCTCTTAGCCATCAAGTAGGTACGTTACATGTCCTCTTAGACAATAATAAGGTACGTTGAATGTCCTCTTAGCCATCAAGTTGGTACGTTACATGTCCTCTTAGACAATGATAAGGTATGTTAAATGTCTGCTTAGATAATAATTAGGCACCCTAATGTCCTCTTACTAAATCACCAGATGCACTAAATGCTCTCTTTGTCAATCATTAAATACGCTAAATGTCCACTCACAGTCTGTACTTACGCAAATGTACGCTTAATGTTCTCTTAATCACTCAGTAAGTACGCTAGATCTCTTCTTAGTTACTAGGTTTGCTAAATGTCCCGTTATACAGTCACTAGGCCACATAAATGTTCTCTTAGACATTCACTGAGTACGCTAAATACCTTCTGTTCAGAAGCGTAATCTTAGGGCACACAATCTTTAAATACTCACACATCCAATGTTACAATGACTGGTTAAGATAAAGAGAGATGTAAAAATTTTTTTCAAAACTCATCTCCAACTTAGCATACAATTCTAAATTACTCAAGCGAGGTAGGTAAAAAAAATCACAAGATGAACGGAGCAGTTCTTCTAACCTCCTCTCCCTCTACCTCCCTCCCCCCACACTCCCTTAAAGAGCACGCAGTTCTCAAAGACTTGAATTAAAGTAGGACAACCGTCAGGTATGATAACCAAAATGTCATTCTACCAAAAACACGTCAACGAGGACACAGGCTCTCAAACACGTCTACTCAATGGAAATATGGCAGCTTCACAAAGAAACATTCGTCCTGAATGCCTACCTTCCAAAAGTCTTCTCTCACAGGTGACAGTCGCAGCTCGCACAAGGTAAGGGGAAAGTCACTACGTAAGATTTATAAATGTGATCTTTTCAAAAAGCCTTCTCTCACAAAGGTCCAAACCCGCAGGACAGCATTCTAACTAAACACACAGGACCATCGTAACGAACAGTGGTTTTGGCCGTCGAAACCGTGGTTGGAGCTTACAATCTCAGGAGCGTACAAACTACACTCACGACGACAGACAAGTGACAAGGATTTCCATATTGTCAGTGGTGCACAAATGATCACACAACAAGTGAACAGCTTTTTTAAAATTTTTTTTTTTATAAACATTCACATCAGGTATGAACGACGGATCGAGATCCTCCCCTCCCCTTCCCTCCCATCACCTGTTCTTCCTCCCACCCATCCCCCGCACCTTTCTTTCTTTTCCAGCCCCCTCCCCTCCCCTTCCCTCCCATCACCTGTTCTTCCTCCCACCCATCCCCCGCACCTTTCTTTCTTTTCCAGCCCCCTCCTCCCCATTGCTCTCTGCCCCCCCCCCACCCCCAAGTTGAGAGTCGTGCTACTGACCCTGTCTTGTCTCTCCCTCTCACAGTTGTTCGTTTGTCTCCGGCTTTTTATACCCCCCGTAACCCCACTGTATGCATCACAAAATCACAAATAAACAAAACACGTTCGCGCTCCCACACTCGCACACACACACACACACACACACACACACACACACACCACACACAACACACACACCACCACACACACCACACACGCCCACGCACAACACACACACACACACACACACACACACACACACACGCGCGCGCGCCCCTTCTCCCTCCCACACACATGATGCATACACACTCCTTATTGCACGTACAACACTCATCACTGATGCGCACACACACACTACCCTTTCTCTCTCTTTCACACACACACACACACACACACACACACACACACACACACACACACACACACACAAACACACACACACACACACACACACACACACACACACACACACACACACACACACACACACACACACACACACCAACACACACACACAACAAATTATAAAACGTTCTTTTCAAAATGTATGTAAAAAATTGCAGTATTCTTACATAATATCATTCGAGATCAATTGTTGCTGTTCATTTTCGTATTCAGCTAAACGCGTTGAAAACAAAATATTGTAAAAATATCAAATGTATTTGCGGAGAACAGTTCACACTGTTTCACTGTTTATTTTACTGCAAAAAGCTACGTTCCTTTTTACCAAAAATGTTTACACAAGATAACTATTCTGAAACTCATTTTAAAGAAGTAACTTCAGATCAATCATTGTCAGTTAAAATTTCGGAATCATTGGTTCACAGTCCTGTTAATGTATTGCTTTAAGTTTATGAAGTTTGTACTTTAGCGTTAAATTTTCCCTTAGCATTGTTAATGTTAACTGTTAGTGTTAAGATTTTGTTCCATTTTTATATTTACACGCTTACTCATGTCTCATACTCATTCTCCCCTCTGCCCCCAATCCAACTCGCCCATCTCCCATCCTCCATTTTTCCCCCGTCTAATATCACTCATAGTGAACAGACGTTAAATCAAAGAACGAACGAACGAACGAACACACACACACACACACACACACACACACACACACACACACACACACACACACACACACACACACACACACACACACACACACACACACACACACACAGACTGCAGGCTCGAAGGGTTGTTTGAATACGAGGAAGACGTCTGCGCGATGTTCTCGTTTTGCAGCAACCAGTTGAGATGCTTTGCATCCTCAGAAAGATGTGATACTTGGCATGGGGCGTGATAGAGAGCGTGTTGACCGACAGGTAAAGTCTGGTTTTGACCAACACGTTTATGATTGTCCGTAATTATTATCGCTCGAATCAGTCGCACATCCTGTACAGAAGGGCAGTTGTTTACTTCAATGATAAATACGGGTCAGAACACTCATCATCATCATCAAGTGACCTGCTGTATGGCGTTGGCGATCATGGCCCTCCATGTGTATCTATCCCTTGTTGCCGCAAGCACATCTTCCACCTTCTCTGTGCTCAGCCACCCTGCAAGTCCGTCCAATATTTTCTCCCTGGGTCACTGGTGTCTCTTTCCCTCCAGCTTTCCTGTTGTGACCAGGTGCTTTGATTCCCCTTTCCTCATAAAATGGTCTATAAATGTAGTCAGAACACTTTACAGCAGTTTTCACGAAGCATTTATCCGTGCAGTGTGCTGGTCGGGGACAAGTTTGCGTGTGTCTTGAGTCGGTGCCAGTGAGTGTGTGATCTGTGTTTACGATCGTCAATTACCTGCATGTATGTATTAATGGCTTTAACCCTTTAACCCCCGCACCCTGTCCACCAGCATCCTGCAATGCCAACCATGCTAGCAAAACAAAAACTTGACCTTTTGATTCCTTCACCCAATCCACTGGAAGCTGGTGAACAGGGTGAGGGAGTCAAAGGGTTCAGTTTTTGCACTTGGTGGATAGGGTGCGGGAGTCAAAATGTTAAGGTGTTTTCTTTTTTATTGAATGCACCGCACGCACCGGTCTTAAATCCCGGCCTTTAAAACGTAAACATCACAGGCGTTTGGTAATAGATAAAATAAATAGATAAATACAAACATGACCCAATTACAAGTTTTCCGTTATGATACTAGTGTATGCAGTTGATGGACTGGCGTTTTGCCCAACTACAGCGTAAATTGCTTGTACACTTTTCTGATATAAGAACAACCTCCATAAAAAGTTTAAAAGTCTTGACAATAACATAAGAATAATTAATAATAATCATAGTATTATACGGCACCAAATATTGACAACTCAAATCAAAGCGTACTCACGCACCAGGCGTACGCATAGAATCGACAAAGATGACTTTACAATATTTAATACACAGACTGAAGGAAAGAAGTAGTTGTAGAATTCATTGTTGGGAAAAAAACGTGTTTTTTTTAAAATCAGATTTATCCCTTTGACTCCCTCACCCTATCTGTGCGAAGCTGGTGGACAAGGTGAAGCAGTCAAAGGGTTTAGTTTTTGCTTTGCTAGCATATTTGACAATGCAAGATGCTGGTGGACAGGGTGCGGAAGTCAAAGGGTTTAGTTTTTGCTTTGCTAGCATGGTTGACAATGCAGGATGCTGATGGACAGGATGCGGGAGTCAAAGGGTTTAGTTTTTTGCTTTGCTAGCATGGTTGACAATGCAGGATGCTGGTGGACAGGGTGCGGGAGTCAAAGGGTTAAATTTTTGCTTTGCTAGCATATTTGACAATGCAGGATGCTGGTGGACAGGTGCGGGAGTCGAAGGGTTTAAAGCAGAAAGGTAGGTGTTAGGCGAAGGCAGAGCGGAAGTCTATTCCAGGCTGACGGATCTTGAGACACCAAAATCACATCACAGACATGATAGGAAAGATAGGTGAACTGAACATTTGTGTGGAACGAAACAGGT
>CM060307.1:33011195-33013695 GCA_030674185.1 Monoplex corrugatus | reverse complement strand
GCCATTAACATATACATGTTTTCAACCTTCCTGCAAAACGTCATCAATTAAAGAAATAAACATCAACAATATGAACACTATAACAATTCAGAAGATGCCCTGTACCCACGTATCTTGAGCGTGGTTCCACTCCTACACAGGCGAAAAAATACGCCCGTATAAACTTCCTTCGAGGCTTCAGGACAAGAGTCCACCAGCAGCCTGGCTCCATCATGAACTCAGAATACTAGCCGAGCCAACAAAGTAACTTTGTGGTTCTACCGCACAAGCATTAGGACTTTTAAACAAGTGACAGTGCAAAATGGCCAGCAAAGTTAGAGGTCGTCGGAGATGATCAAAGCTGGGTCAACCTCATCACCTGGGACACCTGAACACTATGAAACATGCAATCCACGTAACACCGATGATATTCAACAACAGCCAGGAAGTCGAAGAGATTTCAGCGCCTTGACCATTCAAAGAAAAGCCTGCACAACACCACAGAAAGTCAGAGAGATTTTCACGTGCCTTGACCATTCAAAAGAACGTCTGCACAACACCACGAATCAAGTCTCACGCGCTTGACCATTCAAAAACGCAAGCCACACACAGGAAGTCAGAGAGATTCACGCGTCTTGACCAATCAAACGAACAGCAGCCGCCTACTCACTTGCAACGTGCACATCTGAACGAAGAACATGCACAAATCTTTTCCCCCCTTCCCCCTCCCCCCCCCCCCCCTCAGTCAAAATTGACAGGAAAAAATGGTGGTAGGTGGTGAGGGGTGGGGGAGTTTCAGAGTGAAACATGGGTATGTTCCTCTGTGATTCCACAAACATAAATGTAAAAACCATTTTACAGACGCACACACATGTACGCACACGCCCGCCGCGTGCGAGCACACACACACATACACACACACACACACACAAACACAAACACACACACACACACACACACACACACACACACACACACACACACACACACACACACACACACACACACACCACATGTACTGACATACCACACACACAAATAAAACATTTAAAAGTGGGTTAAGATATTTTTTCCGATTTCTCAGGTCAACATATGGTCACCCCTTAAATTGTAAAAATAAGAACGCATACACACACAGACACACACACACACACACAGACACCAGACACACACACACGAATACACACATCACACACACCACACACACACACACACACACACACACACACACACACACACACACGCACCACACACACCACACACACACACACACCAAGGTCACATATGTTATATAAAAAGGGAAGGTTGTAAAGTAAGAATATGCAGGCACGCACACAGACACCCATCCACCCAACACCATACCCACTACCCACCACCACCACCCACACACACACACCACACACCCAAAACACCTACCCACTACCCACCACACACACACACACACACCCCAACACACCTACCCACCACCCACCCACCCACCCACACACACACACCAACACACCAACACACATACCCACCACCCACCCACACCACACACACACACGCACACACACCCATACCAATCACCACACATACACCACCACACACCTCCACCTACCACCTCACCCACTACAACTACACATACACCAATACTACCCACCCACCCATCACACACACACCATACACCCATCCATCACACCATACACTCACAATGACTATCGTCATAGCGTTTACAAGCTTACATAATACATATACATATATATATATATATATATATATATATATATTATATATATATATACACACATATTATATACATATATATATATATGTGTGTGTGTATGTGTGTGTATGTATGTGTATGTATATATATATATATATACATATACACACACATATATAGATTGTATATATATTATACATAATGTATATATGGCCTAATATATATATATATATATATAAATATAATATATGTATAAATTGTATGTGTGTGTGGTGTGTGTGTGTGTATGTGTGTGTATACACACATACATCATATATGTACATACAAACATACATACAATATGTGTGTGTATAAATGTGTATGTGTGTATATGCGAGTGTGTGTGTGTGTGTGTTGTGTGTGTGTGTGTGTGTGTGTGTGTGTGTGTGTGTGTGTATGTATACATTATGTATGAACGAAAAGGTCAACCCGGAAGCCTTCTCCGATAACATCGCTGAAGTGCATGCAGTTTTAAATTGTTTGAATTGACAAACAGCGACAGACACAAGACACATTCAGCCCCGGGTGAACAAGCCTTCAAGATGACAGGTGCTCCCACACAGGATGATTTGTTCGTACATGTGTGGACATGAGGGCTTGTGGGCAACTGGGTGTGTGTATGTGTGTGTGTGTGTGTGTGTGTGTGTGTGTGTGTGTGTGTGTGTGTGTGTGTGTGTGTGTGTGTGTGTGTGTGTGTGTGTGTGTGTGTGTGTGTGTGTGTGTGTGTGTGTGTGTGTGTGTGTGTGTGAGTGTGTGTGTGTGAGGTGTGATGTGTGTGTG
>CM060307.1:32968695-33006195 GCA_030674185.1 Monoplex corrugatus | reverse complement strand
TCACATCTGTCACAACATCAGGTAAGAGAGGAACAAAATCAGCAACATGACGGGTACACAGGAAAATCTGCTGCTGACAGACCATGATAATGTGCATGATTAGGCCACCTTAACCTTAACCTTAAAAACTACAAAGACCTGTCTCACACCATCCACCATGACTCCTGGAGACAGAGGGTAACGTCAGGATCGACTGCAGCTAAGCACTCAATAGGGAGGGGTGAACAAACACTCAGTGAATCACAACTGCTCACTTCAACATCACCAGAAAGAAAGGGGTGGATAACTGATAAACCACAACTTCCCACTTCAGCGTCACCAGTTTTATACTCTTTTTCTGAAACCGCAAAGACATAAACAACATTTTTCTTTGTCACTACAAATTTCATCATCATCATCATCATCATCACCATCATCATCATTTGCCCTGCCGTATGGCGTTGGCAATCATGACCCTCAATACGAATCTCTTTAGTCGCTGCAAGCATCTCCCATCCTTTCTGTCTTCATCTATTCCGCAAAACCGTCCAATATTTTTCTCCCTGGTGCAGTTTTTCCCCTTCTCCTTTCCTGTTGTGACAAGATCCCAAAATTCTCTTGCCTCATAAAATATCATCTAATACAGTTATACTACTTGTCTTTTCCTAATCTTCTTCATTAATGTTCTTTTCGTGTTTGTCTCTTTCAAGACTCTCATTTTTCTTTGCTGTCCATGGAACCTTTAACATTCTTCTTAGAAATCACATTTCAGCTGCCTCAGTCTTATTCTGACTTTGCGTGTTGATAGTCCACGCTTCGCATCCGTACATCATGGCCAGACACACGACAAATTTACCACATGAAATATTCGAGCTGTGTTTGGGGAGATCGAATCACCACAGTATGTCTACATTTTTGTCCATGTATATCATTGTTTTTGTTCACCCATTCAAATGGAATTTTCTGTATGATTTTGCCGAGGACAATTTCCTGTTGTCGTTGCCGAATCTTTATTTAGTGCACCAGTATAAGATAAAAAAAAAAGATATCATCAACAACAACAACAACAACAACAACAAAAAAAGACATAGGCTTGGTAGGACCTCTGAACCTGGCCAGCTGACAGGTTTATGTGCAGACCTAAGGCTTGTGCCATGATCATTCTGGATCTTTTCCATGACATGGCAACTGTGACGTTAACGCATATAGAATGCATTCCAAGCGTGGAGACGTCGTCTTGAGAAACTGAAACTGAAATGCGCTAGTTGCACGATGCACATAATGTCAGAAACAACAACAAAACACACAACAAAAACACATACAAATAAAACACTACCGCCATCACCAAAACCACCACCACCTCCAGCAAAAAGAACAAGAACAAAAAACAACAAAGGACAACAACAACAACAATCTTACACAACCACTGGTTTGATACAGGAGAACAAATCCCTGTACAACTGAGAATGGGACGAGGAACTTTCTCGTTTCACAGGCAGTCGCTTTGGCCAGTGTGGGCCACCATTGCTTAGCTTGTTTCCATCTCCACCTTGACCTAACAGGTGAAAAAGAAAAATGACTTGGCCTATCAGCTGGGACAAGGGCAGGCTGATCTGACTTCTTTTTAAAAAAAAATTACTCCAAAGGCGTAAATGAAACTCGTCCTTTCTTTTTTGTGCTCATTCTGCAGAGAAACGCAAGCACGCGAGGACACACTGATAACAGGAGGTCCCCTACCTACCCACTCACATACACACCGGGGCCTACCTATGGATTTCCGCAAACACACACACACACGCAAGCACGCACGCACGCAAACACACACATGCGCACGCACGCAAACACACACACAAGCACGCACACATTATCTATGTGTTCCTCCAGCCTGCTTATTGCTCTCCTCTGAGATAAGAAAGTTCAGGACTTGGGGCATATAATTTATTGGCAGTAAACAGCAATTTTGTTAAAGGAAAGTTGAGGACTTGGGGTATGTATCAGCAGTACACAGCAATTCTGATAAAGGAAAGTTTGAGGACTTGGGGCATGTATTAGCAGTTCACAGCAATTCTGAGACAGAAAAGTTGAGGACTTGGGGCATGTATTAGCAGTAAACAGCAATTCTGAGACAGAAAAGTTGAGGACTTGGGCATGTATTAGCAGTAAACAGCAATTCTGAGACAGAAAAGTTGAGGACTTGGGGCATATATTAGCAATACACAGCAATTCAAGCAAACGCTGTGCTGTTTCAATGTCTATCTCCATGCTTGACCTTACAGTCCTGGCTGGCTAAGAAGTAGAATTCTGCATAGCTTTCAGTGTGATGGTAGGGTTTGGGCCCGGCTCGTGATAATTTAGAAGTCTTCGTGAAGTCTGCATTTCACCCAGCTGTGAATGGGTACCTGATCCTGTCAGTGTGAGGGAGGGAGACTGGAATCTGCCATCAGCAAGCTGAACACAAAGCAGTGAAGTATCTTCCACACCATTCCCTATAAGCAGGCTGATTGTTTTTAAGGATATTGTATCTCGAGTTCAGTCCCAGCTCGCAGCATTAAAAACTGGCCCGTTCGCTGTCCATTTTATTGTTTCTGCCATTCTGGAAAGCCAGCCACGCAAAGCCAGAACAAGATTGATACAGCCGAAATGGGGGTTTCTAAGAAGAATGTTGAGAGTTCCATGGACAGCAAAGAAAACAAACGAGATTGTCTTGAAGGAGGCAGACACAAGAAGATCATTGATAAAGAAGATTAGGAAAAGACAAGCAACATTTATAGGCCATTTTATGAGGAAAGGGGAATTAGAGCACCTGGTCACAACAGGAAAGCTGGAGGGAAAGAGAGCACCAGGTAGACCCAGGGAGAAAATATTGGACGGACTTGCAGAGTGGATGTGGACAGAGACGATGGAAGATGTACATGTATTTGCAGCGACAAGGGATAGATTCATATGGAGGGCCATGATCCCAATGCTATTCTGGTGGCGTCAACTTAGTGTTTCATAGATCATCCTCCCCCTTCCTTTCCATTTCAAAACCTTGCTAGCATATAGGGTTTTGCTCAGGCTCAGGGAGTCTGCCAGATAATAGCTGGCAGATTTCCATGCAGCGCATCTGGACTCGTCCAGGTGCGACAAATCCCTATTGAAAACAAACAAACAAAAAAAAACAAACTCCCCACAAGCCCCGACTTAGAGTTTTATGATATTACGTTTTGTGCCTTCAGGCTTAACCTGTCCTTGTGGAGTTGACAAAGAATGATGGTGCACTCTGTGCAAAATGTTATGATCTTATCGCCCGTTACCATTTGTTCACCAGTCAACATAGCTGTAGAAAGATACCTGATACTATTCAGCGTTGGGTAAGGTAAAGCAACGAAGCAGAGGAAATGAGCATCACTATCCTAATTCTGACCGTGAGAAAAGAGATCTCATCCACATTCACTTCCCTTTCTCAAGATCATTGGACAACACTTGCAGTTTGTTTAAAAAAATCATGTTCATATTCATTTCTTTTGTCACAGTGGATTTACCATATGAAACTTGGGCTACTCTCCCCTTTGACAACGTCTCGCCGCAGTGCAGCGCCATCGAGTTTTTTTTTTTTTTTTTTACCAAGACTTCAGAAAGGCAAGAAGGCTCATTTGGCCTTAAAGGGGTGGGACCTGGGAAGTCACCTATATTACATCTCAAAAGTTTTATACCAGGTCAGCCGGGTGAATGTCCTGCTTTCGAAGATTTTCAACTGTGGTGGGATCTTTATATATTTTTTTCACTACACCTGTATTGTATGATCGATGATAGATCAGTATGTTCTAAAGGGACTGATTTTCTGTTGTTGTTGTTGACTTTCTTTCTTTTCTCAACATTTCATTCCACGTTTGTGTCACATGTTGTCAAACTTCATAGCTGCTCATCGAATATGGTAAAATCACTCTGCAGTCATCCATTTCTGCCGCATATGTATTTAATAGAACTCCTTTGTGTAACCACTATGTTGAAAATAACACAGTATCTGATTCTATGTTTATGTTTTCCTGGTTCCTGTTTTCTTGAATGTGGGCGGTTCAGTGGTTTTTGATTCATTACTTCAAAGTTCAGTGTAACTTCAGTTAATCCGACTATGACAGTTCTTCATCATTTCCAGCCTTCCAATCATCACCTTGTTCAATTCTACTACTTCAAACTTTTGTATCAACTTGTTCAACTATTTCCAGTTTTCCTTAAAACTTGTTCAACTATTCCAGTCCTAAATGCAACACCCATTCCAGCTTTTCTTTAAACTTGATCAATTCAACTATTTCCAGCTTTCCTATCAACTTGTTCAACAATTTCCAGCTTTCCTATCAACTTGTTCAACAATTTCCAGCTTTCCTATCAGCTTGTTCAACTATTTCCAGCTTTCATATCAGCTTGTTCAGTTCAACAATTTCCAACTTTCCTATCAGCTTGTTCAGTTCAACTGTTTCCAACTTTCCTATCAGCTTGTTCGGTTCAACATTTTCCAATTTTCGTATCAACTAGCTCAACTATTTCCAGTTTTTCGATCAACTTGTTCAATTATTTCCAGCTTCTTTGCCAACCTGTTCCATGCAACTGTTTCCAGGTTTCCTATCAATTTGTTCAACTGTTATCAGCCTTTGTTCATCAGCTCGTTCAATTCCACAATTTCCCCGCTTTCCCATCAATTTTCAACTGTTTCCAGCCTTTCTCTCAGCTTGTTCAATTCAAATATTCCCAGCTTTTGTGTCAATCGTTCAATTTAACAATTTCCACATTTCCTAGCACCCACCCAAAGATATAGTAACTGCAGAAAAGCAGTTAATTTAAAAATTAAGTCTGAGATTCCAGAGAACGTGCTGTTCACACACCTTTCTTGAAAAGTGCTGAGTTTAGAGACTTTTTTTCTGTCTGTGTGCCCTTGCCCATGGCAGCTTACCGTCAAAATTTAAACTTTCCTAGCTCCTTTCTGGTCCACACGCTTGACCAAAATCTGGTAAAGAGTTACCTATAAGGAGCTGAGGAAATTGTGTCTGCACATTTTTGTCAACACATTTTTGTCACAGATTGATAGCTACACACACACACACACACTCTCTCTCTACACCATGTTTCTTTGGTGAATATGAAATAATCTCCCTTTTATTAAAAAAAATCAAACAAAAAGAACTTGCACATATTTACAATTTAATGCAGCTAACAACAATATTGGTACAATGAAACAATAACTCTACAAAGAGAGAGAGAGAGAGAGAGAGAGAGAGAGAGAGAGAGAGAGAGAGAGAGAGAGAGAGAGAGAGAGAGAGAGAGAGAGAGAGAGACAGAGAAACAGAGACAGATACAGATGGAGAGAGAGACAGACAAAAACAGATGGTAGTGAGAGAGGGAAGACAGAAATTCCAAATAATAAACGCTGGATGTACAAAACATAAACAATGTAAGCTTCTGATATGTATATAATAACAGCAAATTACAATGCATTCTAGTTTAAGCAAATGTTTGCAGAAAGAAAAAAGAAAAGCATTAACAACAACAGCACACACACACACACACACACCACAAACTTGTAGTTATCTCTACACTCACACTTCCAATGATGTTGATGATATAAGTGGTAAAATGAGCTGTTGATCTTTTGTCTCCACTTTTTTATCATCATCAACCCGTCTCTTAATGCCCTGTTTGAGCCTTTATGACAAATAAAGGAGTCCTTGAATCCTACACACACACACACACACACACACACAACACACGTATGTACACACCACGCCTGCTCCCTGCCAGATATTAAGTTGTTTGACCCAGCAAACGTGACCTGGAGATCAGGTGCTAGGCAGCAAGGGGAAAGGCAGCTGTGAAAAGATAAACACACCGCCTGCTCACTAACACTACAGCGCACGGCTGGAAGAGCTTCCCATGCAAAACTTAGATGTGCTCTTCCAGCTCGCTCTGCGGCAGCGATCAGTCCGTACCCTTTCTTTTTTACTTACTGTCGGTGAGCCGAAGGCTTGTGGAATACGCGGAGTACATTTATATTTAATAAATTCTGTTATAACGTTAAAATGCTTCTCTACAATCTTTTGAAACCACAGTAGCGTTTAAGTCAAGAAGCTGAGGTTTCCATTGATACCAAACACTAGTAGTACTTTAACAGCACAGCCACGCGTGCAACACATTGAAAGTTAATGAAAAAAACAATAAGTGAAGAAACCACTGTCACGATGCAAAACACATGCATTTTTAACTCGTGGTGTAATAAGCAGTTTCTTTTTCTTGCCGTTAATCTGTACATGTGATGAAAGGTGCATAAATGTATGATGCCATGCTGAAAGAAACATCCACAAGGACACTTTCCTGTAAATAGCAAGAGGCGGTGCCGTAATGTAGGTGTACAGGGCAAAGAACAGCACTGAGTTTTCACATATTCCACACAACGAACACTTTTTTCTCGCTAGCACTCATTTTTTATCCACCATATACATAACTAACGTTTCAATAAATGCGCCATGTTTCAATGACTTAAAGTTTATCAACATTAACAACAATAGTAACAACATACACATACACACACACACGGAGAGAGAAGAGAGAGAGAGAGAGAGAGAGAGAGAGAGAGAGAGAGAGAGAGAGAGAGAGAGAGAGAGAGAGAGAGAGAGAGAGAGAGAGAGAGAGATGTACACCAAGTAAGCAAATACAAAGGACAGCAAAATATAAAAAAAAGAAAAGACAAAGAAGCGGGGGAGGAGAGGGGTAAAATAGGAGTGGGGATGGAGGGGACATCAGTACTTCATGAAATCTTTACTGACTTTCTGCAAGCAAAGGGCAGCCACCATGATATGCAGGTGACACCACCAGCACGAGTTCAGAGAGCAGAAAACGAAGTTTGTGTGTTTCACTCTTCATTCCCCAAATTTACGTTTCAATTTGTTAACTGTTGCATGCATTTATTCATCCCCCTGTTCTCCGTGCTGAGCCAGTCTAAATCTGTGTGTCTGAATAAAGGGGATGCAGTGGCATTCCAACAGGTGTATTGGAATGACTCTTCTGTCCAAAGTGTGTATGAAAGAAAGACATGTAGGCAGTGATACGAGCTGATTTCTAGCTCATCTTGTCTGTCTAGGTCATTGGC
This sequence comes from Monoplex corrugatus, assembly GCA_030674185.1. Classification (NCBI taxonomy): domain Eukaryota; kingdom Metazoa; phylum Mollusca; class Gastropoda; order Littorinimorpha; family Ranellidae; genus Monoplex; species Monoplex corrugatus. The sequence goes on along the minus strand of CM060307.1, from coordinate 32,999,096 downwards.
CATTGGTGTACAATTTTGTCATGTAGGCCTACTTGTGAGAAAAGTGTATTCAGCTGTCTATATTTCTCACAAACGTCCCTGCTCTCTGATATCAGCACTTTGGTGGCATCATTTTCAGTGATGTTCTCTAACATTTCTTCTGATCTTTTCGGCTGCATTTTGTAAAACAGCATTTTTTCAAGCTTCGGAATATTTTTTGCAGTGAGTCAATGTATGATGGCAATTACTGCACATACCTTTCGGATGCTTGCTTTCCAAATCTCGGCTGACGTCTATGTCATGAAGTAGAGATAAATCCCCAGCGTCATTGGCACACAGTTTCACCTTAAATTGTTTGTCTTTCACTTGTCTTTTCACTCTTTCACCACACAGTCGACACAAACAATTCAAACGGTCAATATGCTCGTTGTAAGAATGAGTGAGCATCGTCTCCATAACAAAATCAAAGAAAACACTTAGCACAGAAATACAAACAAATCACACGGTACAAATTCTGTCCCTTTCAAATAATAACCACAGAACTGATCTACACACTTTTCCCTACAAGCTATGCTTAACGGTCATTCAGGCAGAAAGAGCGCAATTGAAACAAGAGCAGTTAAAGTGGTGGGAAAAATTCTGGCACCAAGCTCAGTTCTAGTGAGAACAAAGAAGGAATGCGGAAGGCTTGCAGGGGCTAGGGAACGTGAGAAATGGGGTCAGAGGCCAAACGGGGTTCAGCCTGTGCTATCAAGATACTGGCGGCGCACCTTACTAAATAGAAGGAAAAAGGGCTGATTCGCCTGCCGTGACACGCATACACACCCTATAATTTCATTTTCACCTGGCACAGTTAATTTGTTTCCTCTTTTTTCACTCAAACGCAGCCTTGGTTAAATCAAGACCATTCACATATAACTTGGTGCACCTTGCATTGACAATTTCTGTATTGAAACTAACTGCTGAGAAAGGAAAAAAAAAAAAAGAGAAACTAATACAGAAAAGCTCTAAATTAATATCAAAGATAAATAATATTCTTACTGTGACAGATTTAAATTATCACAGAAAAATCTTAGATTGAATATAAAAAAAATATCACTCTTACTTTGACAGACTTAAATTATCACAGATAAATCTTAGATTGAATATAAAAAAAATATCACTCTTACTCTGACAGACTTAAATTATCACAGATAAATCTGAGACTGAATATTATAACACTATGGCTGCCCTCAAGACAAAAATTAAGTACAAGTGTTGTCGATAGAAGTTTGTCTCGTACTTTACTGTGTTTTCCATGAAATAAAATGGTATTACCTCCTGAAGAAATATGTATTTTTCAGAAAGACTAACATGAGTTATCTCCTATGGAAAGACATTTTGTTAGTAAGAAATAACACAATTATGTTATCTCCTTATGCTATCTCCTTCAGTTATCTCCTTTGGAAAGAAATTTCTTTCGTAAGTTACGATACAAGGATCTTATTTTCTCAATGTTATAGTGGTGTTATCTCATTAAATTATCTCTCATAAACATGTTATATCCTTCATTTATTTCCTCTGGAAAAATATTTCTTTTATAAGAAATAATACAGCAGTGTTATTTCTTTCCGTACCTCCTTTGAAATTTTTGTTGTTGTCTATTTGACCTTTGTTGTCTTTTGTGTATCCTTGACAAAAACCAGTTGCCAAAAAAATATGTGCCTGCCTCATTTTGTTACATGAAATAAGCATTCCTTCTTTATGTTTTAATGGTTCCAGATTCTTGTTTGTTCAAACGCAAACAATCACTTTCATTTACAGTTCACATTTCTATAGTAAGAAAGAATACAATAAAATTATCTCCTTCAAGTTATTGTTACTGTTATTTTTGTTAAAAGCCTAGCCGACTGCGTCAAGCCATATCAGGGCTATAGCCATTTTAATACATACAAAATACTTGAACAGGAAAAAAAGAAAAGAAAATTAAGTTCACATATCAATGCACATGATCTAAGGAGATGAACCCTGGCGTTGATCACTCCATCCAATTTATTACACAGGGGATTTAAAAAAAACATACCTGAATACAAATTTAAACATAACTAAGGACACTAAAACATATAAGAATGGGCCTAAATTACCTAAAATTGCTTCCACATATCGTATTTCCCTAGAGCCAAAAATGCACTTACTATGTATACCCAATTATCAATCCTAAGAGAAAAGTAGTAAGATTTTATCAAACACATAAGGCAAATGGACCAGCAAGACAAAAAGGAGGAAATTTCTAGAAGAGAATTTCCAGAAGGTGGGGATACTATTTATACTGAAAGAACCCCATGGGGAATCTTCAAGTATCTCCTCTGGAAACATATTCCTTCTGTAAATAATACTACAATAGTGTTATCTCCTTTAAAAGTGTACTGCTTTTGTAATACTCTTTCATGTTGACCAAAAACCCCACATTATTACATTTAAAAAGTCTGTCCTGTTTAACTAATGTGACTTCAGAGAGTTACTTGTTTCCACCTGTGACAACTTATATTCCATAAAAAATAAATCAAACAACCAGCCAACCACGATCACTCCCGAAGATGACCTAAAGACTTCCACACATTCAACTGCTTCCAGAAGCACATCAAGAACCATTATGCACAGTCTACAGAAGCCTGGTCAATTATTACACTACTATGTTTACAAGTATACAATTAAATGTATGTATGCCAGCATACATTTAAATGTGTATCATTTGTGACACATTTCTGTTCATTTCTATACAGGCATAAACAATACAAATCATGACAATGAAGCAATTTGTAAAAACCCACCAACCAAGCAACAACTATAATTCCCACTGTATCCAATGGTAACAGCGTTGCACAACCGTTACTCTAAAGCCCTGCGTGTCAAGTGCATCAACTGAGACACAGTCTTCTAATTTTTATACATTTATCAACAATCTGATTGCGATTATACAGCATTCTCAAAAAAACAAACAAAAAAACCGATAAAACTTCACAACAACAATAAAGAATTGTCCATCATGTCTACAGAAAAAAAAAGTGCTGAATTACTATCTTGCGCGATGTGTCCTCAAGTTTACGGTTTGTGAAATAGTTTTGTAAATGACAACATATTTATTAAAGGAGCTAAAGAAAGAAAGAAAACTAACAATATCAACAACAATCACCAATAGTCTTCCGTATCCATTTGATACTGGCTGTACTAATCTCCTAATTTGGCTATTGTTTGTGACATTTCTGTAAATTTTCACATTATGTATTGATAGTGTGATCATGATTATAAAGCAGATTACGGAGAAAAAATGTCAATCACAAGTAGTACTAGTTCCTCATATGTAATGGAGACAGAATGACAACTGAGTCCTGTCCTGTGTGTTCTTAGGTGTATAATTTTTACCCTAAATTTCTACCGCTAAAAATATGTATAGAAAATGTTATCATGACTGCAAAGCAGTTGAAGGCAAAAAGCAAACAAATATAAAACATGATCACTTATCATGATCATAGAGTAGTTTAAGGCAAAAAGCATACAAACAAAAATGACCCAACCCTACAACAATTAGTAGTAGTCCATCATACCCATGTGTGACTTCATTACCTCAGTTGGTTAGGGTGCTACATTCAAAACACAGGGGTTAAGCGTTTAACTCGATGGCATCGCTGCGGCTCTGTGTCTCGATTGTGACGCTCCGCAGCTATAGCTGCACAGATGTTATGTTGTTTTTTTTTACCAAGACTAATTGATGCTATAATAAGCGAGATTATACTGACAGTAGAGTTTAACCATTTTTCTAAGTAGATTTCTTTCCCTTTGACCGTAGGAGACTGTTGGAACTCTATTTTTGACTTGTTTTCGTGGTACCCGAAACAAAGGAAAATATTTTGAAGAGCCAAAAAACACTATGCCTGTATTTAATCATTTTTGGGACAAAATATTCATAAAAACAGAACTCATAGTGACTTCCAGTGAAGAATGTATATCCTGTGACATGTTAAGTGCAGTTTTGTGACATGGATATTTAACAGATTACAAGCAGCAATTTGATATTTGCATGCCTTTTTCAATGGTAAACCACAAAAAAATGAAAGCATGCATAAACAAGCGGTCTGCACAGTTACAAAGTAGACATAATGACCTTTTAAAACATATATAACAGGATAGGTTTATTGTCATTAGGTAGTCTCCATAATGTTTTAAAAAGTACCAAAAACTGTGTGTCTCGAGAGTTTCAGCAGCGATTTTAGGGCGCGTCTCTTAAGAGTTAACCCTCTGGTGGACCACAGTTTTTGTTTAATTTTAGTTTTTTCCACTCTACATGAGCTGGCTGGCTCTCTTGACAGAGCAGGGGACTCAAAATCTCATGTCTCAAGTTCAATCCCACCCTGCAACAAAAAAGTTGGTCTGCCCATCTTAACCATTTGACTTCCGAACCTTATCCACCAACTGCAAAAACTTAACCTTCTGACTCCCTCACCCCATCCACCAGCTTCCTGCAGGAAGCTGGTAGATAAGATGAGGCAGTCAAAGGGTTAAGTTTTTGCTTTGCTAGCATGGTTGACAATGCAGGAGGCTGGTGGACAGGGTGCGGGAGTCAAAGGGTTAAGGCTCCAATCATTCTGATGGTGTCAGTGTTTCAAAGGTCCCATTCCCCTCACACAGGATTCAGTGCTGGCTCCAAGTGTCTGCCACTTAACTGCTGGCAGACTTGGGAAGCGCATCAGAAATTGTCTGAGAACAATAAATCCCTCTTGAGCAAACTCTGGACAGCATCACATCCAGAGATTACAGTCTGACCTAGTCACTTTTTGTGTGTGTCTCCAAGTGGCTCTGCAGAGTAATTCTGGAAACACAGTCTCTTAAATCAGTCAAGTGAAATATTGTTCGGTTATTGCTGACAATGCTATTTCCCTATGTCTACCTACCCTAACATCTTGCAGGTACTGGCAGCAGCTTTCCTAGGAGGTCAGGCACAGCTCTGGCTGGGGATTTGCTACCGAATTTTGTAAACTGGTGCATTCTACAAAGACCTTTTGGCTGGATGACAATCTTGATGATTGACACTGAAACAATTCTTGTGTCACATGCTATTACTATCTAAAGTTTTCAAAGAGCACACCAAAGAAAAACTCAGGGGTTCCTTGTCTTTCCATATGGATGAAAGCTAGGTCTACTAAACTGCGCTTGGGTAGCACTGAGGACATCTGAAGATTACATCCTTCATCCATCGAGAACACTGGACTACCATTATCAAGTCTGATCATTCTCAAACACAGAATGGAAGGGAACAGAGCTCTTATGATCAAAACCTTCATACTGATATCCTGTGTTCTCTCATGGTCCTCAAGTTTTGACACCCAGTTTTGCCAATGAACATATGAACTAAAATTGAGCCTATGGAAAGCTTTCAGTGTTAAAATCATTATCATCATTTTGTCTACTGAACAATTTCTTGGAAAGCTACCACCATTCTGTAGAGGTCTAGGTCTCATATTCATGAAGAAAGGACCACAGCACCACTGTGCAGTATAATAAAATGAAGAATGAGGACAGCAACATAAAAAATGCCCATCTGGAATTGTTTGCTCAACAGAAGATTTACGTCGCATTTTAGCAAAGAATTAATACTCGTAATCACATAATACATATTTTTTTTTTACAAAACATGCCATGTACATGCATATGCTTTATAAGTTTTTTAATCTCTCTTTTCAGATAGCGAGAAAGTATTTTGAAAATATCTAATATACTTAAAAAATGGATGACATTAAAAGGAAATTTTCCTTCTAAAATTACGTTGTCACAGTCCATTTAGAGGATTTACCCTTTGATTCCCGCACCCTATCCACCAACTGCAAAAACTTAACCATTTGACTCCCTCACCTTATCCACCAGCTTCCTGCAGGAAGCTGGTGGATAGGGTGAGAAAGTTAAAGGATTAAGTTTTTGCTTTGCTAGCATGATTGACAATGCAGGATGCTGGTGGACAGGGTGCGGGAGTCAGACTTAAGAGATTCAATTTTCAGTAGACATTATAGATATGAAAAGTTCTTATACGCAAGCAGTTCATTTGTGACTAAACATGACCCAGAATGAGGGCTACATATTTTAAATTCAAGCACTCTTAAGTTTCCAAACTGAATAAATATCTACCCCTGTAAAAAGACAATGGGATGCACACACACACCAGACCAGCCAGACATGAATAATTCTCTCACATTTTTAAGAAGGAAGAATGAAAATCAAACAAACAAACAAAAATAAGGGAGTAGAGATCAGAAGGGAACAATAAGGACACCCCTCTCTAAGCCCTATGAATGGCAAAGACTATTTACCTAAATGCCTGAGATGAACAAAGTCACGGGTCTAAAGTGCAATATAAATGCCTTTAAAATTTCATGAAAGCAACGTAACAACAATCACAATCACCTGAGTGGTCATCCATTTTTCTATCAGAAAACACTCTTCCTAAGTTGCAAACTAATGACATTTGACATTAAGTTGGCCACTAGGTGTGTGACAATTATTGATCTGTGTGTATGGGCACTTGCATGTGAGTGTGTGTGCTTGTGTGTGTGCGCGCGCGTGTGTATGAGTATATGTGTGTGTGTGCACATGCATGTGTCTCTGCGTGTGTGTGTGCGTGCGTGCGAGCATGTGCGCGTGTATTTGAGAGAGCTTGCGTGCGTCTTGTGTGTGCATGTCTGTGTGTGTGTTTGGGTACATCCATGTGTGTGTGTGCGTGTGTGTCTGCATGCATGTGTGTGTGTGTACATGCGCGCGAGCGTGTCTGTGTCTTTGTGTGAGTGCGTGTGTGTGTGAGTGTGTGTGTGCATGCGTGTGATGCATGTGTCTGTGTGTGCGAGTATGAGTGTAAGTATGTGTGACTGAGTGAGTGAGAGTGAGTGAGTGTGTGTGTGTGTGTGTGTGTGTGTGTGTGTGTGTGTGTGTGTGTGTGTGTGTGTGTGTGTGTGTGTGTGTGTGTGTGTGTGTGTGTGTGCGCGCGCGCGCGCGTGAAGACAAGTAAATTTGGAGGAAACAGTATACACATTAAAATCATGGAAAATGTTAAAAAAGCCCAGGAAGTTTTTCTTGACTGTGATTCAAATCCATGCAAATCAGTACAGCCAGACTGGACAGCCAGAAACTCTATCTTCATAACAACCAGGACTCAAGTGGCACGTGTGGAGACCCAAATAATCATCATGACAAAAACATCTGTTATATTTCAACAGAGCATTTTTCTAAGTTTTCATAATTGATTGAGCCATGTATTGTCACACACAACACCAAAGTAAGTATCAACAATATCTGTGTATAGAGTGTCATACGGATAATCTCACAGATGTCATGATGTCAAAAAAATCAGACAATTTTCCAAATTGTGAAGCATTTTGTCACACACACACACACACAATCTTCAAATAAGTACCCTTTATATTTGTGTATGGCATATCATCAGTCCTATCCCACAGAAATCATGGTATCACAGCTTGTAGTTGAACTGGTCTTTGCGTTCTCGGATCTCCTGCATTATCCGTGCGCGCGTCTGGTCATCTGGTGTGGCGAAGATACCATCTTTCACATGACCCAAGGCACGAACCAAAGACTCTTCCCTTGTACGCAGAAATGGGTTGTACTGCTTCTCTTCCAGGATTGTGGAAGGACACTGGGAGCAAAAAATTAGGTGGTTTCTAAATTCCGTGAGAAGAACACAAGCTAGTAATACGAAATCCAAAACAATTGCGACTGCCTGCGTTCAAGCAAACAGGAACCAGAAAAACACGAAAACAGTATCAGAACGTGTATTTAATACAACAAGACAAGACAGGCGCAAAATTTTCGGCCAACTGGCCTTTGTCAAGCATGAATGTAAGATCACAAACACAGGCATGAATGTAAGATCACAAACAAACACCAAATACAAAATTATGAGAAGAAGACTGAAACTTCCCTGCTGCTTCGTCCAGTGGGAGAAGAGGACTAAAATAAACACACAGTTTAACACAGTTCATTTTAGTCCTCTTCTCCCACTGGACGAAGCAGCAGGGAAGTTTCAGTCTTTTTCTCCTGATTTTTGTATTTGGTGTTTGTTTGTGATCTTACATTCACACTTGACAAAGGCTAGTTGGCCGAAAATTTGCGCCTGTCTGGTCTTGTAACAAATACACGTTCTGATTCTATTTTCGTGTTTTTCTGGTTCCTATAAGCCAGTAAAACAGAATTTAAGGCGATATGATGTAAACCAAAAAACCACTTGTTTGGTAGTTTAGTCAAGGGTATAGTAAATAAAAGTGCCCCATGATACACTCTGTGTCATCTGCACTGAGAGAAAGCTAAGCCGCTGCATATTTTTTTGCAGTCCAAACTGTTTCATTGATATGTCTGAGATTCAGAGAACAATCTACTGACCAAAGACAGATGGTGTGTGATTTCATTTCATCACAGTTTCAGATAGTTGCCCCCAAAATTACAGTCTATGTGATAAAGATGCACTATTTTGTGCTTACATAAATCCAAAGCAGTAACTGAACACAAATTACTTGTAAACAACCCATGTATTACATGCTTTCTTTGGATTACAAATATGGCAGGACAGCGCTATTCTAAACAAGTGAGGAGGTGGTATTAAAAGACACCCTGAACAAATGCTGACTCATTCGTTTCTAGCGGACAGACACATCTGCCTAGTTGCTGAATTCTGTGGTCAAAACAGTAAAAGCAGAAGAGAAAGAGAGAGAAACAGGGAGAGAGAGAGAGAGGAGGAGAGAGAGAGAGAGAGAGAGAGAGAGAGAGAGAGAGAGAGAGAGAGAGAGAGAGAGAGAGAGAGAGAGAGAGAGAGAGAAGAGAGAGAGAATACACCCATAATCTTTGGTGCTGTTTGACAAGCGATGGAGATACAGCAGTTTGTACCTTTCCCTGAATACTGATCGATGAATATCACATGGACTATGCATTTCTTTGTAAACAGATGTGGGAGGAGAAACGTTAACACCTATGACACTATAAACACCAAAATGGTCAGATGTTAGATGTTCAGAAAGGGATGTACATCTTCTGGCAACAGACCTATGCATTCTTCTTCTTCTGCCTTCACTCTGAGAAGAGTCACTACGGCAACTCACTAAAGAACTGTTTACCAGATTCTACCAGCTCTGTCAGACGTGTGCCCAAGACTGGGTCTGAGCTAATGGTTTCTCTGCCCATTCCACAATGTTGTCTGTCCATCGTTTCTTTCTCCTCCGCTGTCTCCTTCCCTCAACAGTTCCCTGGAGGTCTCATTTAGCAAGGCCACCGGATCTTGATACAGGACCATATCAATGTAATTTTCTTTTCTTAACTGACGTCAGCAGATTTCCACATATTCAAATGTGCTGTTTGATGGTTTGGTGCACTTGTTCATTGGTGATATGATTTGATACATCTGATGTTTAGTATCTTGGGATGACATCTCAAGCCTTGGATTCTATTTTCCAAATCTGTTGTCAGGGTCCAAGTCTCACATGTGTATGGGAAGATGAAATATACCAGAGCATGTAAAAGCCTGTGATCTTGTGTTTCATCGAGAAGTTCTTCTCCTTCTATACAGGTTTCAGCCTGGACAATGCTGATGTTATGTACGCATTCCCTAGTCTAAAGTATGAGTATGGATATGAGTATCTTGGTCCACAAACTGATAACAACATATTCAACAAGTCTGTAATTTTTCCTGTGTTCATGTACACAAACCATCATTTTGTGGAGAGAGAGAGGAGAGAGGGAAGGAAGAGATAGAAAGAGAGAGAGTCAGACGGGACAGAGACAGACACAGAAAGGCAGAAAGAGAGAGAGAGAGAAGAGAGAAGAGAGAGAGAGAGAGAGAGAGAGAGAGAGAGAGAGAGAGAGAGAGAGAGAGAGAGAGAAGACAGAGAAGACAGACTTACTGTACAGAATCTTTGATTTCGCCGAGAATTCACCCACTGTAGCTTTCCTGAAGCAAACAGAACATTAAATCATGAGAGTGAATTACAATCATTTGACAGATTACTGTAAAGAACCACTTCAAATCTTTCTTCTTCATTTTCTTCTTTACCATAACTCCATGGAATGTTCCTGTGACACCACACCTAATGAAATGTTCACTAGATTCCTCTAATTGTCTTCCATGCCACAGATTGGTTGTCTGCAAATGGTTTCTCTGATGTCTATTCGGAGATGATGTCTATTCATTTATTTTTTCTGTTTTCCTCTCTGTCTCCCTCTCTCAACAGTTTCCTAGAAGACTGATTCAGTAAGACTACTGGATCTTGCTACTTGTTACATGATATACCAACAGTTTTCTTTTCTTAACTGATGTCTTCAGATCTTAATATGGTCTAGTATACTGCCTGATGGTTTGGCACACTTGTTCACTGGTGTTATGATCAGTGTATCTGATGTTTAGTCTTTCTGCAATAACATCTCATTTCCATGGCTTTGATTTATCTTTAGACATCAGCAAATGATGAAATACAATAACATTTCAGCATGCATCAAAGTACACGTGTCTCCTCTTAACATGTACATGAGTCCCTTCTTTTCTGTGTGGTGTGTGGTGTGTTTGTGCTGGCGCTGTGTGTAAGTGTGTTGCTTGTATGTGCATGTTGTTTGTGCACACAGGGCTACTATTTAATAGTTACAAAAATTACCCACAGCAACCCAAAAGCGGTTTTCCGGCATTTAGATTATCCCTTCTCTCTTCAAGTCACAGTTAAAGGCTTATGTTCACCCAAACTTTCCACTGCTGATATCATGGTGTAATAGTATTTCACTTCTTTATCAAACTTTAACAATAAGAACTTTTTACGACTGAGACTGTTGTTAAAAAGAGTCATGTGTGTCTTTTCATTCAGAATTTCTAGGCTGCTGTCTTCCGGGTAAGTCGAAGTATGATGAATGTCATGTTGACATATCTTTTTAATACACTTCAGTTCCTTCAAACAAGTCTTCTTTTTCAAGGTAACATTCATCCAACTGGCTATATCACCTGCATATTGAGCCATGTTCGGTTTTTTTTTAGACTTATTCTAGCATGCCACAGATCAAAGTATTAAATAAAAGAGGAGATATTATGGAACCTGTGGCATTCCCATGTTAGTGTCAATATGCTGAGTGTGTGTTCCATACATCAGCAATTACTTACATCACTAAAAAACAATCTGACATCATCATAAATATTTTCACCAACATCATCTGTTTAGATAAAAATCTCACATGCCAGACTTGATCATATGCTTTAAAAATAAGGTTAATTAAGTAGCTGTTTTCCATATTTTGTCAATCGTTAAGTAATCTATCTGATTTCTGTATCTCTGTCCAGGGGACATCTACGTGTAATGTCTGCGATGTGGCTGCCTGGAGAGAGTGTTAACTATCACAAGTTGACTTGCCTGACAAAGGGACTCTAACTTGTCTCCACGTTCCTTGCGTTTGCCCTGCCCATATGGCCCTCTTCCACATTCCCTGTCTTCACTCTCTCTAACCTATGCGTTTAGATCGCACATGATTATACACATTTCTCTGTTTGGTATTTTGTCTTTGACTGCAAGTCATTGAAAAATTGTGCTATCACTTCTTCTGAGCTAGCAGATGCAGAGGCATACACATGGATGATGTTCAAATGACAGGTTTGGTGTTAAACTTTACTACTATTACAATGCAATCACTAATTACAACTTTTAGGAGTGGGTGCATGATGAGTGTCAAGAATAACAGCAACTCCATTTGAGCTTTTGTCATTCCCGCAAAAACAAAAAAAAAATTGTGTGGTCACCTTATGTAAAGAGACTTTCATTGCTTTATCTGACTTTACACAGTCCAGTTATGTTTATTTCATACTCCTTAAGTTCCTCAAGCAGGAATTCAAGTTTGCCTGATTCCTGATGTTTCAAGTACCAACAGTAATGTCATCTGTCCTTCTCTTACTTTTGATGAGGAGATTCAACACACCTGATTCTTACAACTTTAATCAGTTACATTTGTATCATCACCACAGTTGTTGTTCACAACCACAGAATCTCCGTCCCCAGCTGCTACTGAGTTCTGTCCCTTCCTGGGGTCCTAGAAGCGCAGAATATATCATTTTTCTTTTACGCGTGACATCTGCTATATTTGGCAGAATTACAACCAGTAGTTTGCCATTGCCTTCTGGAAGCACAGTGCACATACTGTACATATATACCCTGACCACTGTTTCAGAAGGAACTGTCTGCCTCCCGCTACTGTTAAGATGAAACTGGTTCGAAGACCTGTATGAGGTGATACAGGACCAGTATTCCTTTTCATCCACTGGATCAATTTAAGTCCATCAGAATGAAACATGTTTCCAAAATTTTTTCCTTTTGTATATGTGTAGTGTAAGGGGGGGGGGGGGGGGGAGAGGGGTGGACGTGTGAAGTGCAACCTCTATTAACTAGCAACAGATATGATGAAGACATGGATAATAGAAGCCTTAGACAGAAAAAAAAATATATCAATTTTCACCATCAAAGCATACAAACCTGGGATGCTGTGTTTTCATTATCAAGATGACAGGCAAACTCGAGATTCTCCTTGGCATATTCATGACCTGAACACACAGACACACATACATACACACACACAAAGTGAATTTAGTGCAAATATTCTTAAAAGATAAAGCAAAATGACAGTAAAGTGTCTATTGTTTAAAACTCCAACTAACTGGCACAGAAACATCTGTCCTCTGAATAAACACAGAAAGAAAAAACAAAATACACGCACACAGCAACAAAATAACAAAAAAAAAAAAGAAACTAAACACACAAGTAAAACAAACACACCAAAAATCAAAGCCAAGAATTTGTATTGTTAACAGACTCGTACTTAGCAGGAAACCATCTTCATGTACTAAACAGAGACAAACTGTAAAAGACCCTTGTATATAATCCCTACCATACAAAACGTTTCTGTTATCCTATTACATACTGCAAAACACATTCTTTTTTATGTTCTCAAACATACATCGCAGAATGACGTCCTTTCTAAGAGTTGATTCTGACACTTTCAAACCTGAAATCTACAAAACCTGTGCATTTCTTGATTATAAGATCTTTTTAAAGACAAAACAGGACTAGTTTCAAAGATGATCAAATTATTCTTACCAGGCCAGACAAATGTGCTGTCGGGGAGTGAAATCAGTCGATCCAATGACTGTAACATCGTTGAGGGACTGCCTTCAAACATTCGACCTGAAGGAAAAAGAAAGGATAAGCAGATGAAACAGACGAGAGAGAGATGCAGTTTCAGCTTCAGAAAATATCTTTTCTGCACTCAGAATGAATGCCACTGATGCCATACTATGGGAGAAAATCCAAAATGATTATGGCATAAGCCTGAAACCTGTGCACAAGCCCTATATGTTGGCAAGATCTGGTGGTCCTACCAAACATGCGGTTTTATACTGCATGATTTAACAGTTTAACGGCTTAATGAGCACCAAATACATAATATTAATCAGAACAAGATGGTGAAGCAATTCTAACAAATTCCTTTTTTTTAAAGTAATTGTTACAGAAAATTTCAGTTGAAATCTATAAAACTTGATGTGCATCAAAGACGCTGGTAGACTGTCACAACAGTGAAAACAATCTTAAACATTGTCAGAAATTCTTGAAAAGTGGTGATCATACAACTTCCTTGAAAAGCACCGATTCAGACACTCTTTGCTTTGTGTTGTCTTCATCTTCAAACTTGACCTTCCTTCATGACTGCTCAGCAGTTGACAGCTTTGACCAAAATTAAATAAAACAACAGAACAAGAACAACGACAACAACAAACATACCCAAAAACACACACACACACACACACACACACACACACACACACACACACACACACAGACTAAAAAATGGACATGAATTATCCAATCTGAAGCCAGAAACATATGATCAGTCAAATGGTAATCCCTATTCAATTAACAAAACTCAACAGGTGCAAAGTTTTGGCCAACTTACATTTCCAACACAAGTGTGACTGCCCACTTACATTTGTCAAGTGTACACAAAAAACCCCAACAAAGCAGCAAATCCACTAAATTTTTAACAAAACACAACAGATCAGCTAACCTCCATGATAATTCAAGAGCGGTATGAATGTGTCTTGTTGCTGTCTTTTGTGAGTGCCTGACAACACTGAAAACCTGCACTGTCTTGTTTTGTAATTAAATATGTGTTTTCATTTTATTTTCATATTTACTAGTTTCTCTCTGCTTGAACATTGACAGTCACTTTGATTCTAATTAAGTCATCTAAATCAAAGCATACTGTATACAGAGCCCTACAAAAAATGAAATACACATAACCTTCATCAGAAGTCAAAAGTATTCTCTTTTTTTTCCCTATACTCAATCCTCTTCCACCTTTAGACACAGAATCACAAACAGTAAAACACACACCGAGAAACTGAAATTTAAAACTGTGAGAGAAGCACAAAAAAGCTACACCCCTCTGTCCTCTCAAAAAAATGTGACCAATATCACCCAAAACAAACAAATTAAAAAACAAGAACCACACACACACTTACGCACACGCACACACACACTACATAAAAACAACTGAAAAACAAACTGACCACATCCAGACATGAAGAGCAGATCACCGGAGAAGAGAGAATCGCCTACACCATAGGGTGCTCCATCCAAAATGTAGACTATGTGACCTACTGTGTGACCCGGTGTCATCATCGCACGGAACTTCAGTCCTCCAAATTCTAGTATGTCCCCATCACGCACTTGACTGTACAGAAAAAACAACAACAACAACAACCCCAAGATGGTCATTTTCATTATTTTATTTCAGTTCATTATCAATTATTTATTCACTTATTTGCTTCAATGGCCGTTTTATGTTATTAATATAGCTATGTGGAGAAATGTTGACATATAATTTCACCAAACATCAAGTTAAAAACAATAATAAAATAGTTGCCCAGTTTCAAGAGAAATCATGAACAGTATGTTCATAATATGAAAGAAAGCAGATTTATTTATCTGAAAAAAAAATGTCTTTACAATAATCATACAAATAAATGTCTTTATAACAATCACAAAGAAACTAATAGAATGTAAAGGTAGATACATATCATAGTAAACAAGAAAATTTGTTGAAGTTATGACAAGGGTGCAACTTAGAAAAAGTAAAAAAACCGAAAGGGATCCAAGAGCTGGCAGCAACCTGTACGGGGGTTAACGCTGAAGCTTTTTCAAAAAACAGATTTTCCGTTTCTGACTCTTTGAAAAAACGGATTCCATCGTCAAACGGAAAAAGTTGCACTCACGTATTGATCAATACATATTCCTTTGAAACAAACACATCAATCACTTTATTGAAAAGGCAAGACAAAAGATATGATTGTTATCGTTATTGTTGTTTAAAGCCCAGCTGACTATGTAGAGTCATATCAGGGCTTTAACTGCTTCAAAACATACAAAACTTCAACAGGAAAAAAAGAAAACAAAGTTAAGTACACGTATCAATGCATTCGTGTACATGATCTAAGGACATGCCCCTGATATTGACCATTCCATCAAATTTATCACACAGGGGATTTAAAAAAACACAACTGAATACATATATTTATACCTAAGGACACCAAAACATATATAAAAACAGGCATAAATTACCTAAAATTGCTTCCACATATCTCACCTCCCTACAGCCAAAAATGCACTTAACAATGAACCCAATTATCAATTCTAAGAAAAAGTATGTAAGACTTTATCGAACACATACAGGTGAATAGACCAATATGGCAGAAAATGATAGGAAGAAATGATGAAAAGCAAAGAAGGAAGAAAGAAACAAAGAGAGTGAAAGAAAAGAGAAAATTTCTAGCACAGAATTTCCAGGTGGGGATACTACTTATACGTTATAGTTATACTGAAAGAGCCCCAGCACCCCCATGGGGAAAAGATAATATTATGGCACATCAATTAAGCATTCCATCAATTAACTGTGGCTGTAATCTTGTTCATGCTGCCCTTGGGTGGATTCATTCAACTGTATCTAATGGTTAGGAATCACTGCATCTAAAACGAATTTACACACACACACACACACATATGCACACGAACACACAATCTCTTCGCACACATATGACACATGAACAGATAATCATAAATAATACAGTGGGGTTTCTATTTAACATATTGTTTAGAAATGTATGTTGATTCACATGTGAAAAAAAATCAGACTACGACTGAGCCAAAACCACATAACAAAACTAAACAGACACAAATTATGGTCTTCTGGCTTTTGTCAAGAAGACATAAAAGAAAAAGAAATAAGGTCACCATGTTAAGTACAAACACTAATCATACAAATAATGTCACCATGTTAAGTACTAACACTAATATGAAAAGTTCCATCCCACCCCTCACCCCCCCCCCCCCCCCCCAAAAAAAAAAACAACCCCAAAAAACTCACTGTGTGATGTCAGCCACATGGTCTGTAGAGCTGCCGTAAACTTTAATTTCAGGGTAATGTTGTTGCATCTCTTTGTTTCCTCCACTGTGGTCCCTGCAATCCAACCAGGTACACTCAAGTAAATTCAGCCACAAATACTTGACCCTTTCTGACCGACACAACAGATAAATCGCATGCAAACCATTTTAGCCAATCACACATTCATCTTTTGACTCCTGCATCCTGTCCACCAGCATCCTGCATGGCCAACCATGCTAGCAAAGCAAAACCTTTACCCTTTGACTTCCTCATCTTATTTACCAGCTTCCTGCAGGAAGCTGGTGTACAGAGTGAGGGAGTCAAAGGGTTAAGTTTTGCGGTTGGCAGATAAGATGCGGGAGTTAACAGGGTAAGTGCAGCAAATATTTTTCTTGGGGAATGACTTAGTGAGTCTCACAGAGTTTTAGCTGTCACTCCTACAACTTTTTCTTACAACAA
Organism: Monoplex corrugatus; assembly: GCA_030674185.1. Lineage (NCBI taxonomy): Eukaryota > Metazoa > Mollusca > Gastropoda > Littorinimorpha > Ranellidae > Monoplex > Monoplex corrugatus. The sequence goes on along the minus strand of CM060307.1, from coordinate 32,982,176 downwards.
AACTGAAATATATCAAAATGCAAATTTTCTGATATATATATACAAAGGTACGATGGTACGGGGCACATAACACTGAATGCTGGTTCCAGGAAAAAGATTCTAAAGGCTTTCAAACTTAAATTTCAATGACTATTAATTTCCAAGATATGGGGATACTTTCAGTATCAAATAATGGATCATCTTTTTTAATCTTTTACTTGCAAAACATCCCACTAACTATTAAAAAAAAAGACAAGGGGTTTAAGCTTCCACTTACTATTAAAAAAAGTTTAAGCTTATCCTTTCTACTTCAGAATTTCATAAACTCAAAGAGTAGAACTTACGCAAACAAATCTCAAATTCAGTACTGCTTGGGCGAGATGGGTTTTACCAGCATTGCCTATAACTATATAAGAATCACCACCAAATTATCCATGAAACTCATTTATAAATTATAGTATTACATACATCTGGGTCAATACTAAGATGGGTGGCATGCACTTACCAGTGTTTATGTGTGGTCAAAACAGCATCTGGCATGATGTTCCTGCTGCTTAAATACACCTGCAGCACACACAAACACACACACAAACACACACACACACACACACACAACACATACACAAACATACACACACACACACATATACACATAAACACACACACATACACACACACACATGCACAAACACATGCACATACACTCATTAAGTGAACAATCCCACAGCAAGCCCAAAAATCATAAAGACATAAATATGTTATTTACAAGAAAAATATATGTGATACAATTTATCAAATAATGCTGCAACAATTCAGAATGTATGCACACATTAACATATGCTAATACAACTGAAGTCCCATTGGGGGAAAACGTCCTCCTCTGGCCATGGACCAGAGGCTTAAAATGATATGAAGAAATGACAGAAAGCAAAAGAACAAAGCAGAAACAAAGAGAGCAACAGAAAAGAGGAAATTTCTAACACAGAATTTCCAGAAGGTGGGTATATTGTTCATACTGAAAAGAGCTATGATAATAAGTTCTAAACGCTTGGCTAATCACATTCCACAAATGACATTTTAGATTTTGATTGCAAGGGCCAATGATCTAGACCTTTTACTTTCCAGGATGAACCTTCTCTCACTCTGTGTGTGTGCGTGAGTGTGCGTGCGTGCCGCGCCTGTGCGTAGCACTGTGATTTGTCAAGTGGAGCAGTGGTTAAAAGGATTAACCAAGAATGTACCACAGATTGATTCTGAATGCCACACAGTAAAATAAAAATCATCGAGGGCTGTGACTCTAGCAGAAACGTTCACAGAAACAGTATTCATCCCTTTTTGCGATAAAGTAAGTATCTGAGAAATCACCTGTACTGGTTCTGCATGTCCGGGATCCACAACAACTGAGGTGTTGGTGCGACTGTCTAAGACCAGGTAGGCGTAGTTGTCCAGTAACATTGGTATAGGTACAATCTGCAAGTCTGTAACAGAGAGGTGGCAAAAAATTTTATGTTCATGTTAAAGAGCGGAGTTTGTTTCTAAGTCTTCCCACAAAGATAAAGTGAAGTTACCGCTTCTACAGACTGATGACCATATTGAAATTGAGCTCACAAATTATGCACACATCAAAGAAAAAGGAAAGTTCAAAATAATCATCGCAAATGCTTAAAAAAAAGAAAAAAGGAGGAAAGTCCAAAATAATTATCACAATTGCTAATATTACTAATCTAACCTGCCAAAGTACAGACCAAAACATACTGCTGAGGTCTTGGAGAGAGAGAGAGAGAGAGAGAGAGAGAGAGAGAGAGAGAGAGAGAGAGAGAGAGAGAGAGAGAGAGAGAGAGAGAGAGAGAGAGAGAGAGAAACAGAGAGAGAGAGAGAAACAGAGAGAGAGAGAGTGTGTGTGTGTGTGTGTGTGTGTGTGTGTTGTGTGTGTCTGTGCATCTGTACATGTGCGCGATGTGTGTGTGTGTGTGTGTGTGTGTGTGTACGCGCGGTGTGTGAGTGTATGTTTGTGTGCATATGTGTGTGTGAAATAAAAAAAATCATGAGGCACCAAAACAAACTCAAGATAAAATAATAACAATCACTAACAATGAATAACACAATGGAATGTGGTCAAATCCCCAAACAGCTTGAATTCTCCATGCTTGACTAAAATGACTGATTATGTGCAATGAGTCGAAATTTTGAAGATGCAGTGGAATACAGAAATGATTTACAACATAATCATGATAACAATTTTTTGTTTTTACATTGTGTGATTCTCCATATGGGCTCAAACTGGTCAAAGTGCAGTTTATACCATTTTATCAGCAGTATTTTGATATAACACACCTCACAGACACCTGTGCACAGACATATACACACACAATGTGCGCGCACAGCATGCACACACACACACACATATATACACCTTTACCTCCATACTCGAATGGTGTGACATTTGAGTGATGACCACCAACTCCCTTGAGCTTTTCTTTGGCTTTTGCAATGTCTCGCTGATGGTAGTAGTAACCAACACGAGTTCTTGTGTACATGAAATATCTGTAAATGGAACACAAACAAATAACATTACAACAATTTGAACAAATCAAACCATGGTGAAATTATCTGATTTTTACCAGATTCAGCTGTTCATATGTAATTGTATACAGTTCAACCTTTCACAAAGCCTTTGTCAGTAAGAGAGCAGGATGCATGTTTTGCCTCTGTCTTTGCTGGTGTAGTAGGCTAGTAGCAGTATAACAATAAGAAAACTTTCTTTGCAGATTACAGAAAACATACATTTGACATATCTATTCAGTGATGGTCAGTCTTTTCTGATTCCCTGTTCTGTGGATTTTTCTTCTTGAATCGTGACTGGGCCAGAATTTTCACAGATTCCCCACAGAATGCTTTTAATAAGGTACGTGTGATGTTTGATATCTGTAAAGTGTAATTATAATCCTTGTGATGTTCTGATGTGTTTTAATTCTAGTTCCAGGTGATCTAACAGTAACAGTCTGCAATCTACACGTAAATTCTCAAATTATGTGAACGCCATTCACCTAGCAAAGACTGAACCATACACAAAGCCAACTGGCCAATACTTGGCTGTGAGGAAGCCTCATGAAAATGTCAGAATGCAGACAAGTTATGTGATTACTATAACAGTACACTATTCCTGGTACAGAGCAAGTTATTTCATAAAGTCAGGTATCAATCTACATGCAAAATTACATTCAATTCATCACTCTCAGAAGACCACTTTTTCCAATAAGAACATCATGTCAATTATTATTTGAACATTAAGAATCTCTGACTCTGAGTGTAATTTACCAATGGTAACTTGAAGCTGACTCCACGATAATTACATAAGTTTCAAATACATAGGGGGAAAAAACAAAACAAAGGCACAAGCAATTCCAAATGCCATTCAAAATACCAAAATCAGTGATCCTCTCTATCATAAAGATAAACTGTATTCAGGATTGGTGACCCTATAATTAAGTTATAATCTGATTAACTATTCAGGAGTCGACAGACACACAGAGCATCACACATACGCGCACACACATGCATGCACGCACACACAGAGAGAACACTATAGTGTAGTATAGAACAACCCCAACACACAGATAGAACACTACAGAACAACACACTTCATTAGTACACACTTGGAAGTTATCTTGATCACTTCTCCAGGGAAGTGTTGCACACTGATACATTTTTGCTCACGTTTGATTGTAAGCAGGCATGACAGTGAACCATACCTAATTTCTCTTTTCCTACAATACAACATTTTCAAGTGAAAATGGATTTTGTCGTACACTGATTATGAAAAAACAAAACAAAACAAAACAATAAAATTTCTGTAAGAAGATCTGTCTGTTTGCCTGATAATAATAATGATAACTTGGTCCCATTTTCTATATCATCTTAATGGCCACAGAAGCTGGCACAATTTTCACTGAAACTTTCCAAGATGCTGATGATGAAGACGATAAATAGGATACTACAGAGTTCTCAGCTAGGATTGAGACTGTGTGATACGGCTGTACTTTAAGCTTACTATCATAGTTGAGTGATAGGGGTGTACTTTAAGCTTACTATCATAGTATTTCCTGGTGTCAACCAAGCCCGAGAGATACAGACACCTGCAGTGGTGGTCATCAGATCTGAGCAATGCCCTAAATCAGTAAATGACAAATCCATGAAGTAGATGAGACTCAACCGTGTGGTCCTAGTCTTCCAGATGAGCCCACAAAAACTCAGCTCCTGGTTGGAGCTGAAAAATCCCAGGGCGGTTTTTGAAGGGATGATGAATGATGGAAATTTGAAAGCCATGTCTGTGGATGATGGGCATGCACGCCAGTCGAAATGGGAGTATGCAGACCGTGCGGCAACACATGCATACAAGCATCCGATAAAAATCGGATCACTGAAATTTTTTTTTCTTTTGCTGGCTGACTTTGATTTTGTTTTATTTATTTACAATTTAGGCCTATTAGATTCTAATTATAAAAAAAAAAAGTTGTGTTATAAAGCTAAAGTCAGTGCTTGAACATAGGCTATTTACTTTACCCTATGCGGAAGAGGCATCCACCAGCATTCGACATGATAACATATACAAAACTATTGTCAAACGTCGACGGTTAGGCTATCACAGTTCACGACTAAGTGTAAACAACAGCGTAATGAGACTATAATTAACGTTAGCAAACAATCTGTGTAGGAGGCGCTATACAAAACTCTAAGCGGAAGTGTGCCCCACGGGAGATAAATCCAACACTTTCTGCGTATTGATAAAAAAGTTGCGTCCCTTAAAAGTGACCCCTATCAACAAATTAATTTATAATTTCTACACTATCTGTGTGCAACAGGTTACATAATTATACGGGTTTTAGTTACACTCTCAGTTCAAACCCCGCCCCCAACTTACAAACTTAACAGAAGAAGAGGGAAGAGCGGATGCAATCAGCACCCACATTGCCCACACCTGTAAGAAAGCACACAGCACCCTTGACTTCCTCAGGAGAAACTTGCGTTTCTGCCCCCTCCAATGCAAGAAAAATGCCTTTCTATCTCTCATCAGACCAGCCCTCGAGTATGGCCTATCATATGGAGTCCCTACCTCAAACAGGACATTGACAAATTAGAAAAAGTGCAGCACCAGTCTGCCCGGTTTATAACTGGCGATTATAAATCCAGAACACCCGGCTCCGATGCTTCACACTCTGCAACTGCCAACACTCCAACAGCGCAGACGTGATCTACGCCTCATCTTCCTCTACAAGGTGGTTGAGGGGTTGGTACCGGCCATACCATCTGCCGAATATTTAACTCCTCATAAACCAGGACGACTCATAAGGCCACGAACATCTGACGACCAGTACGATACCACCAGTGCGATCTCAAATTACGTAAGAAACAACACGAGAACATTCCAAGTCAGCAGATGCCAGACAGAAGCTGACAAACAAGAAGCAGAGACCGACTGTCATATATACGTTTGCTAGCGAAGGAAGAATTAAATACTCTCGGCCATCAGATCGCTCAAAGATAGAAAAGTAGGCCTATGTGGACAGGACAACCTCAGCATAGAGTTGATCAAGACAGACTCAGAACCAGCAGCCAGAATGCTTCAATCACTCTTTACAGCCGTATGGGTGAGAAGGGAAATACAAACGACTGGACAACAGCTGGGCACCATAGTGAAGAAGAATTAAGGTGCCCTGAGTAACAGCAGGGACTGTCTTTTTTTTTTTTTTTTTTTTTTTTTTCCAGTTCCATGGAGAATCCTTGCAAAGATCATCATTTAAGGTATTCGGAGAGAAGAGGAGGTGCTGATCAGCGAAATATTGATCGATCAGTAGTACAGAATGGCAGAGACTGCTCCACAGCAACTTTATGGGCTTGGAAAGCGTTTGACAACAAACAGGGACAGTTTATGGTGTATACTCGGAATATATGGGATTCATCAGCAGAATGTGTTTTTCATCAAGAGCTCTTATATCAGTTTTATCAGCAGAGTTGGTGAACACAATTTCAGAGTGAAGACAGTTTAGAGTAAGGCAAGGGTGTATAATGTCAGTGCTGGTCTTCAACATGGTTGTCTCACACACACACACACATAATGGTGGTTGATACGATTCAAATTCTCTCTCTCTCTCTCTTTATTTGGGGGGGGGGGGTGTATACATCTGTCTGTGCTCATTTATTGTTCAGATGATAGTGTTGTAAATAAAACTTGATTTGATTTTGTTAACCTGTCTTTTTGGGGATTGATTTGTTGTAAGTTTTTGTGTCTGTGGGGTGGCTTCTTCGGAGGGTTTCATTTTTTTGTGTTGGGACCTTAGCATGGTTTGACACTGGTTATAGATTGGCCAATTAGAGGAGCGACTGAAAACCAGGCTCTTTTAGAATCGCGGTACATATTTGTCAATAAAAACTTATCATCAACTATTTAATGGGACTGAAACTCATGACAGGTGGGGCTGTGCTTTATGTTTCTTTTTTTTTTCACATCATAGCACAAGGTCAGTAGCGGATGACTGGGCCCGAATGGGTCATGCAGCGCATGGACAGCCCCCCTCCCTGTCTTGTTGAAATGGCTACCATGTATCGCCGGGACCTGGGAGACGATTGTCTAAAGGGTGGTGAGACGTTGGTGCTCTGGGTCCCATCCAGCATCCCCGCGTGTTCCTTGTTTACTTTGATTTGCGGCTGGGCCGATGGCTTCAAGGAATCAGGCCTGATGACTGCAGGGAAAGTCCTGGTGACGGCTGGGAAAGACGGCAAACACGAGATCCCTTTGGGGGCATATCAAACCTGGCTGAAAAGCGATTTGGGCTTTCGTTTGTTTTTCAGTTTAACGTCTTTTCGCTATGAGTGATTATTAGACGTGGGTTTTGTCTAGAGCACAATGCCTGACGATTTTGCAGCCATAGTACACCCTTCTGGTTGTGGTAAACCAATGTTGGGAGCTTCCGACAACTAGGTGTCAACACAACAGTAAAGGGAGTAAAGCTTGCAGCTATGCGTGCTAGCGCGACTCAGGAGGACTGCCCAACAGAGAGATGAAGGTCCTGAGTAAGCCAAGAGAGAGCTCTTTTATTTTCTTTTGGTCTAGTAGCTGGGCTGGATCTGGTTGGTGCGCGTTGTGTGGCTATATCCCGTCATTTGTCATCTCTCCACCTTGCCGATCAGTTAATAAACAAGGTAACTGATCAATGGGCCCAGATGGGTTATTCAGCGTATGGACTGCTCCCCACTACCCCTTTGCTTGGTGAAATCGCTACTATGTGGCATCGAGACCTGGGAGGGATTCTCTGGAGAGTTGTGAGGCATTGGCGCTCTGGATCCCATCTGGCATCCTCGGGGTGTTTCGTGTTCACTTTGACTTGTGGCTTGGCTACTGGCTTGAGGGAATTAGGTCTGATGACTGCAGAGAAAGTCCTGGTGACGGTTCGGAAAGATGTCAAACTTGGGATTTCTTTGGGCGCTTGTTGTGAGGCATGGACAGTCAACACGCAAAGCCAGAACAAGATTGAGGCAGCCAAGGTGTGGTTTCTAAGAAGAATGTTCAGCAAAGAAAACAAACGAGACAGTCTTGATGGAGGCAGACACAAGAAGATTATTCATAAGGAAGATTAGGAAAGGAAAAGCAACATTTATAGGCCATTTTATGAGGAAAGGGGAATTAGAGCACCTGGTCACAACAGGAAAGCTGGAGGGAAAGAGAGCATCAGATAGACCCAGGGAGAAAATACTGGACGGACTTGCAGGTGGCTGAGGCAGAGAGGGTGGAAGATGTGCTTGCGGCAACAAGGGATAGATACATATGGAGGGCCATGATCGCCAACGCCATGCGACAGGGCACATGATGATGATGATGATGATGATGATGACTGTCAGACCTGGCTGAAAAGCGAAATGGGCTGTGTAGAACATCATGCCTGGCCACTTTTATGGCCGTACGCACACCCCTTGTGGTTTTTGTTAAACAAAGTTGGGGCAAAGGGTTTGTTAGGCACATCTGCCTAACCGAAAAGGCAATGTCAAAAGCAGCTAAACAGAGTTCTAGCTGGATCTGGTCGAGGAGAAACAAGAGCGATTATATACGGCTTAAAAGTTCCTTATTTATAGCAGGTGATCGATAGCTAAGAGGTTAAGACCTCCGTCACAAAGCTGACCTTGCTTCGAGGTGCCCGACCACCGTGGAAACGCGGGTTTAAACCCAGGCAGAGGGAAAAAATGGCGACAGCGGAAAGGCATCTAGAATTTATGACTTGGATGCGGCCTGACCCCCTGAAAGTGTAAGTTTTTCAGGGCCGAAACACTTGTTATGATAGGGGATTCTGCTCTGGGGACCTTCTGCTATCCAGCTCGTGGGTTTATGTGCAGACTTAAATTAAGGCTTGTGCCGTGATCATTCTATATTTTCTCCATCATATCGCACCTGTGACGATAGTGCATATGGAATTCATTCCGAGTGCGGAGACGTCATCTTGAAAAATTGAAATTGAAATAGAGTTTGTTGCTATGTAATAGTTATCTGATAAAAAGAGTTTGTATCGTCTAGTGAAAAGTCACAGATTTCAGTTATCAATAGAAAACTTTTTGTTTCATATTGTCATCGCCGTCGCCGAACACTCTGCACAGCCCACAATGACCCAGATTTCGCTTCAAGCTTGAGAGATAACAGGCTAATTAACCCTTTCTCGTTTTAACCCCATCCTTCTGCTTACTGCAGGAAGCTAATGGGTATGGCGAAGGAGTGAAAAGGTTAAAAGCGATAGATGATCACGTGACACCTTGTCGCAGTCTGATCTGAGTGGATATGTAAAGGTCTGGATGTGGGCGTCCTCTCTACATCCTCTACAGATCTGACTTCGTTTCTTTTCCTTGCAAGTCCACACTGTCTTGTAGCTTTGCTTGTATACAGAATTGTATTTTCTTTGTTGTCTGGTCAGAGGGGTGGACTGACACTTCTCGTTTCAGACGGCTAGTGATCTTTGGAAGTTTGAAGCGAACAGGAGGCGTGGTTTGGTTAGATTCCTGAAAGATGTTGCCAGTTGTCTTCGTATGTACCTTCGCTTTACTTCTTTTGGGTAAGCATATTTTTCTTTTTACAGATTCTCAGTACGTGTATTGTTTTCAAATAGCTTTATTCAAAAATACAACGTGGACATTTCAGAAATAGTTTTTTGTTTTGTTTTGTTTGTTTTATGTTACAGACTTTCTGTTTTCGTCTGATTGAAAACTCTGTTATTGCTTTAATTTTCAGTTTAAAAACATTTTTACATTTTAGTTTGCTTGTGTTTTGTTTTTGTTTTGATTTACTTGACCCGTAAAAGTAAAGAAAGGAGAGAGAGAGAGAGAGAGAGAGAGAGAGAGAGAGAGAGATAGAAGGAGGGAGAGAGAGAGAGAAGGAGAGAGAGAGAGAGAGAGAGAGAGAGAGAGAGAGAGAGAGAGAGAGAAGAGACCTGCATAATTAAATCCCAGTCTATATCAAAGACACTACCAGCGTTCATATAAATAGAAATAAAAACAACGTAATAACGCGTATGGAAGGGCAAAACAAGATAGGCACCTGTTTTGTTTCGTTAATATATTGCATAAGCGTTCTTGTGGTTTTTCTTGTCACAAAAAAATAAAATCACAACAAGTTAAAGGACATACATTTTGTTTTTAATGTCTGGGCCATCCATTCAGTTGTAGCTGATTTAAGGTTGACAGTGAGTCATTGCTTCATTAGTAAGACAGACAGACAGACAGACAGACAGAAGACAGACAGAACACAAACAAACAAACAAATAAACAAACAAACAAACAAACAAACAAACAAACAAACAAAAAACCCTACCTCATACCACCCTACATATATTGTGAACGTTTAACCCTTTGCTTCTCCGCCCCATCCACCAGCATCCCGCATTGTCAACTATGCCAGCAAAGCAAAAGCTTAACCCTTGACTCCCTCACCCTATCCACCAGCTTCTTGCAGGAAGCTAGTGGATATGATGAGGGAGTCAAAGTGTTAAGTTTTTACAGTCGGTGCATAGGATACGGGAGTCAAAGGGTTAAAGACGATTTCTGCTTAACTAAGCGCAGTACTATATATTTGATAACATTCCCGTCCATATGTATACTCATAGTAAGCATACATTTGGAAGTATTTCTGTTTTATGACAGTTTTTCAGAATTGTTTTCTGACTATATGTCTGGGTCTATATCGTTTATTTGGGGAGTTTCTGCCTACATCTATTGTTCGTGTTATCTCATAACAGAATTGCTATTTATTTGTGCTTTTTATTGCGAAAATCGCATATAAGTATATCATAATCACTTTTATGAGTGTTCCCGTCGACACGTATTGTATAATAATAATGGTGAGTGGTTCTGTGTGTTAGATTGTGAGTGGTTGTGTGTATTATATTGTGAGTGATTCTGTGTTACATTGTGAGTGATTCTGTGTGTTATAATTTATTGAGTGATTCTGTGTGTTATGTTGTGAGTGATTCTGTGTGTTATATTGTGAGTGATTCTGTGTGTTGTTTTGTGAGTGATTCTGTGTGTTGTTTTGTGATGATTCTGTGTGTTGTTTTGTGAGTGATTCTGTGTGTTGTTTTGTGAGTGATTCTGTGTGTTGTTTTGTGAGTGATTCTGTGTGTTATGTTGTGAGTGATTCTGTGTGTTGTTTTGTGAGTGATTCTGTGTGTTATTGTGATGTTCTGTGGTTTGTGAGTGATTCTGTGTTTTGTTTTGTGAGTGATTCTGTGTGTTGTTTTGTGAGTGATTCTGTGTTTTGTTTTGTGAGTGATTCTGTGTTTTGTTTTGTGAGTGATTCTGTGTTTTGTTTTGTGAGTGATTCTGTGTTTTGTTTTGTGAGTGATTCTTTGTTACATTGTGAGTGATTGTGTGTTTTACATTGTGAGCGTTATGTGTGTTATATTGTGAATGATATCTGTGTGTTACATTGTGAGTGATTCTGTGTGTTAGATTGTGAGTGATTCTGTGTGTGATATTGTGAGTGATTCTGTGTGTGATATTGTGAGTAATTCTGTTTGATTAGATATTCGTGGTATGTGAGTGATTCTGTGTGTTAATTGTGAGTGATTCTGTGTGTTAATTGTGAGTGATTCTGTGTGTGATATTGTGAGTGAATCTGTGTATTATGTACTGTCATACCTGATGCTTGGCTTGGTGTTAAGAGTTTGTCTAAGAAGGATTCATCGCAATCGGACAATTCCATATGCGCTCCACTCGAGTCTGCTAGCATTTTATATGACAGAATGCACGAGCCTAAGCATAACCCAATGCGTTTGGCAACGTCTTGAATTGAGATGGGCTGAGTGAAGGAGATTGACCTATGAAACACTGAGCTGACACCACCAGAATGATGGAAACTTTAGGATGGACAAGTACAGGCCGTTTTATGTTGCTGTCTGGGATTGAACTCGAGATATATATGTTGAGTTGACGGGTCTATTGAATGAACCAGTCAGCATATGTAGATACTTGGTGAAGTTGGGTTGGATCATTTTTATCTGCACGCATACATAATTGTCATTGCTGTTCTATTGGTGTGTATGTGTTTGTTTGTGTGTGTGTGTGTGTGTGTGTGTGCGTGCGTGCGTGTGTGTGTGTGTGTGTGTGTGTGTGGTGTGTGTGAGTGTGTGTGTGTGCGTCTATCTATCTATCTATCTATCTATCTATCTATCTATCTATCTATCTGTCTGTCTGTCTATCTATCTATCTATCTATCTGTCCATCTATCTATCTATCCATCTATCTGTCTGTCTATCTGTCTATCTGTCTATCTATCTATCTATCTATCTATCTATCTATCTATCTATCTATCTATCTAGTCTATCTGTCTGTTGTCTGTTATGTATGTATGTATGTATGTATGTATGTATGCATGTATACATGTATGTATGTATGTATGTATGTATGTATGTATGTATGTAGTATGTATGTATGTATCTACCTACCTATCTATCTATCTATCTATGTGTGTGTATGTGTGTGTGTGTGTGTGTGTGTGTTGTGTGTGGTGTGTGTGTGTGTGTGTGTGTGTGTGTGTGTGTGGTGTGTGTTTGATCATGGCTTCCAGCAGCTGCCTGATTTTACACTGCAGATTTATATAATTGAAAAAAACAAACAAACAAATATCATTTGTAAGGAGTTTTTGTCCAGATGGCTTTAATATTTCCTACTCTTTGAACATTTTTTCTTTTGTTCGATGTGACTCGTAATTATGACAGTTTCAGCATATCATGGTATGTTTGGGAAAGTTTCCATCTATTCACAACAGGACCGATCGACCTTCGCATTATGAAATCTCGAATATATCAGATAGTGGCAGACTCACACATGGTTATCATTTGTCACCAACTGTCACCGACTGTCCTAGTTCATGTCATATCAAAACGGCCCGACGATAATTTTTGTACTGATAAACCAACTTCATGCCTAGACTCACAAACACACGTCCATTAGTGATAGGTAAAATGATGTATTTTTTTTGCTTCTTTTCTTTCTTTTTTTTATTTTATTTAATTTAAATCTTTGCGTGTCTTTATCTATGCTTAGACTTGTACGAAGAATCAAAGTGAAGAAGTTTTTAGTTATGGTCACAGTCAAACCGAGTTAAACTAAAAAGCTTCTGCAATGAAAAAACAAACAAAAATAGCAAGCTTGTCGGGTTGTAGGCTGTTCTGTTTTTACGGTCACGTTTCTTGATCTGAAATTATATATTTCGTAACTGATGACTTGGGTCTAAATTGATCATGCAGCGCATAGACAGCCCTGCCCCCCCCCCCCCCCCTCTTTTTTTTTTTTTTTTTTTTTTTTTTTGCCTGATGAAATGGCTGTCGGGAGCTTGGGAGGTGATTGTCCGGAAAGTGGTGAGGTACTGGTGCTCTAGGTCTCATCCAGCACTTGCAGGTGTTTCTTGTTAAACATATTTCTTAAATAACCCAATCGTGGCAGAAAACCACATTGAAATATGCCAAATAATGTATCGAAACGCACGGACACATATACACACACACACACCACACGCACATACGCACGCACGCACGCACGCACACACGCACGCATGCACGCACGCACGCACGCACGCACGCACGACACACACACACACACACACACACACACACATTGAGGAATGAATAATAATCCAGAACTCTGAAGAAATCTTCAAACTTCACACTTTATTACTCAAGGAAGTAGCACTAGGTCCCACTGGACCTGTCTTGCAGCAAGCCCTTCCAACCTTATGATACAAAATAACCATAAAAATAACAACAGTGAAATATGCTAACTGAAAATACACAAATAGAATAAAACTGAATTGTTAAAAACCCAAAATAAAACAAAAACCTCTCACCCACCCCAAAACAAAACAAACTAAAACAAAAAGTAAACTACATTCATAGAAACAAAGGGGTGGCGGGGGGGGGGGGGGGGGATGGGGGAGAAAAAAGAAAGTAAAAAGAAACATGAAAATCTGA
>CM060307.1:32951195-32956195 GCA_030674185.1 Monoplex corrugatus | reverse complement strand
ACTAAATCACTGTTCAGCCCTCAAAATGTCTGGTTTGTCTCGCATTTCAGACGGGATCGTTATCCACCAGCCAACCACTCCACTATCAAGCAGACAGACACATAGCATGAAGTAGAGAAACAGTAGTTTTCCTTTTGCCTGAACTTGGGAGTTGGGGGTTAAAGCTTCCATCGTGATGTTGAGATCTCGTTTGGTATTAGAAACAGCACCTAATCATCTGGAATTTTTGGCCATTATATCATCACCTTGTCTTTCTTTCTCTTCGTTCCTGCCTTTCTTTTTATTTAGCCTTTTTTTTTTTTAATATTGCCATTAGCCCTCTTTGTTTTTTTTTTTATCGTCACTTTCTGTCTCTCGTTTTATCGTGACTTTCTCTTTGTTTCCATCGTCACTTCCTCCCTCTATGTTTTTATCGTCACTTCCCCTCTCTTTGTTTTTATCGTCACTTCCTCTCTCTTTGTTTTTATCGTCACTTCCTCCCTCTATGTTTTTATCGTCACTTCCCCTCTCTTTGTTTTTATCGTCACTTCCTCCCTCTATGTTTTTATCGTCACTTCCCCTCTCTCTTTGTTTTTATCGTCACTTCCTCTCTCTTTGTTTTTATCGCCACTTCCCCTCTCTTTGTTTTCATCGTCACTTCCTCTCTCTTTGATTTTATCGTCACTTCCTCTCTCTTTGTTTTTATGGTCACTTCCTCCCTCTTTGTTTTTATCGTCACTTCCTCTCTCTTTGTTTTTATCGTCACTTCCTCTCTCTTTGATTTTATCGCCACTTCCTCTCTCTTTGTTTTTATCGTCACTTCCTCTCTCTTTTGTTTTTACGTCACTTCCTCTCTCTTTGTTTTTATCGTCACTTCCTCTCTCTTTGTTTTTATCGTCACTTCCTCCCTTTTTCTTTCATCGCAACTTGCTAGCGTTTTCTTTTTATTCCCACTTCATCGCCTTTTGTTTTATTGCCATTTCCTTCTTCTTTTTATCGCACCTTCCTCCACATTTTCTTTTATCGTCACTTCCTGTCTTTCTTCATCGCAGCTTCCTCCATTTTTCTTTTTATCGCCACTTTCTCTGTCCTTTTATTTTTTATCGCCACTTTCTCTGTCCTTTTATTTTTTATCGCCACTTTCTCTGTCCTTTTCTTTCTATCGCCACTTTCTCTGTCCTTTTCTTTTTATCACCACTTTCTCTGTCCTTTTCTTTTTTTATCACCATTTTTTCTGTCCTTTTCTTTTTATCGCCACTTTCTCTGTCCTTTACTTTCCTTTCTTATCGCCACTTTCTCTGTCCTTTTCTTTTTATCACCATTTTCTCTGTCCTTTTCTTTTTATCGCCACTTTCTCTGTCCTTTTCTTTTTATCGCCACTTTTCTTTCCTTTTCTTTTTATCGCCATTTTCTCTGTCCTTTTCTTTTTATCACCACTTTCTCTGTCCTTTTCTTTTTTATCACCATTTTTTCTGTCCTTTTCTTTCTATCGCCACTTTCTCTGTCCTTTTCTTTTTATCACCACTTTCTCTCCTTTTCTTTTTTATCACCATTTTTTCTGTCCTTTTCTTTTTATCGCCACTTTTCTCTCTGTCCTTTTTCTTTTTATCGCCACTTTCTCTTTCCTTTTCTTTTTATCGCCACTTTCTTCTTCTTTTTATCGCCACTTTCTCTGTCCTTTTCTTTTTATCACCACTTTCTCTGTCCTTTTCTTTTTATCGCCACTTTCTCTGTCCTTTTCTTTTTTATCGCCACTTTTCTCTTTCCTTTTCTTTTTATCGCCACATTCTCTGTCCTTTTCTTTCTATCGCCACTTTCTCTGTCATTTTCTTTTTATCACCACTTCTTCTTCTTTGCCCTTTGTTTTTTCCCTTTCTTTTTCTTTTTATCCCACTTTCTCTGTCCTTTTCTTTTATCGCCACTTTCTCTTTCCTTTTCTTTTTTATCGCCATTTCTCTGTCCTTTCTTTTTCCATTTTGCTTTTTTTTATCGCCATTTTCTCTGTCTTTTCTTTTTATCGCCATTTTCTCTTGTCCTTTTCTTTTTATCAGCCACTTTTCTTTGTCCTTTTCTTTTTTATCGCCACTTTCTCTGTCCTTTTCTTTTTATCGCCACTTTCTCTGTCCTTTTCTTTTTATCGCCACTTTCTCTGTCCTTTTCTTTCTATCGCCACTTTCTCTGTCATTTTCTTTTTATCACCACTTTCTCTGTCCTTTTCTTTTTATCACCACTTTCTCTGTCCTTTTCTTTCTATCGCCACTTTCTCTGTCCTTTTCTTTTTTATCGCCATTTTCTCTGTCCTTTTCTTTTTTATCGCCATTTTCTCTTTCGTTTTCTTTTTTATCGCCATTTTCTCTGTCCTTTTCTTTTTATAGCCACTTTCTTTGTCCTTTTCTTTTTATAGCCACTTTCTTTGTCCTTTTCTTTTTATAGCCACTTTCTCTATCCTTTCTTTTTTATCGCCACTTTCTCTGTCCTTTCTTTTTATCGCCACCTCCTCCTTTTTTTCTTTTTATCGCCACTTCCACCTTCTTTTTCTTTTCTTCTATTCTTCCTTCCTTTTCCTTTTTATCACCCCTTCATCTCTTTTCCTTTTCATCGCCTCTTTCTCCTTCTTTTTCTTTTTAACAGTAGTCTTCCTTTATCGTTTTATCGCCACTTTCGCCTTTTCTTCATATTTCTATCGCCACTTTCTCCGTTTCTGTATTGTTTTTTTGTGTGTGTTGATTTTCTCGCCTTTTCCCATCTTTATGGCCACTTCCTTCCTTTCTTTTTGGTATTCATGGCTACTTCCTTTCTGTTCCTTTTTTATGGTCATTTCTTTCCTTTCTTTTTCTATTTATGACCTCTTCGTTTGTTTTTTGTTTTGATAGCCATTTTCTGCCATTCATTGTCTTGTTATGGCCCATTCATTTCTTTTTGTTTTTCTGGCCACTTCTTTCTTTTCTGTATCTTTTAACAGCTTTGACCTCCGTTTCTTTACCTTTTTATCGCTACTTGCTTCCTTTATATTTTTAAGGCTCTTTCTTTTCTTTCTTTTTCTTTTTGTGGTCACTTCCTCCCGCTCTTTTTCGTTTTTCTTTTTATGGCCACTTCTTCCCGCTCTTTTTCGTTTTATCACTGCTCTTTTCTTTGTATATTTTTATCGCCATTTCCTCACTTTGTCTTTGTGTAGTCACCGTCTGCTTCCCCCCCCCCCCCTTTTCATGGTAACTTGTATTTTTATTTTACTTTTAGTTTGTGCATCAGTCTTGCCCCTCTCTCCAAAATTCAACAAAATCAGCGTGTGCAGACTGTGCACTAACATTATGCTGCCTGAACAGTGCTAAGCCACAAATAGAACGTGCCTACATACATCTGAACCAACACAAACATGTTTCATGTGGAAGTGTCCTGACCACTCGAGGCATGGCCATGCTTGAATACAGAAGCAGAAGGTCTAAAGCTTGATTACTACCCAAACAACGATCACTGACCTGGCACCCTTGGACTGAACTTAATTGTATATGTTGTTTTAAACCTTCTTTTGATATTCGAAAAAGTTGATGGGAGACCTGCTTTCATAATCTGATTTGTAATTTCGTCAATGTCTGAGGAGATTTTTTCTTTTTTTCTGTTTTTAACATATTTTGAATCTTTCCAGATTTCTGTTAATGTAATGGAGAAGTTTAGATAAGATTGTGAAAGGTCTGAGTTTATTTTGTACAATTATCCTTCGACTTTCAAAGCAGTCTGCTGGTCAGTAGTTGTTTCACAGTGGACGAAGTTTTCTAAGTGATTAATTCAGTTTGATGAGCTAAATGGGGTTGAAGTTTTGATTTTTGGGTCTTCTGATTCATGTTGTGAATTTAACTGGCACATGTTCTTCAGCAGGCATCGCACTGGGATGAATTCTGTGGTCTTGGGTTGTGGTTCTGTCAGTCATTTTTCTGTTTAGTAGCAAGCTGTTCCTCGTTGTTCAAATGTGATTGTGCCCCGCGTGTATTGCGTTCACCAGCATACTTTGTTGTGGGCAGTGCCTTGCTTTAGCTCTCCATGCAGGAGCATCTTTGGGTTGTGGTTGTCTTCCATATGGACAATCTATGCTCTCAAACAAAGCTGGCATTTGACAGTAGATACTCCATACTTAACAAGCCATGCTTGAACCAGACAAAACATAAAAAAGAATAAGAATTTAATACAAACAGACAGGACAGGCGAAAATTGTTGGCCAACTGGCCTTCGTCAAGCGTAAGATCACAAACAAACAAACACCAGACAGAAAAATTAGGAGAAAAAGACTGAAACTTCCCTGCTGCTCCGTCCAGTGTAAGAAAAGGAATAAACTGACTGTTAAAAACTTAGTTTCATGAATGTTTACTGCACGTTCACTGGCGCTCTTTGACCTCTTCAAAAAGATGTCATTTTGTCAGTATATTCTTTTTCTCACACCGGACAGAGCAGCAGTGAAGTTTCAGTCTTTTTGTCCTAATTTTTGTATCTGGTGTTTGTTTATTTATTTGTTATCTTACGCTTGATAAAGGCCAGTTGGCCAAAAATTTACGCCTGTCTTGTCTTGTAATAAATACGCATTCTTGTTCTTTTTTCGTGTTTTATCTGGTTCTTGTTTGCTTGAACGCGGGCAGTCACACTTGTTTTGGAAGCCATTCTTGTTTTGGAACTTGAAGGTTGGACACTTGATTGGGCCACTTGATGTTGCAAGATCATGCACTGACATTTTGAAAGTAAGCAATCTATGTGACAAGATGTTGAGGTCATACCAAACGTAACTTGTATCTCCCAAAGATCTTTTTGGTTAACGGGTCAAATGCTTTGGTCAGATCTATGAATACCATGTAGAGCTCCTGGTTTCACTATTGACGCCACTCTTGCAGCTGGCATATGGCTTCGTGACTTTATGATGGTTCATGAAGTTCTGCCTCTTACATGATGAAAGTCACAAAAATGTTGTGCCTCTTACACGATGAAAGCCTCTTACATGATGAAAGTCACAAAAATGTTGTGCCACTTACATGATGAAA
>CM060307.1:32913695-32933695 GCA_030674185.1 Monoplex corrugatus | reverse complement strand
CCTTTTGAACAAAGTGTACTGTGTAACAGAACAAAACAGAAAAACAATACCATGTTTTGATGTGGAATCTTGGTAAGATTAAAATATATGTTGGCTGCAAATACTTACGATTCGTTTAAGAACAGAAGGTTCGTATGACTTGTTTATGTACTACATGATATCACTGATGATCGTTTAACTCTTTGACTTCTGTGCCATATCCTCCAATTCATCATCATCATCATCATCATCATCAGGTGCCCTGCCGCATGGCGTTGGCGACCATGGACTTCCAACCATCTCTATCTCTCGTTGCCCCCAGCATCTCCCCCACCCTCCTCATCCCCAGCCACTCTGCAAGTCCGTCCAGCATTCTCTCCCTGGGTCTACCTGGTGCTCTCTTTCCCTCCAGCTTTCCCGTTGTGACCAGGTGCTCCAAAACCCCCTTCCTCATAAAATGGCCTTTAAATGTTGCTTGTCTTTTCCTAATCTTTCTTATGATTGATCTACTTGTGTCTGACTCCATCAAGACTGTCTCGTTTGTTTTCTTTGCTGTCCATGGAACTCTCAACATTCTTCTTAGAAACCACACCTCGGCTGCCTCAATCTTGTTCTGGCTTTGTTTGTTGACTGTCCACGCCTCGCACCCGTACAACAATATTGGTTCTATATAACATTCAAGAACCCTCTTCCTGATGTTAACTGACAGGCATTTGTTGGTAAGCTGGTGGATATGGTGAAGAATTAACGGGTTAAGCTTTTGCTTTGCTAGCATGGTTGCAACTGTAGGATGCTGATGAACAGAGTGCAGGAGTCAAAGGGTTAAGTTTGGAGTGTTTCAAACTGGTAAGGAGTTTACTTACCTTCTCGTGTATGCTCTTTCGTCTACAAATGTTTTACTGTTAATGTTCTGGTTGTAACTTATGCAGAGAGTCTGAAGTGAAAGATGGCTTATATTTACTTTAATGAATGTGACCTGTGTTTTATTGCTGTTGTGGCATCTGTTGGTATTGTTGATTTTTTGTAGTATTGCGCAAACTTGTGTATGTGTGTGTTAGGGTGTATATATATTTATACATATATATATATATATATTTGTGTGTATATATGTATATATGTATATATATATGTATATATATATATATAGATATATATGTATGTATGTGTGTGTGTGTGTGTGTGTGTGTGTGTCTGTGTATGTGTGTGTGTGTGTGTGTGTGTGTGCGTGTGTATGTGTGTGTATGTGTGTGTGTGTGTATGTATGTGTGTGTGTGCGTGCGTGTGTGTGTGTGTGTCTGTGTATGTATGTACTATGTGTGTGTGCGTGTCTGTGTGTATGTTTTGTGTGTGTGTGCGCGCGTGTGTGTGTGTATGTATGTGTGTGTGTGTCTGTGTATGTGTGTGTGTGTGTGTGTGTGTGTGTGTGTGTGTGTGTGTGTGTGTGTGTGTGTGTGTGTGTGTGTGTGTGTGAACGAATACACCATGTAGAATTCGGGCTGCTGTCAACGGGGAGAGCGCATTGTCACAGTGCAGCGTCACTCATTGTTTTTGCTGTCTACAATGTTTTTGTTTACCTATAAGAGCGGACTGTCTTGACGGAGGCAGATACTATGAAGATCATTCATAACGAAGATTAGGAAAAGACAGGCAACATTTATAGGCCATTTTATGAGGAAATGGGAATTAGAGCACCTGGTCAAGCGGGAAACATGGAGGGAAAGATAACACCAGGTAGACCCAGGGAGAAAATATTGGACGGACTTGCAGAGTGGCTGGGGACGAGGAGGGTGGGGGAGATGTTAGGGGCAACGAGAGATAGAGACAGATAGAAGTCCATGATCGCCAACGCCATGCGGCAGGGTACCTGATGATGATGATGACTGTTATTACTACAACTACAGAGTGGCTGAGGACGGAGAGGGTAGGAGATGTGCTTGCGGCAACAAGGGACAGATGCATGTGGAGGGCCATGATCGCCAACGCCATGTGACAAGGCACTTGATGATGATGATAATGATGACGATGGATGATGAAAGCGGAGTTTCGCTCAACAGAGATTGGATTTTTGTTCAACAAAAACTTCCCATGAGTTCTTTAAAACCTGCGCAAATTCATGATCCTAACAGGAACTCAACTCATGATTTCTTCCAAAAAGACAGCAGCTAAAAGTTTCTGTGTCAGTTTCTCAAGACGATGTGTCCGCGCTCGGAACGAATTCCATATGTCAGTGTCAGTTTCTCAAGACGATGTGTCCGCGCTCGGAACGAATTCCATATGCACTAACGTCACAGGTGCCATGTGTATGGTGATCATTGCACACGCCTTAAGTAAGCCTGCACATAACCCTCCCCCCCCCCCTCCAAAAAAGAAAAAAAAAAAGAACGAATTGAAAAGAAATATGATTCAAAATATAACTCTATGTATCCGTCCATTCCAGAAACTGGGACAAAGAACCAAACGGCTACCAGCAGTGTGTTGCTATGAGTGATGGAGGCTACTACGTGGAACTTGACTGCGCTCACACGCATGCCGGTTCCATCTGCGAGGATCCCACACGTAAAGCGAACAAATGGAGGAACAAACGATTGATTGATTGATTGATTGACTGATTGATTGATTGATTTAGTTAAGTTTTACGTCGACACCCCACAATGGAAGAACAAACGATTGATTGATTGATTGATTGACTGATTGATTGATTGATTTAGTTAAGTTTTTACGTCGACACCCCCACAATGGAAGAACAAACGATTGATTGATTGATTGATTGACTGATTGATTGATTGATTTAGTTAAGTTTTTACGTCGACACCCCCACCTCAGATGATACGGCCGACGGGGATAACCATCCCAAGGGAGTGGGGGAAGTGGGAACTATCTAATTCTATACCGACACCACCAGAACAATAATGATGTTAAGATGGGACGGCGAGAAGGCCAGTTTTTTTTAATGTAGCGCACCCCGGGATTCGAACCCACAATCATTAGGATGTGAATTCGACGCTCAAACCAACTGAGCTACTGGGGCCCGCATATGAATGAATGAACGGTGAGAGTACGAATATATGTCACTAAGTTCTTCACTCATTCAGCGATGCAACGACCTAAAGAATGCACGGATGAAGGACTGAATGCAGAATTGAACGAACGAATGACTGCATACAAGAAATAAAGAAAGAACAATCTTCAAAATTTAAACACTTAATGTTCGAACTACTCAAGAATCAACACCATTAGGTCCAAATGGACCTGTCCGACAACTTGTCTTTGATACAAACAAACAAACAAACAAACAAACAAACAAACAAACAAACAAAAAACAAACAACAAACAAACAAACAAACAAACAACAAACAAACAAACACACAAACAAACACACAAACAAATAAACAAACAAACTAACAAACAAAACAAACAAACAAACACAAACAAACAAACAGACTGACTAACTGACTGACTGGCTGACTGACTGACTGACTGCCTGACTGACTGACTGACTGACTGACTGACTGGACTGACTGACTGCCTCACTGACTAACTAACTAACTTACTAAAAAAGAGAAAGCACACACGACTAAACGAATGAATGAATGAATGGATTGATAAATCAACGGACAGCAGCAAAGAAATGAATGAACAATTGATTGAATTAATGATTTAAGAGAATGGATGACAGTGAAGAAAGGACAGAACAAACAAACGAACAGACGAATGACTTTCTGAATGAACACAGTGACAAAAGAACCAACAACTAAATGAAAGATAAATGAATGAATACACCCACACTAACTACCTGCCAACCAACCAAACTACCTACCTACCTACCCACGTACCGACCAATCAACCAAATTATCTACCTACCTACCATCCAATCAAACTACCTCACTACCTACCCAAGTAACTTAACTAACCAACTAAAATCAACCAGCCAACTAACTAACTAACTAACTAACTAACTAACTAACTAACTAACTAACTAACTAACTAACCAACTAACTAACTAAACTGAACTGACTGACTGACTGACTGACTGACTGACTGACTGACTGACCCACTCACTGCTTATGAACTTACAG
Organism: Monoplex corrugatus; assembly: GCA_030674185.1. Classification (NCBI taxonomy): domain Eukaryota; kingdom Metazoa; phylum Mollusca; class Gastropoda; order Littorinimorpha; family Ranellidae; genus Monoplex; species Monoplex corrugatus. The sequence continues at coordinate 32,929,640 of CM060307.1, read as the reverse complement.
AAAACACCATTGTGTGTGTGTGCGTATGCGTGTGTGTGCGTGTGCATGCATGCATGTGTGTGTTGTGTGTGTGTGTGTGTGTGTGTGGCGCGGGTGCGTGTGAGTGGTGTGTGTGTGTGTGTGTGTGTGTGTGTGTGTGTGTGTGTGTGTGTGTGTGTGTGTGTGTGTGTAAAAACAAATTATGTGTACGTGTGTGATTCATGAGCGCTTATGTCTGTGATTATTTTCATCATTATTATCGTCAGTGTTATAATTGATATTATAGCAACACTTGATTTCATGACGAATCATACGTCAGACGTGTATACGGAGCAAGGTTCTTTCAAAACAACAGCTTTCCAACTATAATTTGCAGTATTTTCTTGTATGTTTCTTTGTTTTGTTAATTGAAGTGTGTATGTGTGCGTGTGTGCGTGCGTGCGAGTGTGTGTGTGTATGTGTGTGCGTGTGCGTGTGTGTATGTTTGTGTGCGTGTGTATGTGTATGTATGTGTGTGTGTGTGCATGTGTATGTGTGTATGTGTGTGTATGTTTGTATGTTGTGTGTGTGTGTGTGTGTGTGTGTGTGTGTGTGTGGTGTGTGTGTGGTGTGTGCGTGTGCGTGTGTGTATGTGTAAATGTGTGTGTTCTGTTTTGTGTACATGTTTACGCCAGTAAGTGGAAGTTGGCGCCTGCAGTATAAGTTACATGTGCCAATACACGCTTAAACCCTGTCTCGGTATGACGATGGAGAACATAGTCACATAAAGTGTCTACACGTATTGTTTCCTTTTGTTCTTACTGACCTATTTTTGGCGTTAATGGTAGAAACGACCAATCAGCGTCAACGTGTTGGCGCCAAATTGATAGGTCCTCTTTCACCACACAAGACTAGAACGAGAGCGAGTATTTAAGTCACAAAGCGAGACAAGTACAATTTTTTTTTCGTCAACTGGACTTTGTCAAGGGTAAACGAAATTCAACAAAGAATACAAACAAAAACTTTAGCAAGAAACAGCAGGACTTGCTTAATGTGTGGTTAAGCAGGAGAAACGACAACGATATATCAGGGAATTCTTGCTGTTTTGTTTTGTTTTGTTTCTCCAAACCCTTTGACTCCGAGGATCAAGCATTGTCAACCAAACTGGCAAAACAAAAACTTAACCCTTTGACTCCCTCATCCTATACACCAGCTTCCTGCATGAAGCTGAGGGATTGCGTGAGGTAGTCAAAGGGTTAAGTTTTTAAAGGTTAAATAAACCATCGGCTGTCTCACCTCTGGTGAATGTAGACGTTAAATTTCAACTTACAACTTGCTGGTGTTTTTTGCACCTAAGTGTTGGGCATTTTTTTCTTTTGTGGACTTCGGCTTGTGGCCTGGCCGCTGGCTTCAGGGAATCAGGCCTGATGACCGCAGGGAAAGACCTGCTGGCTGCTTGGAAAGACTGCAAATTTGGGATTCCTTTCGGGGCATGCCAGACCTTGCTGAACAGGAAAATGGGCTGTGTCTGCAGCATCATGCCTCGCCACTTTCGCGCGTCGTTCAAACAACCCCCTATGGTTGATGTAAAGCAACGTTGGGAGCTTCCGACAGCTATCAAGACTATAGTAAAAAAGAAGAAAACTGGCAGCCTTGTGAGCTGGCGGCAGGGTGGGCTGCCCAAAAGAGAAATGAACACCAGAATGAGGCGAGAGAGGGGTCTTCCGTTCTCTCTCGGTCCAGAGTTTGGTCTGGGCCTGGTTGGTGCGCGCTGTGTGGCTATATATCTGGGAGTTTGTCATCTCCCCCACCTTGCCATTCGGTTTGTGAACAAGGTGACTGGTGGCTGGGTCCGAATGGGTCATACGTCGCATGGATGGCCCCACCCCCCTTTGCTTGAAGAAATGATTATCGAGTGGTGTCGGGAACCTGGAAGGTGATTATCTGGAGAGTGGAAAGACTCGTGCTCCAGGTCCCATCTGCACCCTTGTGGTGTTTCTTGTTGATTTGTTGACTTTCCTAGTGTTGTACATTTCGGTTTTTTTTTTTTTATGTAGGCTTGAGGAAAGGCTAATTGGCCGAAAATTTATGTCTGTCTTTTTTTGTGTATGAAACACGCATTCTCATTCTATGTTCGTGTGTTTCTGGTTCGTCTTTTGCTCGAACGTTGGCAGTTAATTTGATTTAACCCTTTGACTCCCGCACCATGTCCACCAGCATCCTGCATTGTCAACCATGCTAGCAAAGCAAAAATTTAGCCTTTTGACTCCCTCACCCTATCAGGTGATAGGGCGAGGAAGTCAAAGGGTTATGTTTTTGCAGTTGGTGGATAGGGTGCAGAAGGGGTTAAAGTGCCTCCTTGTTTCTCACGTTGGCGCCATGGTGAAGTGTTGATTGAGGTGAGATTTCCGTGCCCTCAGGGGACACAACTATCAATTTTGCGCATGTCACATCCGGGTGTCGTGCAGATGAAATAAGAATGTGCCAATCGCAGGTTCGACTCGACGTCGGTTTTGTGTGGAGCGCTCAGTACAACGAAAAACTTAAGTTGGAATTCGTGTGCTCGACAATGTCACTCTCCTGCATTTAGTTCCAAAGAAGTTGTTCGTTATTAGCAAGAACAGGGTTTCGTGATGATAGACAATTTCGTTGTGTGCTCAAGTCAAGTCCCCCTGCTAGCATGTGTCATCGCTGCTTGCTAAAAGAAGCTTTAACCCTTTGGCTCTCGCACCCTACCCCAGTCTTGATAGGAACCAGAAAAAAACCCCACTAAAAAAGAATAAGAACGCGTATTCAATACAACAAGACAAGACAAATTGTATTGAATACGCGTTCTTATTCCTTTTTCGTGTTTTTTTTCTTCTGGATCCTGTTCGCTTGAACGCTGGCTGTCACACTTGTTTTGGATCTAGTCTTGATAGTTAACAATTGGAACCTCCTGTCGTTGCCTTACTTTAACCACAGAGGTTGTTTCAACGACCGCGAAAGTAGCCAGGCATATGCTCCAACAGCCAGCACAAAACCCGATGTGCTGGCAAGATGAGAAAATAGAGAGAGGACTGAATTCATGGAACACTAAGTTGACATTATTATTGGAAGGGCTGGCAGAGGACAGACCAGTTTGTGTATTGCGGGCTGGTGTTGATCTTTAGTTTTATCTTATCTTGAGTTCCAGACTCAAAATAAGTGAGACTGCCCGCGTTTAAGCAAACAGCTACCAGAAAAACAACAACAACAACACGAAAATAGAACCAGAACGTGTATTTAATACAATCAGGCGAGACAGGCGCAAATTTTCGGCAAACTGGCCTTTGTCAAACGTAAACGTAAGATTAATTTAGTCCTTTTCTCCCACTGGACGAAGCAGCAGGGAAGTCTTACTCTTTTTCTCCTACTTTTTGTATTTGGTGTCTATTCCTTTGTGATCTTACGTTCACACTTGACAAAGGCCAGTTGGCCGAAAATTTGCGCCTGTCTTGTCTGATTGTATTAAATACGCGTTCTGGTTCTGTTTTCGTCTTTTTTCTGGTTCCAGACTCAGTCAATTGCATAGAATACAAAATTGGAATTGGAACCGGAATTTCCTCTGTCTGGAAGAATTTGAATTTCAGTTCCCGTTCTAAATTTAGAATGATGGATACGTTTCCTAGCATGGGCAACAGCTCACAGTGTTACAGTGTGGACATGAGCTGTACTGGTACTGTGCTGTATTGTACTGTTTTGCATCGTTTTTATTCTGTTGTAGTGGACACGTCTCTTCATCATTTGCAGAGAACTGCATTCCAGGCTGGACAGCATACAACGGACATTGCTACAAAGTGGACTTGACCTGGAAGACACGTCAGGAAGGCAGCGACTGGTGCCGCGATAACTCCAATAACAACGGTGGTCATCTGGTGTCCGTCAACTTTAAGAATGAATTGGTCAGTGGAGTTGTGTCCGAGTTTCAGTTTAATTTCTAAAGATGACGTCTCCGCGCTCGGAACGAATTTTATATGCACTAACATCACAGGTGCCGTGTGCTTGGTGATCATGGCACAAGCCTTAAGCCTACGCATAAACCCATGAGCTGGTCTGTGTCTGAGGAGTCAGTTCGGCCTTGAGGGCTCAACCTCGATAGGCGAGGAGGCCACAGTGTTTTAAAGCTTTTATTAGCAACCCTTTTTTTTTCAAAGCTAGTCCTCATATTACTCTGAGAGTGGTAGGACTTTTTAAACTCTGTAGAACGGAACGAACGAGCTGTGTCTGAGCATGCGAGCCATGTTTAGATTGTGTACAGGCGTGTGGTTGAAATCAAAGGAAACTCTCTTGGTTTGGGCAGTTCAGTACTCTTCATTGCTCCCTTTCTGCTTGTGAGGTCAATACTCCTTACTTTTATTTATCTTAGTCAGTTCAATACTCCTTGTTTCCTTTTGCCTGGTCGGATTAATACTCCTTGCTTCCCTTTTCGTGGTCAGTTTAATATTCTTCGCTTCCTTTCTGTGGTCGGTTCAATATATGATCAGTTTAATATTAATTGATTCCTCTATGGTCAGTTTACTGTTGTTCGCTTCCTTTCCATACCATGGTCAGTTTAATTGTCTTCGCTTTCTTCCTATGGTCAGTTTAAATATTCTTCGCTTCCTTTCCAAGGTCAGTTTAATATTCTTCGCTTCCTTTCCAAGGTCAGTTTACTATTCTTCGCTTTCTTCCTATGGTCAATTTAATATTCTTTGCTTCCTTTCTAAGGTCAGTTTAATATTCTTCGCTTCCTTTCCACGTCAGTTTAATTGTCTTCGCTTTCTTTCTATTGTGAGTTTACTATTCTTCGCTTCCTTTCCATGGTCAGTTTAATTAATTGTCTTCGCGTTCTTTCCAAGGTCAGTTTACTATTCTTTGCTTCCTTTCCATGGTCAGTTCAGTATACTTCGTTTCCTTTCCATGGTCACTTCCATGTTCTTCGCTTCCTTTCCATGGTAAGTTCAATATTCTTTGCTTCCTTTCTGTGGTCAGTTCAATAATCTTAGCTTCCTTTCTATGGTCAATTCAATATTCCTCGATTCCTTTCTGTGGTCAGTTGAATACTCCTTGTGTTTTACTGTTCAGTTCGGTACTTTCTGCTTACGTCTTCCCTGGTCAGTTTAACCCTTTGACTCCCGCACCCTATCCACCAACTGGGAAAAAAATTAACTATTTGACTCCTTCACCCTACCCACCAGCTTCCTGAAGGAAGCTGGAGGATAGAGAGAGGGAATCAAAGGGTTACGTTTTTGCTTTGCCGGCATGGTTGACAATGCAGGATGTTGGTGGAGAGGGTGCGGGAGTCTAAGGGTTAATACTCCTTGCTTCCTTTTCCCTGGTCTGCGTACAGTTCATCTCTGGCCTTCTAGTCTGCCTGGAGACTCGGCACTGGAGTGGACTGTGTGGTCTGTTGGTTAAAGCGCATACCTAGGGCACAAAAAGCACAGGTTCCAATCACAGATAAAACATGACATTTTCTCCACCTTCCACTAGATCCTAATATATGGTGGTCTAAGTGCCAGTCTTTCGGATGAGGCTAAAAACAGAGGTCCCGTACGGCAACGAAGGGGTTATCCCTACTAAAATTCTGTAGAAAAATTCACTTTCATAAAATATAAAAACAAAAATACGTACTGCATAAAAAAGAAGGTGTGTGTGTGTGTGGGGGGGGGGGGGGGGGGGGTAGCGCTGCATTGCGGTAATGCATTTTTCCCGTAGAGAGCGACATAAAAATGTCTAACATCCTGCAAAGGATAAGTGTTTGCTTAGCTAGCATGGTTGACAATGCAGGATGCTGGTGGACAGGGTGAGGGAGTCAAAGGGTTAAGTTTTAACTTTGTTAGCATGGTTGACAAACAATGCAGGATGCTGGTGGACAGGGTGCGAGAGTCAAAAGATTTTAACCCTGCAGGAAGCTGGTGGATAGGGTGAAGGAGTCAAAGGGTTAAGTTTTTGCAGTTGGTAAATAGGGTACGGGAGTCAAAGGATTAAACCACCATTTTATCGGACCCCTGTCAATGTTTTTAGGACTGGATCAAGACACAGTTTCCTCAGCATAACACGGCAGGCGTTCCTCATCGTTTCTGGACTGGTCTGATGAACTCTAACAGAGTGTGGATTTGGGAGAACGCTGATCAACAGGATTCCTATGATACATCCTTAGTGTCAGTATTTACTTGTTTGTGGTTCTTTGTTGTTGTTGTTTTGTGGTGGTGGTGGTGGTGGTTATGGTGTTTGTGTTTGTGTGTGTGTGTGTTTGCATGTGCGATGTTTGTGTGCGTCAGTGTGTATGTGTGTGTGTATGTCTCTGTGTGTGTGTGTGTGTGTGTGTCTGTGTGTTCGTTCGTTCGTTCGTTCTTTAATTTAACGTCTTTTCACTATGTGTATGTGTGTGTCTGTGTGTGTGTGTGTGTGTGTGTGTGTGTGTGTGTGTGTGTGTGTGTGTGCGATGTTTGTGTGCGTGAGTGTGTATGTGTGTGTGTATGTGTGTGTGTGTGTATGTGTATGTGTGTGTGTGTGTGTGTGTGTGTGTGTGTGCGTGTGTGACGTGCGCGCGAGCGCGTGCTAGCCTGGTCCAGAAAAGTCCTTGTTTGGCATGCAGTCTTTCCAGGAAATGTGTAGGATGTGGTGCAAAGTACAGCAGGTGAAAGCTTTTGAGGGAGTGCTCTTGACGCACGTATAGTATGTAGGCTCTGTACCCTCTACAGCAACAGCAACGGCGTCGGCGATCACACCCAACAAGTGGTAGGTGACTTCACTTACCTTGGATAAAAAAGTCTTCAGCAACCTGTCCCTTTACCGAGATTTGAACTGGCAGATAGCGAAAGCCGTCGCTGCTGCCACGCCCAAGGTGTCCAAGAGAGTGTAGGAAAATTACAAAGGTAATCACTGCCACCAAGATTAGAGGTAACCTAACAGTCCATATTTTGAGCAACACTTGGAAAAGATCATCCGAAAACAAATATGACTGGCCGGGTTCTGTAGCCTTTTTCGTCGATGGCGACGGTCGGCAGCAGAAAATTAGTTATCTTAAAACACAGCGACGCTCATGGCTAAAACAACCAATGCGCAATCGGCATGGTTTCTGACAACGACTACAGTAATAGGATACTGTGGAGTCATCCCCCCGTGGGGCATTTGCGTCTTTGTCTAGCCTCTATAGCGCGCTCGACTCTATCCTCTTCATAGCTCTTTGCTTCCGTGAAAATAGCAGCTCTACACCCCACTCGATTCTGGGCAACCGTGTCCCAGTTCGCAACATTGTTAGAAAATTCCGTTATGGTTTAATGGTCCTTGAAGCGAAGCTTGGGTCGTCCAACGTTACGCGTGCCCTCAGACAGTTCCCCATACAGTATCTGCTTGGGGATTCTGGGGTTATCCATGCGTGCAACGTGACCAAGCCACCTGAGACGCCGAGACCGCATGATGGGATATTGTGACTGAACGCCAGCTCTTTTGAGCACTTCTGTATCCAGGACTCTATCTTGCCATCTAATTTAAAAAAAATTTTTCGTAAACAACTCATATGAAAACTGTTTAATCTCCTCTCCTGACCAGCATGCAAGGTCCACGTCTCACTCCCGTAAAGGAGTGCTGAGAGGACGCATATTTGCTAAATTAGAGTCTTGGATTTTATCCTACTCTTATCATTCTCCCATGCTCTTTTCATAAGTTTCTTGAATGCCGCTGTAGCTTTTCCTATTCTGCTTGTCAATTCCTCATCCAAAGGTAGGGTCGATGTTATGGTGGATCCCAAGTGAACAAACTTATATACTGTTTTCAGAGAGTCACCGCCGAGTTTTATCTCTGATGGTGAGTTTGTCCCTTGTCCAATTATCTCAGTTTTCTTGACGCTGATTGTTAACCCAAAGAAATCGCATGCTTCCGCTAAACGATCGACTATTCTTTGAAGCTCGACTTCACTGTGAGCCGCTATCGCAGCATGATCAGCGAAAAGCAACTCTCAGATCAACACTTCGGTCGTCAGCCATTTTGACTTCAGTCTGTTCAGACTGAAAAGAGATCCGTCGAACCTGGTTTTGAGGTAAACTCCATCCTTGCTCCCATCAAAAGCATGGTGCAGGAGAACAGCAAAATAAACTTCAAAGAGAGTGGGTGCCAGGACATAACCCTGTTTAACACCACTCCTCACCTTGAACGGCTCTGATGTATTCCCTTCGAATTGAATGCATGCATTCATGTCCTCGTGAAAAAAAATGACTAACTGCAAAAGAACAGGTGGACAACCGATTTTTTTCCAGTACCTTATGGAACGATTTCCGGTTCACAGTGTCAAATGCCTTCGTCAGATCAACAAAGGCCAACATCGGGGTTTTTTGTTCTCTGTATTTTTCCTGCAGCTGGCCCCGTGTAAAGACCATATCAGTCGTTGATTGACCAGCCCTAAAACCAGACTGTCTCTGGTAGGATGCGATCAGCTGACCTTTGCAGGCGTTTCAGAAGGACCCTAGCGAAGATCTTACCCGCCACAGAAAGAAGAGATATCCTCCTGTAATTATTACAGTCGCTTCTGTCACCCTTATTTTTTGTACAGGGTAACAATTTTGGCGTCCCGCATTTTGTGTGGTATTTCACGTTGTCGCCAGCATTGCAACAGCAATGCATGCAACTGCCGGAGAAGAACATCCTTATTTTCCTTAAAAATTTCAGCAGGAATACCATCTTCGCCAGGCGCCTTCCCATTTGTCAGAGCACTTATTGCTTCAGAAAGCTCTTCTTCGGTAGGCTCCTCATCCAACTCTGCAAACACACTGAAAGAGGGCAAGACCACTTCCATACCTGGGTGTTCAGGGAGGTCTTGAGCATAAAGTTGTAGTAGTGTTCCACCCATCTTTCTATCTGTTTAGCCTGGTCTTCTATCGGTTCGCCATCCTCAGATTTCAGTTTCGCCAACTGGGTAATGGTCGGGCCTAGAGCAGTCCTCATTAGAGAGTGCATCGGAAGCTGTTTGATATTCTTTGCAAAATTTATCCAATATTCATTCGCACACCTCCTTTTCTCGCATTGCAAGTTGGATTTGGTTGTGCGAAGATATTCCTTTGATTCTGGACTTGGATTTTTCTTATGGGCTAAAAGTGCTTTCTTTTTTATTTCATACAGTGGCAAGAGGTGGTCGGTATACTCACGCACCCTATCTTTTTGAGCTGTTTTGAGTACACCATAGGTCGACTTAGCTGACTCATTAATAGCAGTTTCCATCGCCTGCCAGCTCTCATCCATAGATTCACGCAGCTGAAAATAATTTTCGTTTTGTATTTCATTTTTAAAAGTTTCTTTTTTGAAATTATTTTTACACATGTTGACATTTTATTTTTTAGTTTTGCAGCTGGTTTAGAATTGTGCTTCGGCTTAGACATGACGCTCAACTTACTCACAACGAGAGTATGATCCGTGTCACAGTCCGTGCTGTCGAAGCTACGCGTAACACGGACTCAGTTAAGGTCAATCTTTCGTGCCAGAACGAAATCAATCTGATGTCACTGCTTAGACCTGGGATGACACCCCGATACATTGTGCTGATCCTTCAAGGCAAATAAGGTTCTTGTTACTGCAAGATCATTGATGGTACAGAACTCCAATAGCCTCTGACCATATTCATTCATCTTACCGATTCCATGATAGCCTAAGGCTCGGGGCCAATGACTACGCTGATTGCCGACACGTGCATTGAGGCTCCAAGAATGAAAAGCGGTTCTTCAATATCATGAGCCTAACAGTGTCTGCTAGAGCCTCATAAAAAGAATCCTAACATCTGGAAAGGCACCAAGTGTAGGAGCATACGCACTGATAAGGTTAACATTACCCTTTGTGGTTTGGAGGCAGAGCGACAAAATTCGTTCTGAAATTCCCGGAAGGGTACTGATCGACCGCACTAGACTATTTCGGATGGCAAAACCAACACCACAAAGTCCGTGCTGGTCGGCATTTAGGCCTCTTCAGAAAAATAAGTATAATTTTCCTCTTGTGAGATCCGCTACCTGCAGTACGAGTCTCCTGCAGGGCAACTATGTCAAGATTCAGACGTGATAGCTCCTTATCAATGACAGCCGTTTTTCGAATATGGCCGTGTGACAGGTCAGACTTTCAACTTTTGGTACTGGCTCCATGACCCTAACTGAAACAATCCTAACCTGGCGGGTTGGTTTCTATTGTCCTGGGGATGCCAGGATTAAGCGGGCGTAACCAACCGATGTGACTGAATAGCCATCCCACTGTCGATTGCGACCCCTGGCGCTCCCCGTATATGTCAATTTGGGGAAGCTTATAACCGGTAACTGTCACAACCCGCGTTTTTTTTGTCCACTTTCACAGTGACCGACGAAGTGTCCTCTCCGCTTTTTGTCTCGTGTCCGTGAGATCACCGTTTCCGCTGAGCCTGGGCTTCCGTTTTAGAAGCAAGTGTCTTGCCCAAACAACACTCACTTCCCCTCCACTCACATGAATAATCCGCGAAGGAAAGACAGGTCAATACGTTGGCAGTATCCATGGAGTAGCTGGGGATGCCGGATATTGGCCAAGTTGACCAATTACCGCCTACGGGTCCCTCCCTCCTGATTTGTGTGAGGTTTACTCCTCTAGCCTTTCTCAATTCAGTGAGACCGCAAGGCAGCGTTCAAGCAAACAGAAATCGGAAAAAACAAACAAACAAACAAACAAACAAACAAACAAACAAACAAACAAACAAACAGGAAAATAGAATCAGAGTTTCAGTTTCAGTGTCAGTTTCTCAAAATGACGTCTCTGCGCTCGGAATGAACTCCATATGCACTGTCGTCACAGGTGCATATCTCAGAACGCTTTTTTTAATACAACTAGACAAGACAGGCGCAAATTTTCGGTTAAGTGGCTTTTGTCAAGCGTAAATGTAAGATTACAAACAAGTAACGCCAAATACAAAAATTACGAGAAAAAGATTGAAACTTCCCTGCTGCTTCGTCCAGTGGGAAAAAAGGACAAAGCAGCATGTAAAGCCCAGCCGACTGCGTAGAGCCATGTCAGAGCTAACACTGTTTCAATACACACACAGTACTAAAATAGAGAGACAGAAAAAACAACAACAACAGAAAATTAAGTACATATACCAATGCAGTTGGGCGCATAATCCAGCGAGACGCTCCAGGCGTTGAATGTTCCGTCCAATTTATCATACAGGGGATTAAAAAAAACACAACCTGAATACAAATTTAAACATAACTAAGGACACTAAAACATTTAATAACGGGTCAAAATTACCTAAAATTGCTTCGGCACATCTCACTTCCCTAGAGCCAAAATGCGCCTAGTACATATGTACCCAGTTATCAATCCTAAGAGAAAGTATTTAAGACTTTATTGAACATATCCAGGTGAACGGACCAGCAAGGCAGAAAATGATAGGAAGAAAGGACAGAAAACAAAGAAGCAAGGCAGAGCAAGGCAGAAACAAAGAGTGTGGCAGAAAAGAGGAAATCTTTAGCACAGAATTTCCAGAAGGTTTGGATACTATATTTGGTGAAAGAGCCCCCGTCATCCCCACGAGGTGTAACTTAACACTTGAACATACTTCACACATTAACACTGGAACTATTTCACACAAATACAAAAGTGAACAAAACACCTGACGCTTCTGACATTGGGGTCTTTTACAGGTACAACAAAAAACAACAACAACAACAACAACAAACAAACAAACAAACAAACAAACAAACAAACAACAACAACAACAACAAAATAAAAAACGAAGAAAGGAGTAAAAAGATAAATATAGACACATACGACAAGACGCACACGCACTTGGTACATGCGATGAGAACAAAAAATGAGAGGGAGGTAATGCATATAGTAAAGGGAATGTGACAAATAGAAAGGTGATAAATGGATGGGTTTGGTTGAAAGAGGACTGTTCTTTTGTGTTTGAGAACATACTAAAATATGTCTGTGTATATACGTATACATATAGATATATGTACATATACACATATACATACATATACACACACACACACACAATATATATATATAGGCATCCTTCAGTCTCGGAAGACTATGGAGTTGCGCTCTAGGTGTTTATTCTGGTACAGCGTCGGGTGTGGCTGGCCAGTCCGACGCGGGAATAACAGTCCCTGTGGCAGCAGGCACAGATGAAGTCTGACGCTGGTCTGTCTGCCTGGGCTGCAGCCTTTCTTCTCATTCTCTTTTCCTCGTGCTGCTGAGCGAGTGTCCCTTCGAACTTGGAGAGACCTTTCTGCATAGTCTGTCCCCAGGCTGACCGTTCGAGGGCTGTTGCTTCCCAGTTGTTCTGGTCGATGTTCAAGGCTTTTAGGTCCCTCTTGCACACGTCTTTGAATCGCAGCTGTGGTCTGCCTGTAGGACGTTTTCCATGCACAAGTTCTCCGTAGAGGAGGTCTTTAGGGATCCGACCGTCGTCCATGCGCACGGCATACATACATAGATCTACATACATACATACATACATACATACATACATACATACATTCATACATACATACATTCATACATACATGCACACATATATACATACATGCATGCATACATAGATACATACGTACATACATACATACATACATACATACACATACATACATACATACATACATACACATGATATTGATTTATGTATGTATGTATGTATGTATGTATGTACGTACGTAGGTATGTGTGCATGTATATGTGTATGTATGTATGTATGTTACCTATCCATCTATCTATCTATCTATCTATCTATCTATCTATCTGTCTATCTATCTATCTATCTATCTATCTATCTATCTATCTATCTATCTATCCTACACCCACACACATGACGGTAATGAAGATGATGATGATGTTGATGTTGACGACGACGACGACGACGGGCGAAGATGATGATGATGATGATGTTAATTATTCTACAGGAACTGGTCCAGCGAACCGAACAACTACAACAACGAAGACTGTGTCGAAATCCTTGCCAACGGAAATCTGAACGATGCCGACTGTGTACAGACTCGAGGCTTCATCTGCCAGAAGATCTTAAACCTCCCCACCAATCCCCCCAACACCGTCGCTCCACCGAAGGGAAAAACTAACGCCCCAGGAGGAAACACTGTCGCCCCAGGTGGAAACACAGTCGCCCAGGTGGAAACACAGTCGCCCCAGGTGGAAAACACAGTCGCCCCAGGTGGAAACACTGTTGCACCTGTTACTGGTAAACAGAATGCTAATGCCAAGGGTAAGTATTTTTCCCTTCAGTATTATTATTATTATTATTATCATTATGGCTTCATGCAAGAAGCTGGTGGATAGGGTGAAGGAGTCAAAGGGTTAAGTTTTTGTTTTGCTAGCATGGTGGACCATGCAGGATGCTGGTGGACAGGGTGCAAGGGTCAGAGGGTTAAGCTTCTCTTCTGATAGATGGTAAGTATGACCAGCCAATTCCTTTCAGACTATACTGAACTTCTCTTCTGATAAATGATAAGTATGCCAGCCAATTTCTTCTCAGACTGTACCGAGTTCTCTTCTGATAAATGGTAAGTATGACCAGCCAATTCCTTTCAGACTATACTGAACTTCCCTTCTGATAAATGATAAGTATGCCAGCCAATTTCTTCTCAGACTGTACTGAACTTCTCTTCTGATAAATGGTAAGTATGCAGCCAATTCTTTCAGACTTCGAAGATTTCCTATCCGAACAGGGTTTTGTGCAGGACCAGGGAGTCTACCAGATAATTGCTGCAGATTTTGGTGAAGCGCTTGTGAGTTGTCCGAGTGCAATGATTTCCTCTTGAACCAAACATCAAACACCTGTTCCAGTGGGAATCGACCCTAGGACCATCCGCAGCTAAGCGGGCGCACTAAGCACAAGGCCACACACTTCACCTGCTTGCATGGATGTGCGTACTCATATAGTCTCACGTATGTCACCATACTAATAACACACACACACACACACACACATACACACACACACACACACACACACACACACACACACACACACACACACACACACACACACACACACACACACACACACACACACACACAGACAATGGGGTTGGGGTTGGGGTGGGAGTGGGGGTGAAGAAATCAAGATTCTCCTCCTTTGTAGACAGCAGTATTTATAAGCAGGTAGCACTGTGCGTTTTTGTGTAAGCCTACATGTTGTTACAGTCGCCCTCTGGTCCACATTCCTCTTAGCAAATTCCTGCTGTGTGTGTCTGTGTCTTTTACATTATGAGTCGTTCTTTCTGTAAATTGTGCGTGTGCTCACACACACACAGACACAAAACATACACACCACACACACAGACGCACACACACACAGACGCGCCGCACACACACACACACAACACAACCACACACACACACACCACACACTACACAAGCACGTGTACACACACACACACACACACACACACACGACACAACACACACAACACACACACAAACACACACACACACACACACACACACACACACACAACACACACACACACACACACACACACACACACACGGTGTACACAAGCACGGTGTACACAAGCACGGTGTACACACACACACACACACACGGTGTACACACACACACGGTATACACACACACACACACACACACACACACACACACACACACACACACACACACACACACACACACACACACACTCTCTCTCTCCCTCCCTCCCCCCCTCTCTCTTTCTCTGATAAGCTTTATTTTGAAATTTTGATATTTCTTCTTTATTAACGTTGTAATGTTTTTTTTCCGATTTGCAGCGGCGCCTGTTGAAGTTTGCTTTTCTGCAATCCTCATGTCTCTTCTGGCGCCTGTGCTTTACAAGATGCTGTTGTAAGACGTGGTAAGGACAAAGCCACGTGCTGTGGATATCATTTCAACGTTTTCTGCTTATCCAACATCGGAGCAGAGGACGTAACAAGTAGCTAGGGGTTATATTAATTTTTCTTTTTTTTTCTTGTTTATTACTTTTACGTTTTGACATCTTTTCACTCAAAACATCAAGTAGAATTTAGCAATGGCTGATATAATTGTATAGTGTCACTACCTTTTCTGTTGAAAAATACACATCATTCATTCCTTGAGCCATTGAAGGAAAATAAAAAGAAGGAATAAAGAGTAAGATGGGAGGCATTCGAAAAACTCCTTAGCAGAAATATTCTGAGATAATTGGATAATGAGAGCCATTGTGTTATGTCAAGACTCGAATGTCGTGTAGTCGATGTATAAAAAAAATATAGATTAGGTAAATCATAGGTTAGGTAGGACCTCAGGACCTGGCCAGCTCAGTGGTATATGTACAGACTTAAAGCTTGTGCCATGATCACCATCACATGGCACATGTGACGTTAGTACATATGGAATTCATTCCGAGCGCTGATACGTCATCGTGAGAAACTGAAACTGAACTGAAACTGTTGTCGATGTTAGGTCAGCCTCGGAGTCTTCTCATTAGAAGTCACTGACTAAGATAGCAGGAGATTTCCCCACCTCATAAAATTAATATCTTGGCACATAGACACCTCATACCATTATGGGCCTTCCTTTCATACGTAGGATAAAAATAGTAACAACGACCAGACAGACAACATGAACAACCAGCATAGTCCATGAGGGTGTGGTAGACAGACAATTCACGACAGGTTGTTGTCCCATCAATAGAGTCCGAGAAAAACTCTACAGCACTCTAAAAATTCTAAAGAGGAATAGTTCGGAAACTAAGAAGAGAGTGAGAAATATTTCATTTAAAACATGGCACATGCAAGTATTGTGAAAAAGAGTTACAATAGAGGTTTTTACGATAGAGGTTTTTAACACACGCACACCACACACACACAAACATGCACACACACAAATACACACGCACGCACGCACACACACAGACACAGACACACACACACACACACACACACACACACACACACACACACACACACACAGATTTACAATTTTTTTTTTCACCACCACCCAAC
>CM060307.1:32893695-32911195 GCA_030674185.1 Monoplex corrugatus | reverse complement strand
ACACCTGGACACAAATCTAAACATAACAATAAAGAAACTAAAACATATATTAAAAAGGGCCTAAACCACCTGAAATTACTTCCGCTTATCTCATTTCCCCAGAGCCAAAAATACACTTAGTACATGTATCCAGTTATCATTTCAAAGAAACAGTACATAAGACTGTATCGAAATATACAGGTGAATGGACCAGCAAGGCAGAACACGATAGGAAGAAATGACAGAAAGCAAAGGAGGAAGAAAGAAACAAACAAAGAGAGTGACAGGAGAGAGGACATTTCTAGCACAGAATTTCCGGAAGGTGGGGATACTATTTATACTGAAAGAGCCCCCTGCATTCTCACGGGGAAATAATAACAACAGCAATAATGACAATAACAACAAACAACAACAACAACAACAATGATGATGATGATAATAATAATAATAATAATGATAATTATAATAATAACAATAATAATAATGATGATAATAATAATAATAATGATAATAATAATAATAATCATAGTTATAACAAGAAAAATAATAATAATGATAATAATCACAATTACTTGTGCATCACCTCATATCACAACCCTAAACACTTTACACAAAGCATGAGTGATAGACGTAGACACACAGAAGGAAATAACCTGTCAACCCTTATCGCCATGATCTAAGCAGAAGAATGATAAAACATGCTATGTTAAAGAAGTGATGAAAATAAATGATAATGAAATGTCTACTTCCGAGTGTCAACCGGTCATGCAAGAACAATGGCAGAAAGAAAAACACGTGTGTATGTGCGTGTTCGTTGGCAACATCGAAAAGGTATTGGCAAATGGCACTAATTTTCCTAAGTTCTACGTGGGTCACTCTGCAAATGTTGGAAACATGCTGTTTGAAGGAGAGTGTGTGATCGAATCGTAGCACCAATATTACGTACATGTGGTGAGAATGGAAAGTCAGTTCTACTGATAGACATGTTAAATAGAAGAAGACACTTTTGGAGCTTCGGTGAAATGAAAACCATTGCCTTTGCCTTGTCATCATTTATCTGAAGTTTATTTTCTGTCATGCAAAACTTGATTTCACCAATACTCCCATTTTCATGATTGATAGAAATCGATCTGAGCAGTCAGGTTCAAACATATCAGCTGGTTACTTTGGCGTTTGGTTTAACATCACATACACTAGTCAAACATATTGTGTCTATGAACAGGGGAAAAAACAGCCACTGAGAATGATTGAGCATCATACATTTATAAAATCTTATTTACCTTTAACAAAACCTACTTTCGCAAGTAATACTTTGCGCACTGCGTGTGCGTGTGTGCGTACGTGCGTGCATGTGTGTGTGTGTGTGTGTGTGTCTTTCTGTGTCTGTGTGTTGTGTCTTTCTGTGTCTGTGTGTGTGTGTCTGTACGTGTGTGTGTGTGGGTGTATGAATTCCAAAGATATTACCACATTTTTTTTCTTAACACATGTAGGCTATAGTTTTCAAGATTTCTTACTGTTCTCCCATCTAGTAAACTCTTCTACTAGATCAGGGAGACGCCTTTGCGTGTACAGACTACACAGAATCACAAATCGACATCGATTGATCCTCGTTATTTATTCATTTATGCATAGTTAGCCTGCTTACTTTTTCCTGCCGCAAAACTGATCCAGTCGCGTCAAAGTGACCAAGGGAAACAATAACTGAAAATCTAGTTAATGTGAGGGTTATTTTCTTTAATATTAGTTACCTCTGACAAGGGAGCAGAGACAGAGTGAAGAGAGAGATGGAGAGAGAGAAGAGAGAGGGGGGAAAGAGGAAGGGAGAGGGGGAGAGAGGGGAAGAGAGAGAGGGAGAGGAGAGAGGAGGAGATGAAGAGGGGGAAGAGAGAGAGAGAGGGGGGAGAGAGAGAGAGAGAGAGAGGGGGGAAGAGAGAGAGAGAGAGGGGGGGAAGAGAGAGAGAGAGAGAGGGGGGAAGGAGAGAGAGAGAGGGGAAGAGAGAGAGAGAGGGGGGGGGGGGAGAGAGGAGAGAGAGAGAGAGAGAGGAGAGAGAGAGAGAGAGAGAGAGAGAGAGAGACGGAGGCTGAATTAGCCAGACATATATTTGGATGTTTTTAAAGTTTCAGTTTCATTTTAATTTTCTCAAGACGTCTCTGCACTCGGAATGAATTCCACATACACTGACACCACTGATTTCATGTGATGGAGAAGATCCAAAAATGAAAAATTTAAAGTATGTGACTCGTAAATACACATACCCTACGCACCCAGTCTGCAAATGGACGAGTCTGCTTTCGTTTGTATCGTTCTGTTGCTATATTTCCGGCCATTTCTGGCCATAATTCTTTTGATGATTTTTATGACAACAAAAACTTAATCTGTCACATGCACACACACACACGCGCGCAAGCACGCTAACATGCACACACACACACACACACACACACACACACACACACACACACACACACACACACACACACACAAACTAAACACACAAACACACATCCACACACACACACAACACACTCACACATATACACGCACAAACCACACACACACACACACATACACACAGACACACACACACAAACTAAACACACAGACAAACACACACACACATCCACACACACACACACATACACACATTCACACATATATACACACACACACACAGACACACACACCACATACAAACTAAACACACAGACAAACACACACACACACATCCACACACATACACACTCACACATACACACACACACATATACACGCACCAACCACATACACAGACACAGACACACATACACACACACACACACACACACACACACACACACACACAACACACACACACACACACACACACAACACACAATAATTGTTAGCTTTGGCTCTTCACAGGCAATGCCTTGTTTCGTCAGTCGAGCATGCGCCCTTATTCTCTTTCATGTGTTTCTGCTTTCTTCTTTCAGCCATCAAAAGTCCCTTGTTGGACGTAGGCCTTTCCCAGCTACTTCCATTTACTTCGTTCCAGCGCTTTTCCGCTCCAGTTCTTGTCAAATCCATCTAGGTCGTCTCTCCATCTAGTTTTCTGTCTTCCTCTAATGTGAGTGCCGTCTCTTGGTATCCAGTACATGGTTTTTGTTGTCCAACGATTGTCCATTCTCGGGTGAGATGTCGTGCCCAGTTCCATTTCAGCTTGTTGATGGGTTCCAGGATGTCTCGCGCTTTTGTTCTTTCTCTGATCCACTGGACCGTTTTGCGATCTTTCCGGGTGATAGCAAGCGTGATTCTTTCATCTGTTCGCTGCATGCTTCCTAGTTTCAAAGAGAGTTTTTTTTTTCTCGTTAGATTCCACGTTTCTGCACCGTAGGCGACTGTTGGCAGAATGCATCAGTCGTAGACTTTTCGTTTCAGGATAGTTGGAATTTTGTCATTCTTGAAAACCGAACCTGCTCTTCCAAACGCTTGCCAGCCATGGGTTATCCTACGTTCGATTTCTTCCTCTTTAAAGAAGGATTCTGCTGAGATGCGTTGGCCTAAATAGATATAGTGGTCAACCCTTTCTAGCTCTACATTTTCGATCTTTACTTTTCTGTCAAGATCTTCGATGTAGTTGTTGACCATAATTTTTGTTTCCCTCAAGTTTACTGTAAGTCCTATTTTTTAATTGTGTTCATTTAATTCATTCAGCATATTTTGCATTTGCTTGAGACTATCCTCATAGATGATAATGTCGTCAGCACACCTGTTTCTGCTTTCATAATACAATAACTCAATAGCCAGAAATTCATAGGTAACAACATCATCTCATCATCATGGACATGTATTTTCGACCATACATTCAAAAGTCATCCTAAAGCGTGACTGTTTTCAGAACAAGAACAAGTGTAGTAATGTTACATTGTGTGTAAACAACATCAAACAAATAAGACACAGATTAACTAGCACATCCCTTTGTCTTTGCCTTCATAAAATGAAAAGATATCACTTGAACTGAAACAATGTACCAACAATCATATATTTTCATGTACAAATAGGCTAGTGTCGAACTATCTACGATATTAGCGTTGTCCCAACACCCAAAACAATAAAATTCCCGTTTATGTACACATGTGTATGTGTGTCTGTGCGTGTGATTGTGTGTGGTGTGTGTTTGTGTGTGTGTGTGAGTGAGTGTGTGTGTGTGTGTGTTTGTGTGTGTGTGTGTTAAGAGTGTGTGTATCTGTGTATGTGTGTGTTTGTGGTGTGTGTGTGTAAGAGTGTGTGTATCTGTGTATGTGTGTGTCAATGCGTGTGTGTCTGTTTCTGTGTTTGTGTGTGTACGTGTGTGTACGTGTGCGTGTGTATGTACGTCAGTCGGTCTCTTCTCCCCGTGCGTGTGCATGCACGTATTATATTATGAACGTGAGTTCGGGTATGTGTCTGTGCGAGTGCTTGAGCATGTATACCTGCCGGTGCTGGTGTAAGCATACACTCATACAACATGAAAACACACGACAAAATATACGTTATCCATTCACACTGGAAACAACAACAACAACAATTCCACAATCCACAACAACCAAACACAACGGTGTATTTTCATATTGATCACTGTACATGCAAGAAATGACGTACACCGTACAATATCGAGACAGATACTTTTTTTCGCTTAGTAATGTGTTTTGTTTTGTTTTGTATTTTTTCACATAGATTAGGCCTTGTGTTATCGTTGTGTGAATTGTGATAGCGATCCTTTACTATACAACAGTGCAACCAGCATATTTTGACATGAACTGTTAGCAATATACCAAAACAATTTCTTCTTCTTCTTCTTCTTCTTCCTCTGCTTCTTCTTCTTCTTCTTCTCTTCTTCTTCTTCCTTCTCTCTTCTTCTTCTTCCTCTGCTTCTTCTTCTTCTTCTTCTTCTTCTTCGTCTTCTTCTTCTTTCTTCTTCTTCTTCTTCTTCTTCTCTTCTTCTTCTTCTTCTTCTTTTCTTCTTCTTTCTTCTTCTTCTTCCTCTGCTTCTTCTTTCTTCCTCTGCTTCTTCTTCTTCCTTCTTTTCTTCTTCTTCCTCTGCTCTTCTTCTTCTTCTTCTTTCTTCTTCTTCTTCTCTGCTTCTTCTTCTTCTTCCTCTGCTTCTTCTTTTTCTCTCTTCTTCTTTCTCTCTCTTCTCTCTTCTTTCTTCTTCTTCTTCTCTTCTTCTTCTTCTTCCTCTGCTTCTTCTTCTTCTTCTTCTTCTTCTTCTTCTTCTCTCTCTTCTTCTTCTTCTTCTCTTCTTCTTCTTCTTCTTCTTCTTCTTCTCTCTCTTCTTCTTCTTCTTCTTCTTCTTCTTCCTCTCTTCTTCTTCTTCTCTCTTCTTCTTCTTCTTCTTCTTCTTCTTCTTCTTCTTCTTCTTCTTCTTCTTCTTCTTTCTTCTTCCTTCTTCTTCTTCTTCTTCTTCTTCTTCTTCTTCTTCTTCTTCTTCTTCTTCTTCTTCTTCTTCTTCTCTCTCTTCTTCTTTCTTTCTTCTTCTTCTCTTTCTTCTCTCTTTTCTTCTCTCTTCTCTCTTCTTCTTCTTCTTCTTCTTCTTCTTCTTCCCTCTTCTCTTTTCTTCTTCTTTTTCTTCTCGTTCTTGCTTTCTCTGCTTCTTACTCTATCTTACTCTTCTATCTTTATTCTAGGCTATTAAATTCTGCATTACATTACACTTTCACTTACTATCTGGCCACCATCTCGCAATACATAACACCACTACCACAGGCCACCACTCATGATGCAAGCGCGATTTTACTCAGAGACGAAATCGTCTGAATCTTATCCCGTAGGACACACACACACACACACACACACCACACACACACCACACACACACACACACACACACACACACACACACAAAATGAATGCACGCGCGCGCACACACAACACATACACACATGAATTCACGTGCGCACACACACACACACACATACGCGCGTGCGCCGTGCGCGCGCACACACGTAAACAAGACGAACACAAACAACAACACACACACACACCACCCCACACACACACAACACACACACACACCCACACACACACACACACACACACACACCCTCTCTATGTTCTTTGTATGCTTGGTCGCTTGTGTGTGTGTGTATGTTTGTGAGTGTGGGATGTGTGCGCTTGCACATGTGTGTATGTGCGTGTATGTGTATGTATGTGTGTATGTGTGTATGTATGTGTGTATGTTTGTGAGTGTGGGTATGTGTGCATTTGCAGATGTGTGTATGTATGTGTGTATGTCTGTGAGTGTGAGTATGTGTGTGCTTACACACACACACACACACGTGTGTGTGTGTAAGCACACACATACTCACACTCATGTGTGTGTGTGTGTGTTGTGTGTGTGTGTGTGTGTGTGTGTGTGTGTTGATATGTGTGCACGCACGCCAGTGCATGTGTATTTACTTCAACTTCCCACCGTGCCAACCCCATCCTCAGCTTAATTGATAGCCTTTCATTTTCCAGCTCCCCCCCTCCCCCCGTCCCTTTTGTTTTTCAGCTGAGTGTCCATGACTCATTGTCAAGGTATAATGATGGGCAATAAATGATAGGTAATAAACAGACATATAAGACAGATAAATTAAAACCAACCAACCAACAAATAAATAGACGAATAGATATGTACATAGATAGGTACATAGATAGAGTTATAGACAGACAGACAGATAGATAGAAAGATAGATAGATAAATAGATAGATAGATAGATAGGTAGATAGACAGATAGATAGATAGATAATTAGATAGATGGATAGGTGGATAGATAGATAAACATGTAAATAGATAGATAGATAGATAGACAGATAAATAACTAAATTACTAGATAGATAGATAGATTAATTATTTAATAATTAAGAAATTGATCCATCGATCGATCAATATTTCAATCAAATTAATTAATTAGTTAATCAATCAATTAAGTAGTTTCTACCGAGGCCCAAAAGAAAATTGTTACATGACCATCTTTGCCTCTGTAGTTGTTGACTGCTGAAGACAAGCAAGCGTACACGACCAACACACTAACCCGAATCAAGGTTCAAAAGCAACATCAGCTGTACATGGTGAACAAGTCAGGAAATCCAGTCCAACAACACATATCGATACAGTGAGGCTGACAGCGTGGAAAAGCAGACTTGTGATAACAAGCTTGCCTTTTGGAAGTGACAACACCAAATCGGATGATACAAGACTCTGTGACAAAGTAGAAAGGATTGATGCAATTCCAGCTCGGATATAAAGCTGTATGGGTCAAGACATCCGTCATATGGGTAACTTGACCTCGAGGCGCCTGACCACCTTGAGGGCGCAGGTTTCGAACCCAGATGGATTGAAAAAAATGGTGACCGGTGAAGGGCATCAGGGAGTCGTGACGATGTGGCCCTTCAACCCTTAAAGTATAAGGAGTTTAGGGCCAAAACACTTGCCTCAAAGGAGGCAAAGGGGGAGGGTGTACTTCTCCTCTGAGGATCTGCTGTACAGCTCTCGTCAGTTGTTTCAATATCAAGCTAATTGACACAATTCCAACTCCAATGTACAGATAGACGATAAGATTCCAATTCCAATATCAAGCTAATTTACACAATTCCAACTCTAGTGTACAGCTAGAGGATAACATTCCAATTCCAATATCAAGCTAATTCACTCAGTTCCAACTCTAGTGTACAGCTAGATGATAAAATTCCAGTTCCAATATCATGCTAATTGACACTATTCCAACTCCAGTGTACAGCTAGATGATAACATTCCAATTCCAATATAAAGCTAATTGACACAATTCCAACTCCAGTGTAAAGCTAGATGATAACATTTCAATTCCAATATCAAGCTAATTGACACAATTCCAACCCCAGTATATAGGTAGATGATACAATTCCAATTTCAACTCCAATATCAAGGAAATTGACACAATTCTAACTCCAGTGTAAAGCTAGATGATAACATTCCAATTCCAATATCAAGCTAATTCACATCATTCCAACTCCAGACTAAAGCTAGATGATAAAATTCAAATTCCAGTATCAAGTTAATGCACACAGCTTCACTTCCAGTGCAAATGTAGATGATAACATTCCAATTCCAATATCAAGCTAAGGTTACAGTTATCCTAAAACATAAAGTCGTTGTGGAGGGAGGTGATGCACTTGTCACTGTTTTAAACCCAGTTTCATTAGGAAACGTGTTCCTTCCTCTGCATCACCATTTTCCCCGTCTCCAACCATCAGGCTTACTTTCATGGCTGGTGAATGTGAAGTCTAACGAAGTCTTCCCACTGTAAACTAGGCTTGGTGCAATGCAAGTGGAAAGCAAATAGCATTACCCCAACAGCACTTAAGTTTCATACAATATTTGAGCTTCATCCAAAATTTAAGCTTTACACAATATTCAAGCGACATCTAGTATTCAGTTCTTATCCGATATTCAAATGTCGTCCAGTAATCACGCTTCATCCAATATTCAAGCGTCATCCAATATTTGATTCGAGACCTTGCCAGGGCATAGGTTTTTGTGCAGGCTCAGGAACTCTGCCGGATAACAGCTAGCAGATTTGGGTGGAGCACATATGCAGTTGTCCGAGTGCAGTGAATCCCTCTTGACCAAATTCCAAACAAACTCCAATATTCAAACGTCATCTAATATTTCATCCAATATTCATTAACATTACATTGAAAAGAATAATGTTTTGACAGTCCATGTTACCAACACTAAGAATGCGTTGTTAATACAAGCAACAACAAAAAATGCAAGACAATTTTACCACCAAACGTTAAAACATTTGTATCTAAAAAAAATCACCAAAATCTCAAGCAGCAGAAACCAATAAAAAAATAATTGTTAAAAGCCAAATTAGTCGACATCAGGATTTTGGTCACCAAAAAGCGTAAAAGGTCAAATCCAAGATTGTTCTGTCATTGAAAGGTATAGTACTATTCAAACTCAACACAAGTAACCATCTTATCACATGAGAACATATAGAGACTGGTTTGGCAAATGAAATCTGGATGCAGTTGATTGCATGCCCTTTTTTTTGCTGCCCAATCTTCTCTGCAGCACCTGTTTCAATGCCTTGTCCCGCCCCCACGACGTTCACATCGGCTCTCAACGGCACACATGGAAAGCTGACCAGATCCTGTCTTAGTGAGCCATCGTCTTTACCGATGGAAAATAAAGATGGATCGATCTCTTAACATACCTTCCAACCATCAGAATGGAGATTACCATGAAACTGAATAAGTACTGGTACGAAACCTGTTCAGGTGCCATACTAATCCTCTTCTTTATCACTTGGCCAGAAGGTCAAAGGGATGTCACTGCTGATTTTAGGTTTGTTTGATGAAGTCATTACCCATGGTAGATTACTTTCAGATTAACTCAACAGCCTCATGATTGTGACCCAAGCCAGCCACCAACTAGAAAACTAACAGCTGTGATCAAGCTTGGACAGAGATGGGCCTTCCAAGCTTCATCTACCTTGTCCATACCATGTAATAATGATGATGATAATGATGTCATACTGTACCATTTAGGGTCACTGGTGATAATCATCAAGTCAAAACACAGAATGCTTCACACAACATCATTTCAGCAAAGCACAAACCTGTATATGTGAGTTAAATTAATAAAAGCTGCGAATGTGTGCTGGAGTAATAAGCTACTTTCTCCAAGTGATTACAGTCAAAACAATGATGAATGGGTTAGTTTTAACACAAGTACATATATAGCTCAACATACACATGTTCATACACTGTTTAGCTTCGTGGGTGCCAGATGATTACAAACTTTGTGTAGAAAGCACCTTCAAACAGATGGTAGCTTGAAAATAGTAATCACACAAATGAAGAGCGATGTGTGTGTTATCTTTTCATTTTCCACACAAAATCAACGTCAATCAAATGTAGCACAGGCAAATCTTACAGTGACATAGTCGATCCTTTCAGTCTCCTTTTGACTATAACTGACACGAGGTGAGACTGTGTGTCTACATGTACGTATATACATATTATCATTAATGATTTCTTGGAATGATAACACAATGGTCATATGGGCTGTCATGACCATAGGAGTCTGAATTAACACCACCAGTGTTGGTTTTACGGTAACAGAAAAAAAATTATAAACAGTTTGAGCAACTATTTATCAACAATTTTCCGAGAGAAACTGTATGATCAAAATTTGATTTTTGCACCAAACATGAAAGGAAACCAATACCAGAGGAACTCTGAATAGATATGACTAATTTGGGGGTGGGTGGGTTTAAAAACCAGAAACAAAATTAAAATAAGCAGTCAAGAATTTTCCCATATCTTTCAAACTCCCGTCAAATTCTGATACTCAGCGAATTTCAGTGTCTTTCTGCCTGTCTGAGTCATCAAACAACCATTTTCAGTTATCCATGGATTCAGTATTTAAAACTAAATCAAGGTTGTATGTCCATACTGATGAGTTTATTATGACCATATGTTGTATGTTTTTTAAATTTTTTTTATTAGGCATCATTATTTTTAGAATCATGTGAATAATCAATCCAATTTCAGTTGTTTTTTAAACTGTTATAAAACACTGATGTTTGGATAAAAGGAATAAGACAAAGAAATCACGACCAGTATAATTCTCAATGGACAGGACCCAAATTTTAAGGATGTAACTATGATAAACAAAGTGAAATACGTGACCATGTATTTTTCTGTGATTGTTTATGGACACATTTTTGTCAAATTTGGGTAATATGTTCAGTGCAATGACGCCCACAACTGTAAAAGTTTAAATGGGTGCAACGTAATGACTGTAAAACTTCAAATCTACGAGCTTACTGTTTGGATAAAAATATGTCATGGCTCCTGGTATCACTTTACAACGTTTAGCGTATGGCCCAGCAAACAGCAAATGCCATCTCAGACCTGCGTTCCAGGAAAAGGAGATTAAAGCCTCTGCTTGTTTGGTCTGCCTGCCTTTTTTTTTACATTAGATTTGATGTCAACAGTCACGGACATGATATCTGCAGCCACTGTTTGTTCGGTCTGCCTTCTGTCTTCTTTCACACTACATTCAATACCCACAATCATGGATGTGACATCAGCCCACACTTTTAAACACTTCGCCAGAGCCTACTTGATCTGCTCTGACCGCCTTCTGTGACACCAGTTTTGTACTTTAACAACCGGTCTACACGCAGATACAACATCAATCCAAGCCAAGCTTTTCAATACAAGTCACAGTTCACGAACCATCCTCTAGTATTAGCAGGCCAAAACCACTCCAGGGGCATACAAAAATAAAACAAGTCTGGTTTTCTTTACGCCCAACACGCACAAGCAATGAATACTTTTCAAAGAGAAGCGGATGATGGCCGGAACTTAAGCAACTTTCTGAGAGAGAGAGAGAGAGAGAAAAAAAAGCGTTTTCATCTCCGTTTCCATCACAACGCATCACTTGAAAGTGTCTCTTCAGTTTTGAGCATAGAGCATCACAGTACTCTTGTAACGACTCAATTTACACTATTAGCCTTCCTTTTACACCAACAATTCTCCTGATTTTACACCATTATCTCCTCACTTTACAGCATTCTCATGGCCTCTTCCTCGTCAGGGGGGAAGCCAGCGGCTGTGGTGGATTCGCTGTGCCCCCGTTTATCCCGCCCGGCAAAGCTGTGGCGGCCATTGCACGTCGTCATGGAGAGAGCGTGAAAGCTGGATCGGCCCGGGGACCCGACGAAGGAGGACTTGGTGTTGTGGCGCGTGAACAGACCGCGGCTGTCCTGGATGCTGGACAGCTTTTTCCGTAACAACATCTGTACCTGAAGCACACATAAGCATTATCATATGCTGGACGTCCCTTAAATGATAGAGAATAAAAAAAAAGGATGAGAAAAGGACGAGAGAACAAGAAGTGGACGACTAGGATGAGGAGGAGCAAGAAGAGAAAGAAGAGACCGAAAAGTAGAAGAGGTTAACAAAAACAAACAAACAACTCCAACAAACAACACCACCAACAACAACAAAAACACACAAAAAACAACAACAAACAAAACAAAAAACAAAAACCCAACAACAAACAAACCCAAAACAAAAACAAAACAATCAAACAAACAAAACAAACAATCAAACAAACAAACAAACAAACAAACAAACAACAAACCCAATTCAAAAATGAAAACAAAAACATGGCAAAACAAAAGAAACAAACAAAAAACACAAACCGCGAGAGTGCTGGATGGTACCCAGAGTAAAAACGCCTCATTATAGGCCAAACAGTCACCTCCACACGGTGGCCATTTCGCCTAGCAAGCGTGAGCTGTCCATACGCTGCATGACCCATTCAGACCCAGTCATCAGTTACCTTGTTCACAAGCCAAACGACAAGGAAGCAGGAGATTACAACCCCCTGGATACACCCACACAACGCACACCAGTCAGACACAGTCCAGCCACCGGACCAAGCGACAGCATCCATCCAGGAGGTAGTCCTTCAATGGTAAGCGAACTCACAATGTTGTAAAAGTTCTTTTAGCAACATTCTTATGGCTCATCATCATCATCATCATCATCATCATCATCATCATCATGTGCCTTGCTGCATGGCGTTGGCGATCATGGCCCTCCGTTTCAGTTTCAGTTTTTCAAGATGACGTCTCCTCGCTCGGAATGAATTCCATATCCAATGACGTCACAGGTGCCATGTGTATGGTGATCATGACATAAGCCTTAAACCTGCACATAAACCCATGAGCTGGTCCTGAGGCCCTACCTAGACTGGAATCATGTCCCCCCCCCCCTTACGAATCTATCCCTTGTGCCGCAAGTACATCTCCTACTCTTTCTGTCCTCAGCCCTCCTGCAAGTCCGTCCAATATCTTCTCCCTGGGTCTACCTGGTGTTCTGTTTCTCTTCAGCTTTCCTGTTGTGACCAGGTGCTGTAATTTCTCTTTCCTCATAAAATGTCCTATAAATGTTGCTTGTCTTTTCATAATCTTCTTTACTAATGATCTTCTTGAGTCTGCCTCCTTCAAGAGCGTCTCGTTTGTTTTCTTTGCTGTCCATGAAACTCTCAACATCCTTCTTCAAAATCATATTTCAGTCACCTCAATTTTGTTCTGACTTTGCGTGTTGACTGTCCACGCTTCACAACCGCACAAAAGTATCGGTTCTAACTAACACTCAAAAAATCGATCTGATGTTAATTGATAGGCATTTGTAAATAAGAACGCTTTTCAGCTTCCTGAATACTGTTTTGGCATTGGCCAGTTCTGTTGGCTATTTCTGATGTGCATCTATCGTCTGGTGAGATGACCGTTCCCAGATATTAAGACTTAACAACCTGTCTCAATGTATTCTTATGGCTAGTCCTCATATATTCTCAGAGTGATAGGATTTTGAACTCTACAGAACGCAACGAACCATAAGACAATGCAAAAGCCCATTAGCTTACGTGTCAGAGTGAACGCTCAGAATGCTAGGGTTGTGAATTCTGCCCTGCGTGTGTGTGTGTGTGTGTGTGTGTGTGTGTGTTGTGTGTGTGTGTGTGTGTGTGTGTGTGTGTGTGAGTGTGTGTGTGTGAGTGTGTGTGTGTGTGTGTGTGTGTGTGTGGTGTGTGTGTGTGTGTGTGTGTGTGTGTGTGTGTGTGTGTAAGTGGAGATACATATGCGAGTCTTTGTGTGTGTGCGTGAGAGCGCGTGCGAGCGTGCGTGTGTATGTGTGTCTTTGTGTTCGTGTTTGTGTGTGTATTGTGCGTTTTGTATGTATGTGTGTGTGCATGCGTGTGAGTGTGTGCCTGTGTACGTATGTGCGTTTGTGTGCGTATGCCTGCGCACGTGTGCGCATGTATCTGTGTGTGTGTGTGTGTGTGTGTGTGTGTGTGTGGCGTGCGTGTGTGTGTGTGGTGTGTGTGTTGTGTGTGTGTGTGTGTGTGTGTGTGTGTGCGTGTGTGTGTGTGTTAAGTTCGTTTTTGAAAAGTAAAGTGGAAGAGCATGCTACGAGATGGACTGTTTGCGCTATACAAATCGAATTAATTTTCTTCTTCTTCCTCATATCATCACTATCATAATCACCATTACAATTTTTATTATCATCATTGTATTATACATATTATTGTGATGCTGATTATAATTATCATCATCATCATCATTAGTAGTAGTAGTAGTAGAAGTATCATCATCATCATCATCATGCTGATTATTATTATTGATGATGATGATGATGATGATGATGATGGTGATGATTATTATTATTGTTGTTGTTGTTATCACTATCCTCCTCCTCATCATTATGATCGTGACTGTGACCTACCTCTCCGTTGAGAAAGCAGTAAAAGATGGCCACCAGCAGCCCCTGTGACACAAACATAAAACAGATGATTGCTAACAGAAGACGTATTGTGTATAAGTGCATGATTCTAAATAAGAAGTGTCAATAGCAACTCTACATAATATCGATAAATCACAGATATGTAGGCCTGCTATACCACACCACCTGGCATCACAGAATGTCACACTTCATCACAACGTCTTCGCATAGCGCAACACTGTACAGCTAATAATGGCACAGCACAGCACAGCACATCATGGCACAGCACAGCACAGCACATCAT
Source organism: Monoplex corrugatus (assembly GCA_030674185.1). Lineage (NCBI taxonomy): Eukaryota > Metazoa > Mollusca > Gastropoda > Littorinimorpha > Ranellidae > Monoplex > Monoplex corrugatus. The sequence goes on along the minus strand of CM060307.1, from coordinate 32,896,625 downwards.
GGCACAGCACAGCACAGCAAATCATGGCAAAGCACAGCACAGCACATCATGGCACAGCACAGCACAGCACATCATGGCAAAGCACAGCGAAGCAAAGCATAGCATAGAACAGCACTGCACAGTACAGCGGAGAAAAGCAAGGAACAGCACATCACTGAGCAGCACGGAATGGAATGGCACAGTACAGCACAATGCGGCATGGCACAGCACAGTCGACACAGCACAGCACAATACAGCATGGCACAACACAGCACAGCATGGCTCGACACAGTCGACACAGCACAGCACAGCACAGCACAATATGGCATGGCACAGAAAAGAACAGCTGGGCACAGCACAGAACAGAACAATACAGCATGGCACAACACAGCATGGCACAGAACAGAACAGCTGGGCACAGCACAGAACAGAACAGCACAATACAGCATGACACAACACAGCACAGTATGACAGCACAGTAGACACAGCATGGCACAGCACAGCACAGCACAGCACAGCATGACACAGACAGCATGTCATGACACAGAACAGAACAGCAGGGCACAGCACTGAACAGAAATGCACAGCACATAGAAGCATGGCACAGCACAGCACAGCATGGCATAACACAGCACAGCACAGCATGGCATAACACAGCACAGCACAGCATGGCATAACACAGCACAACACAGCATGGCATAACACAGCACAACACAGCATGGCATAACACAGCACAACACAGCATGGCATAACACAGCACAACACAGCAGGGCATAACACAGCACAACACAGCATGGCATAACACAGCACAACACAGCATGGCATAACACAGCACAACACAGCATGGCATAACACAGCACAGCACAGCATGGCATAACACGCACAACACAGCATGGCATAACACAGCACAGCACAGCATGGCACAGCACAGGCATAACACAGCACAACACAGCATGGCATAACACAGCACAGCACAGCATGGCATAACACAGCACAGCACAGCATGGCATAACACAGCACAGCACAGCATGGCACAGCACAGCATGGCATAACACAGCACAACACAGCATGGCAATAACACAGCACAGCATGGCATAACACAGCACAGCACAGCATGGCACAGCACAGCATGGCATAAACACAGCACAGCACAGCATGGCAAACACAGCACAGCACAGCATGGCATAACACAGCACAGCATGGCATAACACAGCACAGCACAGCATGGCACAGCACAGCACGGCATGGCACAGCATAACACAGCACAGCATGGCATAACACAGCACAGCGTGGCATAACACAGCACAGCACAGCATAGCATAACACAGCATGGCACAGCACAGCATAGCATGGCATAACACAGCACAGCACAGCATGGCATAACACAGCATGGCACAGCACAGCACAGCATGGCATAACACAGCATGGCACATCACAGCACAGCATGGCATAACACAGCACAGCACAGCATGGCATAACACAGCACAGCATGGCATAACACAGCACAGCACAGCATGGCACAGCACAGCACAGCATGGCACAGCACAGCACAGCACAGCACAGCATGGCACAGCAGAGCATGACACAGCACAGCACAACACAGCACAGCATGGCACAGCACAGCACAACACAGCACAGCACAGCATGGCACAGCATGACATAGCACAGCACAAACACAGCACAGCACAGCACAGCACAGCTCAACACAGCACAGCATGACACAGCACAGCACAACAACAGCACAGCACAGCACGGCACAGCACAGCACAGCATGTCATGACAGAGCAGAACAGCAGGGCCCAGCTCTGAACAGAAAATGACAGCACAGCACAGCACATAAAAGCACGGCACGGAAAAGCACAGCATGGCACAGCACAGCACAGCACAGTACAGAACAGCATGGCACAGCACAGCACAACACAGCACAGCACGGCACAGCACAGCACAGCACGGCACAGCACAGCACGGCACAGCACAGCACAACACAGACAGCAGCATAGCACAGCAAAGCACAGTACAGAAACAGCACACACAGCACAGAACAGCACAGCACAGTACAGAACAGCACAGTGCAGACAGCACAGCACAACACATACAGAACAGCACAGCACAGCACAGCACAACACAGTACAGAACAGCACGGCACAGCACAGTACAGAACAGAACAGCACAGTATAGAACAGCACAGCACAGCATAGCACAGTACAGCACAGCACAACACAGTACAGAACAGCACAGCACAACACAGAACAGCACAGCACAACACAGTACAGAACAGAACAGCACAGCACAGCACAGTACAGAACAGCACAGCACAGCATGGCACAGCACAGCATAATCCAGTTTACAATTGCGTCCGATACAGTTTACATTTTCCTAGCATGCATGCCACAGGCACACCACACCCACACCACACCACACCACAACCACACCACACCACACACCACACCGCACAACAGGTCACACACCGTATCACATGACACTATACCACATCACAACACACCACACAACCCTATACCACACCACACCATACCATACAAAACACCATGCACACCACACCACACATACACCACACCGCATAAAGCTCACACACCGTATCACATGACACCATACCACATCACACCACACCACACAACCCTATACCATACCACACCATACCATACAAAACACCATGCCACAGCACAGCACAGCACAGCACACCACACCACACCACAGCAAACCACACCACATCATACCACACCACACCACATCACGCCCCAAAATCACACAAGTAATAAGTATACCAAAACCATACCGCATTCCATCACCACACCATATCAAACGACACTACACCAACCATACCATACCATATCATAAATCTGGATAAATTGTACACAGAGAGAGAGAGAGAGAGAGAGAGAGAGAGAGAGAGACAGAGAGACAGAGAGACAGAGAGACAGAGACAGAGCGAC
>CM060307.1:32881195-32886195 GCA_030674185.1 Monoplex corrugatus | reverse complement strand
CACGAGGCTGTTGTTTGTTGGGTTGCCCGAAGATAGGTTACTATGACTTGAAAATCTAAATGGCGTTAGTAAAGTGCAGTCATTCATTTTTATATACAAAGATCATCATTACCATCATGATCATCATCATGATCATCATCATCGTCATCATCATCATGTACCCTGCCGCATGGCGTTGGCGACCATGGCTCTCATTTCGATTCTATTTTTTTTTGGTCGCTGCAAGTACATCTTCCATCTTTCCTGTCTTCATTCATTCCTTAAATCCGTCTAATATTTTGATATGTTGATAGATAGACACTATATAATATATATATATATATATATATATATATATATATATATATATATATATTTATATAATAGTGTCTATCTATCAACATACCTGTATCAATACATCTAAACATATGCATATAATATATATATATGTATATCGATCATTGATAGACAGACAAACAGACAGACAGATAGATAGATAGATAGATAGATAGATAGATAGATAGTAGACACATAGATAGACACATAGATAGACGAGACATTCACAGATGCATGATTACACTAATATAGAGACCAATCTGATCCTGTCACTTTCATTGCCAGAGAAGAGAGTGAAGACAGTGAATGAGAGAAGGAAACAGGAAGGGAAGAGAAAAGAAAGAAAACAAGACGAAGACCACATTTTTATTTTCCGAGGTACTGGCATAAGCACATTCATATTTTTTTTACATTCAGCCTTTGCCATTCGCAGATCTACACAATTACAAAAACATTGAACATTTATTGCATACAAAAGAGATAGAGAGGGAGGGAGGGAGATAGAGAGGGAGATAGAGAGAGAGTGAGGGAGGGAGAGAGAGAGAGAGGGAGAGAGAGGGAGAGAGAGAGGGGAGAGAGAGAAGAGAGAGAGAGAGAGAAAAAGAGAGGAGGGAGGGAGGGAGGGAGAGAGAGAGAGGGAGATAGAAAGGGGAAGAGAGGGGAGGGAGAGGGAGAGAGAGAGGGAGGGAAGGAGAGAGAGGGAAACAGAAGAGAGCGAGACGGAGGGAGGGAGAGAGAGGGAGACAGAGGGAGAGAGGGCTTGAGAGCGGGAGAGAAAGAGGGGCAGAGAGGGAGAGAGAGGGAGACAGAGGGAGAGAGGGCTTGAGAGCGGGAGAGAAAGAGGGGCACAGAGAGAGAGAGAGAGACACACACACACACACATACAGACAGACAGACAGACAGAGACAGACAGACAGACAGACAGACAGACAGAGACAGAGGCAGAGACAGAGAGACCGAGAGACAGACAGAGAGAACGCAAAACAAATCGATCAACACAGGGAAAGCCGGACAGTAAGTTAAATGGACACAGACCCTTAACTGATAAATACACCAACCTACCAAAGAGCGCTTAGCAGATCCTTCACTTGTCTGTCCAACCTTTTGCCCCTCCCCCCCCACCCCACCCCAATTTCCTCTGTCTCTATCTGTATCTCGCTCTGCGTCTTCGTCTCTCTCCCTCTGTCTATCTCTTTCTCTCTCTCTCATAGTGCATCATCTATACAGAGACCCCTTTACTTTTCTGTCCAGCCCCCCCCCTCTCTCTCTCTCTGTGTCTCTTCGTGCGTCTCTCTCTCTCCCTCTTTATGTTTCTCTTTCCGTTGTCTGTCTCTCTCCCTCTGTCTCTCACTTTGTCTCCCTCTCTATGTTTCTCTTTCCGTGTGTCTGTCTCTCTCCCTCTGTCTCTCTCTCTCCCTCTATACGTTTCTCTTTCCGTGTGTCTGTCTCTCTCCCTCTGTCTCTCCCTCTCTGTGTTTCTCTTTCCGTGTGTCTCTCTCTCTCCCTCTGTCTCTCTCTCTGTGTCTCTCCCTCTATACGTTTCTCTTTCCGTGTGTCTGTCTCTCTCCCTCTGTCTCTCCCTCTCTGTGTTTCTCTTTCCGTGTGTCTGTCTCTCTCCCTCTGTCTCTCTCTCTGTGTCTCTCCCTCTATACGTTTCTCTTTCCGTGTGTCTGTCTCTCTCCCTCTGTCTCTCCCTCTCTGTGTTTCTCTCTCCGTGTGTCTCTCTCCTTCTGTCTCTCTCTGTGTCTCTCCCTCTCTATATTTCTCTTTCCGTGTGTCTGTCTCTCTCCCTCTGTCTGTCTCTCTCTCCCTCTCTATGTTTCTCTTTCCGTGTGTGTGTGTGTGTGTGTGTGTGTGTGTGTGTGTGTGTGTGTGTGTGTGTGTGTGTGTGTGTGTGTGTGTGTGTGTGTGTGTGTGTGTGTGTGTGTGTGTCTGTTTCTCTCTCTCATGGCACATCATTTATATACAGACCCCTTTTGCTTTTCTATCCATCCTCTCTCTCTCTCTCTCTCTCTCTGTGTATCATGGCGCATCATTTATACACTCTCATAGTGCGTTATTTATAAACGATCCTTTAAAAATATTTATTCTCCTTTTAGCTGATGACGTAGTGTTGATATCAGAGACAGCAGTGGGTTTACAAACACAGTTAAAAGTGGTTTACAAAGAGCAGCCTGTTCACTTCAATCAAAAGTAAATATGATGAAAAGTAATATTATTCTATTTAGAAACGGAGGGCATCTTGTTTTAAGTGAAAGATGGACATATAATGGATTGGTTATGCCCGTGGTAAATGTTTACAAATATATCTAGGTGTACGTATTTTTCTCCTCCTTTGGGTTTCACATTTGCATGTTAAGATCTTGTATGTAGAATTGAAATGCATTGCTGTACGTATTACGAAAAACGTGTCAATGTTAAATAATGACTCACATTCTTTCCAAATTATTTTATTCTAAAATTCAACAGAACTGTACAATATGGGTCAGAAGTATGGAGTCTTCATAGAGCTGCTATATAATGTGAGAAATTTCGTCCAGTTGCTTTGAAGAAATTTCCGCAAATATCACTTTCGACCACCTAATGGTTTAGTTTATGGCGAGTCAAACGGATGTCACGTAAGTTTGTTTTCCGTTGTTAGATTATGAAACACTAGTTAAAAGTACAGCAACTGGAATAGAATCGTGTAGGCTACCTCCTAAAGCTTATGGTATGTTGTTCGAATAAGATGGTAAAGGAAAGAAAAATTGGGTAATTGAAATCGGAATGATATTATATGAGTATGGGTCTGGTTATGTATGGAGAAATAGGCGGATTTCTCAGGTCCTTCCCCTTGAAGACCTCTTAACCTTCTTGCATTTCTGATGTCTTGGCCAAAAACAATTGGGTGGCGCTGCACTGCGGCGACGCTTTCTCAAAAGGAAGAGCAGCCTGAGTTTTACATGTTTTTTTGCACTGTGACAAAAGATGAAATGAAAATGAATATGAAGATGAATATGAATATGATTATGAATATGAATAAGAATATGAAAATGAATATGAATATGAATCGAGAGAGAGGAGATGGGCACCGCCCTCAAAATGCTGGCCCCGACAAAAGTTGAGGTCTCTACCACCTCACTCCCCTATGACCCAGGGTAAAAGAGTATCTGTTTCTATGTCTGTATGTATGGTTAAGTCAGGGTGCTCAGGATGTGAATGGTTTTTATTCATGCCTTTCGTGAAAGATTGGCTGACTGTAAATGACAGATATGGAATACTCCTATACAGGATAGCAACAGATTTTATTTTCATAGATCATTTTAATCACCTGCATTGTCTTCCTACTTATTTCAAAACGAGTATTGCTAGACATTTGAAACGTATAGTAACAAAAATTTAGATCAGGCATTTCAGACATATTTGTTCATTACTATCATTACAGACGATCATCTACACTTAGTCTTCAATATCAATTGTGTCAAGAATCACAGGAAGATGAAATTCATTTCGTTCTTTCGTGTCCAGTTCTTAAAGATTATAACAGCAGAATTTATACCCAAAAAGTATTATAGAAATCGTTGTTTGTTCAAGCTCATTTTATTGCTGTCATGAGTGAACGAAGAAATTGTAAAATGTTTTGCAATTTACCTGTACAAAACGTTCGAAATACAAATGTTGTCATAACATAATCAATGTCTGCAGGAATATGCGGTTTTGTTGTTTTTGTGTTATTACCCCTTTTGATGAGCCATGACCTTTATGAATAAAGCATCTGAATTTCTGTCTCTGTCTGTCTCTAACTGTCTGTCTGTCTACCTCTCTCTCTCTCGCCTTCCATCTCTCTCACTCCCTCTCGCTTTCAACTTCTTTCGTGTCTTCTGTCGTCTCCACCCTCTTTTCATTTCCCTCTATCTCACTCTCTTCCTTCTTTCCCTTACTCTCTCTTTCTCCCTCTCTTTCTCTCTGCCTCTGTCTGTCTGTCTATCTGTCTCTCTCTGCCTCTATCTGTCTGTCTGTCTATCTCTCTCTCTCCCTCTCTCTCTCTCCCTCCCTGCCTCTATCTGTCTGTTTATCTCTCTAGCTCTCTCTCCTTCTCTTTCTCTCTATCCTCCCTCTCTCTCTGCCTCTATCTGTCTCTCTCGCCCCCCCTCTCTCTCTGCCTTTGTATGTCTGTCTGTCTCTCTCTCCCTCTCTCTCTGCCTCTGTCTGTCTGTCTGTCTGTCTGTCTCTTCCCTCTCTCTGCCTCTGTCTGTTTCTCTCTCTCCCCCTCTCTCTCTCCCTCTCTCTCTCTGTGCCTCTATCTGTCTGTTTCTCTCGCTCTCTCTTTCTCTCTCCCTCTGTCTGCCTCTATCTGTCTGTCTGTTTTTCTCTCTCTCTCTCTCTCTGCCTCTATCTGTCTGTCTGTCTGTTTCTCTCTCTCTCTCCCCCTCTATCTGTCTGTTTCTCTCTCTCTCTCTTTTCCCCCTCTGTCTGTCTGTTTCTCTCTCTCTCTCTCTCTCTCACCCCCCCTCTATCTGCCTGTCTGTTTTTCTCTCTCTCTCTCTCGCTCTTCCTCCCCCTCATCTCGTCCCCTTTATCTCGCCCCCCCCCCGTCCTACCCACCCTGTATTCACTACCCCTCTGCCTTTACACCTCTCTCCATCACTCCCCTTCTGTCTTTTTCTTCCTTCCTTCCTCTCCAGCTTCCCTTCTCTCCTTCCTTT
>CM060307.1:32863695-32878695 GCA_030674185.1 Monoplex corrugatus | reverse complement strand
CACGTCAGATCAAGTAGAATGAACAGAAAATATGGCAATAATTGTCAACAGTCGAGCTGATAAACTATCCATTCTCAACAAAACGAAGAATATGGTCAAGCCATTCTAATAATCTCCCTTTCTATAAAAACGTGACCTACCAACACGAAATCAGTCTTAAATAGTATTTTGGGTATATTGAGATATACATATCACCGGAAAGTGTACATTCTGCTGATTATTTTGGTACTTGAATAAAGCTTGTACTAAAAAAAAATGCAGACGTTATGTATGTTTTAAGTCATTAAGTTGTATGACGGCCGTTTTGAGAAAACAGCCTCTAAAGTTTTTATGCACTCTCCTACACATTTTCCTTAAATTTCTTTATGTGGTGGCTTTGACCCGGTTTGTTTTAATTTTAGCTGTCAGTATCTGAAAGGTGCACCAAAGAGCTTTCTGTCAGTATATTACATGTGGGGGTCCTGTACATGTTACGGTTCACAATATGAGACAAAAATACGTAATTTTGGTAAGAAATTGCGTGCTTTCTGCTATGATCAGTGCATTCAAATACCATTTCTAATTGATTAATAATTTTTTTTTCAAGAAAAAAAATCTGTGGAGGATGGATTATAAGTCCACAGAAATCAACTGTGAGAAAAAGTCAAAATACCCCAGACAGACCCTCAGTCATCTTTTCAGCTCCTTGTGCTGTTTAACTGACTGCGAGTTAAGACTGAATTGGTGATGGGAGGTCACAAATATGTTTTAGAAATATCCAGATTTTGTACTTTTCGACATAACCGTGACCTAGAAAAAGCATAAAATGAAATAACAATTGATGTAAAGCGGGAACAATGGTAGACTTGACCTCATAACATTGTTAAGAGAATGTAAATGTTACCAGAAACTTCCTGAGAAAGTGTCATTCACACACCTTGAAAAAAATGCTCAGTTCATGCACGTATACGGTCCATGTGACACTGACCATGGCACCAGAATTTTCAGAAATTTAAGCATTGAAGACCTGATGATCTACGCCTTTGACCTAATTTTACTAAAGACACAACCGGAAAAAGCTGATAAAACCTTGCTAACACATTTCTATGACAGTATACAAACGGACAGACAGACAGACACAGAGAGACAGAAAAACAGACAGACACAGATAGACAAAGACAGACAGTATCCCACCTCCTTCAGCTTATATGAAACTTATCTCCTTAGGGGGAAAAATGGTGATTGAAAACAATGTTATATTGATACTGATTTTTGCTGATGACGGTGCTCACTGTTTCTCCAGTTATGATAACGACGATGGGGATGAGAATCATGATGCCATGGAGTTCCATCCAGGATTGAGGCTGCGTGACAGGGCTTGCCCTACGCTTACTATCATTATACATGCTGGAGTCAACCAGGCCTGAGAGATAAAGACACCTGCAGCGTTGATAAGAATATTTAAGCAACACCCTCAATGACGCATCCACTACGGCCAGTTCATGGGTTTGTGTGCAGGCTTAAGGCTTGTGTCATGATCACCATACGCATGGTACCTGTGACGTTAGTGTATATGGAATTCGTTCCGAGCGCGGAGACGTCGTCTTGAGAAACTGAAAGTGAAACGGACTGCGTGGTCCCAGACTTCCCAATAGGCCCACAGCACACTCAATCTTTTGTTTCTGTCTTGTTGCCTTGCTTTCTGTCATTTCTACTTATTTTCTGCCTTAATGGTCCATTCACCTGTACTTTTTCGATAAAGTCTTACATGCTTTTTCTTCGGATTGATAATTGGGTACATGTATTAAGTGCATTTTTGGCTCTAAGGAGGTGAGATATGCGGAAGCAATTTTAGGTAATTTATGCCTGTTTTTATATATGTTTTGGTGTCCTTATGTATGCTTATATTTGTATTCAGGTGTGGTTTTTAAATCTCCCCTGTGCGATAAATCGGACGGAATGGTCCTATGCCAGGGACACGTTCTAGATTATGTGCGCGAATGCATTGATATGTGTACTTAATTTTCTTTTTTTTTTTTTCCTGTTGAAGTTTTGTGTGTTTTGAAGTGGTTATAGCCCTGATATGGCTCTGCGCGGTCGGCTGAGCTTTAAACAACAATAAAAGAAAAAAAAGAAAGGTAGGAGCCGACTAGAGGTGGGACTAAAAACCACATACTTCTTTGGACAGAACTGATGAGATTCGAACCCACAACCCTTCAGTCCACAGTCTGTGGTGTTAACCACTGCGCCACGGCGACTGGTTCGCAAACAGAATTTTTATCATCAACAAAACACCCGTTAACAGAAACTAACAGTCAAGAGAAACTCGCAAACAGACCGTCAATGGCCGTGCTTACTCTCCACCCCCCTTTCTCGTGTGTGTGTAAAAATGTCATCTAGTACCACGATGTCTTTCTTCAGAATTCAATCCACCACTCCGCCAAGTATAAAAAAAAACCAACCAAAACAACCAACCAACCACAACCAACTAACCAACCAACCAACCAACCAACCAACCAACCAACCAACCAACCAAACAAACAAAAACCAAAAACAACAACACTGAGCTGTTCGCTGGCCATCTTAAATGTCTTCATGGTGTGGGCTTAGTATTTCATAGGTCCCTTCTCTCCTCATTCTCCCCATTTCAAGACCTTACCAGCGCACAGGTTTTTGCGCAGGCTCAGGGAGTCTGCCAATAACTGCTGGCAGATCTGAGTGGAACGCATATGGAATTGTCTGGGTGCGACTGAAGCGCTCTTCAATAAAAGCCACACTGTTTTAATTTGGTCACCCTTGCTCCCTACATACCGTGCTGTGATAACATGGATTTGTAGACTTGAATTTCCAAACAACATTTGTGTAATCCTCTCTCTCAACTTAAAGTTCTTTTTGTTGGAAAGGCTACTGACTAACTAACTAAAACTAACTATACTAACTAACTAACTGACTAACTAACTAACTAACTAACTAGCTAACTAACTAACTAACTAACTAACTACAAACTAACTACTAACTGAACTGACTAACTGACTAACTGTGACTAACTGACTAACTGACTAATTGGCTAACTTCTGTTGATTATGCATTGTATACATTTCATGATGTTTGTAAATGCTATGTGTTTAAATATGAATAAAAACAAGTTTAAAAAAACAAACTAACTAACCAACTAACTAACTAAATAACTGACCAACAACTGACCAACCAACTGACCGACCAACTGACCAACCAACTGACAACCAACCAACCAACCAACCAACCCACACCAACACCACCAACCAACCAACCACAAACCAACCAACCAACCAACCAACAACAAACCAACCAAACCAGCTAACTAACTAACTACCTAACTTCCTACCTACCTAACTAACCAACTAATAACAACCAAAATCAAACCCAACCAACCAACCAACCTGCAACCAACAACAAACCAACCCGACCCAACCATCCAACCAACTACACAACCCACCTGCCAACTAACTAACTAAACAAAGACCCAAACTTACCGCCAGTACGATGATGACTGGTGTGTGCATGATATAGTCATAGGACGTCTCTCGACTGGGCAGCCAGCAACTGTAGAGAACACATAAATAATTCAGACTAAAGATCAATATTACACTTTCAGTAAGCAAAATTATATAATAACAACCAAACAAACCAACAGAGAATAAAGATCAATCAACAAAATTAATGCAGTTCCCCCCTCGTAAAAACACTACACACATTTATACAAATAGACACAGACAGACAGACGGACAGACAGACGGACAGATAGACAGACAGACAGACAACAACAAACACACACAGACACACAGACGCACACACACACACACATCCACCAGCTCTATCAACTAAGCAAGAACCCATCTATCCAAACATCATTCTTCCTCCCTTTGTTTCTCTCCCTCCCTTTTGTGAAGCAAGCAAGCAAGCAAACAACAAACAAGCAACAAGCGACAAGCAAGCAAGCAGGCAAGCAAGCAAGCAAGCAAGCAGCAAGCAAGCAAGCAAGCACAACCAACCAACCAATGCATTAATCTACAAATAACATGAAGATAAAAGAGAAAAACGTCAGCTAAGCAACAGACGCAAAGGGAGTTAATTCTGTAAAAAAAGCAAATGAACAAACAAACACACAACAGATACGATTTGATCTGAATCAACGTGAAAAAGACACAGAGATACGCCAATAGAAAAAAATATTTCTCAAGCATTATCCACATGTTCAAAGGAAATGAAAACAAAACAAACAAACAACAAACAAAAAACCCAAAGAAAAAGAAGTTGGGATACCGGATGTCTATTTGTGTGTTTACGTAGTACATATGATGTTTGGGAACATATGTTCAATGTTCAACATCAATAAGTAAATCATTTGACCCGAATGGGACATGAAGGATTTTCTTTCTTTTTTTCTTTCTCTTTTATTGTTGTTAAAGCCCAGCCCATTGCGCAGAGCCATATCGGGGCTATGACATGAAGGATAACAACAAATAAAAGTACACCCAAAGGAATGCAGCCCATGGACAGCTACCCTTTGCTTGGTGAAATGGCTACCATGTGGCGTCGAGGAAGGAAGCTGGTGGTTAGGGTGAGGGAGTAAAAAAATCAGTTTCTGCTTTTGCTAGTATGGTTGGCAATGCTGATGGGCAGGGTGCGGAACTGAAAGAGTTAAACAGCCACCATGACGTCGAATGAAAGTGAAGATTAACCTTTACTGAGCACAAAACAAACGCGTTTCTATTGCACAGTGCTTGCATAATTATGACGTAATATTGCTTACGGCATTATGTCCGGCATTTTCTCCAGCCTGCAAACTCATATAAAGATTAAATCAAAATGACTGCTGGCATTCAAGCAAGTAGACTGATAACGCAATTGTAATAAAAAAAAAAAAATAAGAAGAATAAACAGAACAAAAAATCCATTACAAGTGCATATTTTTGGCCATCTGGCTTCAGTCAATGGCACGCAAAAGACAACAGCAACAACAAACTCCAAAAAAAAAGACACACACCCCACCAACACACACACACACACACACGACACACACACACACACACACAACACACACACACACACACACACACACACACACACACACACACACACACACACACACGCACACACACACACAAACCAAACTTAAAGGAAACTGTTTTGTGTAGTTATTCTTGTCTTTTTCTGTGTGCTGAACAAAGGCCAATTGGTCGAAAATTCGGGCCTATTTTGTTCTTTTACATCAAATGTTTTATTTCTGCTTGTTTTTATTTCTGGTTCCTACAAACCAAAAACAAATGTGCCATTTTCTCCTGCCATGGCGCTACAACTGGGAAGTTGTCTACTGCTTTTTGTGTACTAAATTTTGTACATTTATTCTATTTTTGTCTTTTGTCTACGCTTGTCAAAGGCCAGTCGGGGGGAAAAATTGCGCCTGTCTTGTGTTATTATATTAACGCTATTGTGACTAGCCCCGGTCAGCCTGAGCCTGCCGCCAATAAAGAACCAGTAGTTGTAAAAAAAAAACCACCTCTCTATCAGGCCTGAATGAAGTCCAATTGTCACCAAAATTTGTGTACTTAATGAATAAAGGATGCTGAGTTTAGCTGTGCTATTTATAAAGCTATTACTTAAATAGTTTTTAGCCGCCATCCAGTTCTGTACCATATATCACCGAAACGACTTTTAGCGCGGCCCGGCAGTAAGTGAAGCTCGGCGTTCACGACTATAGTCGCGGCTCTGATTTTATTTTTGTGCTTTTCTGATTTCCATTGACTTGAACGCTGGCAGTCACTTTCATTCAGATTTCTGTAAACTCATGATTTGCATATTGGCGGAAGGGGATGGTCACGTGATTTTCTCCTTCCAAGCAGGGACCTCTTACCCAGTTGCAATCGAGCTACGACTGTGAAGAGAAGATGGAGATGGAGAGAAAATGCCTTCAGGCAAGATAGAGTAGATTTTACCATCAAAACATGCTGTCCACCGACTACCGGCGAAATTGGGCCAAACGGGACCACCAAAGATGATATAGCAACATACGCTGGAGGCAGTAATGAAGAAAAAAATAGTGGAACGGTGTTGAAAAGAGGGCCAAGAAGAAAAATAACTATCTGGCCAGTCCTGCTGATAGAGGCATGGACTCTGGATATGATGTCTCAAGTTTAACCGTTTGACTCCTGCACCCTATCCAACAACTGCAAAAACTTAACCCTTTTATTTCCTCACCCTTCCCACCAGCTTCCTGCAGGATGCTGGTGGACAAGCTGCGGGGTTCAAAGGCTTTATCTGAGTCTTCAGCATAAACCCAGGCCTGTTCACTGCTCAGCTTTAATGTATCAATCATTCTGGTGGTGTCAGCTTAGCGTTTCACACGTCACAGTCTTCCTCTTCCGCCCTCTCTCGCACCATTGCAAGACATTGCCAGTGAATAAGGTTTTTATGCAAGCTCAATATGTCTCGCGGATAACTGCTACCGGATTGGATGGAGTGCATACGGAGTTGTCCGAGTGCGATGAATCCCTCTGTGAACGAACTTTGAACTTCAGCTCAGATAAACAAAAGCGGTGCTAAAAGGACTCATCATCACCATCATCATCAAGTGCCCTGCCGCATGGCGTTGGTGATCATGGCCCTCCATATGTATCTATCCCTTGTTGTCGCAAGCACATCTTCCACCCTCTCTGTCCTCAGCCATCCTTGCAAGTCCGTTCAATATTTTGCTAAAAGGACTGTCCAGAAGAAAAAGTGTTCCATTTGTTTCTTTTTTATTATAATTTTTTTTCTGCTCTCCGATCTTTCGCGCCCCTCCCGTGCCAATACCCCCACTGCGGTCTTTTTATGGCTTTGAGCACAGTCTAATTCGAACGCGGTCACATGAGAATAGGGGATGGAGGGTTGCAGATGTTGGGACAATTTCTGACAGTGGCATACTGATGACAATGGTGATGACAGTGATGATGCTGTACAGATTCGTTTTAAACTGAGACTTATTGACATGGCTGTATACTCTACGCTTGCTGTCATAATATGGGTAGATAGATAGATAGATAGATAGATAGATAAATAGATGGTATAGATAGATGGTTAGATAGATGGATAGATAGATGGATAGATAGACAGAGAGAATAGATAGATAGATAGACAAATGGATGGATAGATATATAGATAGATACATAGACAGATATATATATATATACATATATATATATATATGTATGTATATACATATACATCCTAGCGTCATCCAGGTTGGAGAGATTGAGACTTGCGGTCCTGGTCTGCTGGAAGTTTAAGCAACACCCACTCTTTTATTGTGATATTGTTTAAAACCCAGCGTACAACCATATCAGGGCTATAACAGTTTCAAAACATACAAAACTCCAACACGATAAAAAAAAAAAAAAAAAAGAAAAATTAAGTACACATATCAATGCATTCGCGCATATAATCTAAGGACACGCCCCTGTCGTTGACTATTCCGTCCAATTTATTGCACAAAGGATTTAAAAAACCCACACCTGAATACAAATTTAAGCATACCTAAGGACACAAAACATATCTGAAAACAGGCCTAAATTACCTGAAATTGCTTCGCATATCTCACCTCCCTAGAGCCAAACATGCATTTGGTACATGCACCCAATTATCAATCCTAAGAAACAGTACGTAAGACTTTATCGAACAAATGAATGGACCAGCAAAGCAGAAAATGATAGAAAGAAATGACAGAAAGGAAAGGAACAAGGCAGAAACAAAAAGAGTGACAGAAAAGAGGAAATTTCTAGCACAGAATTTCCAGGAGATGGAGATACTGTTTATATAGAAAGAGCCCCCAGAATACCAACAGAGGATTTCTCTTATTAAATCATTAAATCATTAAACAAGCACTTATCTGAAAATACTTCTCCCAACAGAGTTGGGTTTGTTTATCATTCAGAAGATCATACTTTTCCAACTTACCTAAAACTCCCAGGGGATGCTGGGGCTCTTTCAGTATGAATAGTTTCCCCACCTTCTGGTGTGACGAACAAGTGCGTCAAACCAACAAGCAGCACACGGGACCGCATGAAGATCTGCTTCATATTATTTAAGAAAAATCAACTACGTTGGTATGGCCATGTCACAAGATCCCATGGCCTTGCTAAATCAGTGTACCAGGGAGCTGTTGAGGAATGAAGATGGAGTGGAAGACAGAGAAAACCGTGGACCGACAATACTGCGGAATGTAGAGAAAAACCATTCGCAGAGACCCAGGCTTTGGCACACAACCGACATAGCTAGAGGAATCGGGTGCACATTTTTTTTTTGGTACAGCGCTCCAATGACACTTCACAGAATTAAGGGAGGAGGAGGAAGAGGAGACGGAGGAGGAGGAGGAGAGGAGGAGGAGGAGGAGGAGAGGAAGAGAGAAGAAGAAGAAGAAGAAGAAGAAGAAGAAGAAGAGAAGAAGGAGGAGGAGAGAGAAGAAGCAAAAAGAAAGAAGAAGAGGAGAAGAAGAAGGAGAAGAAGAGAAGAAGAAGAAGAAAGAAGAAGAAGAAGAAGAAGAAGAAGAAGAAGAAGAAGAAGAAGAAGAAGAAGAAGAAGAAGAAGAAGAAGAAGAAGAAGAGAAGAAGGAAGAGAAAGAAGAAGAAGAAGAAGAAGAAGAAGAAGAAGAAGAAGAAGAGAAGAGAGAAGAAGCAAAACAACAACAACAACAACAACAACCAAAGTCTGATACACACACAAAAGCGGCCGCATACTGGACGCTCAATGGAACACTGCAGAGTTGGTTCTGGCCTTTAGTGCTGGACGCTTTTCCACTTGGCTGTTTCGTCTTTCATTTTCATAAGCTTCCATTCCCTTGCAAATAGCTTGCCTCCATTCAGACCTGGTTGTGGCCATGATTTCCTATTGTTCTTCATCAAAGTCATATTTCTGGAGGGATTTTTTTCAGGGTGTCTTTGTAGCGAAGCTTTGGCCGTCCTTTTGGTCGATGGCCCGTTCACCGTAGAAGAGCTGCATCGGAAGCCTGTTATTCTGTATGCGCACGAGATGTCCAGACCTATCTCAGATGAGACTATGCCCAGCAGTATAAGAAAAATAACCTTAGGTAGAGCAATGCGGCAAAGATGGCCCAAAATAAACGGATGTGGATGACTTAAGTTGCTGCCCCATACATCGGGGGAGGTACCGGGCAGCCACTAAACCGGCAAGCAAACAGTAGAGCGGCAGACTTGTCAACAATAGACGGCGACCGAGAACTGTGAAATTCTTCCCTACCCCAAGTAGAGAGACATTTCTATCGGTTTAATCAGGACTGCAGACACGATATCCATGGAACCTTGGTGATCCATAACATAAACACGGAACAAAGAGAAGCCCAGGGTCTCTAAATCGACCATACATACACAGAAATTTTGGTGAGCGGTGCCTATAGAGTGGCAGCCAAGAGAAATACGTTAGAGTGTAGCCACACACACACACACACACACACACACATACACACACACACACACACACACACACACACACACACACACACACACACACACACACACACACACACAAATACACACACATACACACACACACACACAAGCATGCACACACAGCACACGCATTGAAGCAGATTGTGCACACACACACATACACACACACACACTTACACACACACACTAACACACACAGACACACACATAAAGAGACACACACACGTACACACACACACAAGCACACATACAGCACACGTATTGAAGCAGATTATGGACAGGCACACAAACACACACACACACTACACACTTACACACACACACGCACTCCCTCACACACACACACACACACCACACACACACACACACACACACACACACACACACACACACACACAATATAATATACATATACATATACATATATATATATATATATAAATATATATATATATATATGTATGTATGGAAAACTGAAGTCATGATAATCAGTAGAAGAAAGATCCCCCCATGTAAAATAGCAGCAAAGGGAACAACATTAAGACGACATTTTAAGTTTACATATCTGGGAACAGTCGTCTCACCAGACGGCAGATATACATTAGAAACATTGAACAGAAGTGGCCAAGCTAAAACAGCTTTCAAGAAAATGAAAAGCATTCTTACCAACATGAGTTATTAATTATCATCAGGAGAGAGTTCTTCAGTGTTACATAGAACTATTACTGTTGTACAGATGCGAAACCTGGACAATCAATAAGCAAGATCAGAACAAAATTGAGGCAGATGAAACGTGGTTCTAAGAAGAATGTAAATAGTTCCATGGACACCAAAGAAATCAAACGAGACAGTCTTGAAAGAAGCAAACACAAAAGAACGTGAATGAACAAGAATAGAACGCGAATGAATAAGATCAGAAAAAGACCAGCAACATTTAGAGAACATATTATGAAGCTAGAGAAAATATGGGCACCTGATCACAACAGGAAAGCCAGAGGGAAAAAGAGCACCAGCGAGCAAATATTAGTATTACAGAATAGATGGTGACAGGAAGGGCAGGCAGCAGCAACGGCGTCTCCGCTTGCTGGGTCACATCTTTTGCATGAGTTTCCGTAGATTTTCTCTACGGAGCTGATAGATGGCATCTTGATCAGAAGGTTGAGGCAACCTTGGCTTCAAAGACGTGTGCAATCGAGACATGATGTCCGTGGGGATCACGTCACCCAGCTGGAAAAGAGTGAGCAAATGACCGTGCTTGTTGGAGACAAACGATGAGACGTGGACTGAGGATGAAAGGCGACAGGCAGCAGCCAAGAAGAGGGCGCAATGCAAAATTAAGACTTCTTCCTCCAAGCCACCCATCTTTTTGCTGTGTAGTTCTGTACACATACTGCACATGGAACCTCGCTTTACCGACTCATCCATAAGACTAGCACCCAGACCATCACTCAAGCTCAAGTGGATGGCGGAGAAGGCGGGGAGGGAGAAAATTCCTGTATGACTGGGAATCGAACCCAGGATGTGCTGCATTTTTCAAGTGAGTGCTTTAACCGCTGGGCCATCATTCCCTATGTGGACAGACGCTTTGGCACGAATAGTATTGTGCACGAACTGAAGAACAGATAATCAGTGGAAACAGCCCGCGCCTTTAGAACTAACTAAACCAGACACCCCGACACTGCTCTGTCATGGGAACTGTCTGGGAAAAGGAACAGGGGCAGATCATCAGAGCACGATCTAGCAGGAAGAGATGAAGAAAATCGCAGACATACAACGTGAGCTGTTTCGGCTTGCTTGGACAAGCTTGTTTGATAATGCCCCATGCCCCACGCAGGGAAAAGAGGACTGATCAACGGGCAACTGCTTTGGAAACAGTTAATAAAAGAACCACATGGAATAGACAGTGCTTGCCATTAAGGCAGTGTGGTAAAATTGTGGCCTACGTGTCAGGTGAGGCCCCTTGGTCTACTATCGGTAGGCATGTAATCTGATACTACCTGATCATAATCGATCTGGGCAGATGGGGCTCGTTAACCTGCGAGGGTAACCTATCTAGGAAAAGATAAGCTCCGATTTCAAACCTTCGCTGCTATGGGGCCTACCCATTCACGAGAGAGGCTTCGGGAGTAAATTTCGAGGAAAAATCCGGAGTTGGAATCCCGAAAAGTAGACTGATGCTGATTTCGGCGCCTTTCCGGCAACTCCTGCGACGCCAGTGGCGCCGAACTGTACTGACCTTTGTGATTCCCTTTGGCCCTTCAACGGGATGGAAAAGGACGACCTGCTGCATGGGCAACAGCAGGTTCTCCATATCGTCCTGCTCAGGCTTCTGCCCTGGAAAAGACACTCGGCTCTGCCAAAGCAGCAGCAAAACCGACAACTAGGGCACATCTTTTTGGCCAACCCGGACTGAAGGAGGCCAACCCTAATTTCTCCTTCCTCCCGCCAATTAACAGTCGAGCATTTGCAGAATGGTGTAAAAGTGGTGATGGTCACGACAGCTGCTGTCAGAGAAGGACGTGCTTCAGATCATCAGTTTGCTGAGCAAGTGTCTTCAAGGGACAATAATCTTTCCCCTACATGTACACATCCAGATTGACACGTCCATGCTTAAATGCCCATCCACCCCCTGCCTCTCTGTCTCCCGCTGTCTCTGTCTGTCTGTCTGCGTCTGTCTGTCTGTCTGTCTCTTTTTCGCCAACATTAACCCATCACATTGAACACTCGTAATAAGTGCACACGGGCAATGGACAATAAGATGACAATAATTAGGAAATTTAGGAACTTCACAGTACTGTTTTTCTATGTCTTCTTCTTGTTCTCTTTTGTCTTCTTGTTCCTCCTTCTCCTCTTCATCTTTCCATATCTTTATTTGTCTTTCTCTTGTACCATCATGAGCGTCTGAGGAATAAAATTTGACGATCATCAACGAGCTGGAACCATGAACAAAAGAGATCTTATGTCACATCAAGGTCTTCTTCTCGGTCCAGGTCTTTCTTGGGGTGTCTTTTGCCTCAAACCAAGGCATCAATTTGTTATATATTTGGTGAACCTGCTCGTGGAATAGCATTGTAGTCATATGACCAGTGCACAACATTATCTGCTGAAGAACCATGCTGTGTTCTCATGCTGTTCTACCCTATGACCAGAAAGCCTGAGCTTTGATATCCAAGAGAGCACCTGGCTGTGACCCCATCTATTGGTCTCTACCATCCAAGCATTTGACCCTTTCCTTGCTGCAAATCTGTGCAGTAGACATTATAAATAACTGCCAGCATGAGCTGACTAAATGTAGATATTGGTACTAACCATCTATTAGCGATAATGCTTGCGTGCAGAGCTTACATGCAGGCTTATGGGCTATGTTATGATTATTCTGGATCTTCTCCATCACACGGCATCAGTGGCGTCAGTGCATCCGGAATTTATTTCGCACACAGACACAGCAATATCGAGAAACTGAACGCATATTTCATGAACTCCCATTTGTTACAGCTTTGGTTTGTTCCCCCCCCCCCCCCCCTGTAAATAATAAAAAGCAAAGTTTCTTCAACCGGAAAAACTCCATACGCACTAACATAACAAAACAACAGGGTTTTATGATCCACAGTGTACATAAAACCCTGGCCATTGTCTAGGTCATGGCCATTCAAACGCACACAAACGTGCAAAGTTATGCTGCCTCATAACAAAAAAACCCGATAAACAACCACACACATGAAAGTGCCCCATAAAAAAACAAAAACGATAAACAACAGCACACATGAAAGTCTGCAAACTAAAACATCACAATCCCTACTTCAATGTCCCAGAGGACATGAGCACGCATCACACTGACAGTGCCAGTACAGCCTATGGGAACAAACTGCATTTCAGTCTAGAGATGCCATGTGATGGGAAAGGACCCATAAACTATCGGAGCAAATGACGTAACCCTGCACATAAAGCATGAGCGCTAGCCAGGTCTTTACCATTTTCTACCTCGTCCCGATGTTTCCTTGTGTCACAGTTAAAAAAACTATAGCATTCAATCATTCCTGAAGAGTACAGAATATTGTGAACGAATCATTTGGTGTCATCTGAACGGCTAGAACTAGAAGTCTACAACAACAAACTAACACTACTATCATCGTTACTATCACCACCAACCATCGTCATCGTCATCTCCATCAAAACAATCATCACCACTGTCATCCACCACAACCACGCGATTATCATCATCATTACCACTGTCATCATCATCATCACCACTGTCATCATCATCATCACCACTGTCATCATCATCATCATCATCGTCGTCATCGTATCTTCATCATTATTGTCATCATCATCGTCATCACCGTTCTGATCGTCGTTATCATCATCATCATCATCATCATCGTCATCATTATCATTATCCTCGTCATCATCACAATCATCAATGTACTTGGATATAAATAGTAAACTCACAGTTTGTCGTCGTAAAAAGCTTTCACAATCGCCCAGGCAGTCGTGATCACAACAGGGAACACTGCAACATAGTAATGACAATATAATAATAATAATAATGATAATAATAATAGTAATAATAACAACAATAATAATGATGGTAATAATAATTATGATAATAGTAATAATAATAATAATAACAACAATAATATAATAATAATAATAATAATAATGATAATAATAATAATAACAACATAATAATAATAATAATATCTCAAGAAAAAGAAGAAAGAAAAAAAAAAAAGACGAGGAGACGAAAAAGATGATGATAATAATGGTTATGACGATGGTTGTGGTGATGAGTGATGATGAAGATTCAGAATGGGTTCCATCTTATGAAGTCAGCATGCTTACCATGACAAATACATAACACGGTATGAATATATGCAGCTACCATTGCGCCCCCACCCCCACCCCACCCCCGCTTGCCATGTTGAAAAATGGGGACAGCACGCCCGAGACACTGATTTTCGCCTTCTCATTAAGTACCAACATTACTTCCAAATATTCACTTATATATATATAAAAAAAAAGACAATCACTGCGTAGTTCAGCTCTTTCTGACTCGACTGCTGCTTTTTTAAGCCTTGTTTGATAAACTCAAGTATTTTTTTTTATCGTTCAGCAAAAATATCTATCACATGGCAGTTATCTGGTCACTTTGACGTCACCTGGAAAATTGCGTTGGACACTATTTTGAGCGACTGAGTTTGTGAAGCACTATCTGAAGAAATTCCTCAAAATTTTAAATTCATCTTGCAGAAAATTTTATTCTCTGTCAGCTGCAGCGTGTCTCCATGAAATGTGTCCATTTTAACTGAGTGAATATAACTTTAGAAAATTCAAATCATCGTGCTTAGAATCTGTGGCAAACGTTTTATCTTATTTTTTAAAATGAGCTTTAATGTTTTCTGTTTTAAGTTTTGTTGATACCACGTTTGTCAACGAGAAGACAAGTTTCAGAAACCGACTAAACCTATACCAAACATGTAACGCTAGAATAGGCTAACGTTGTTTGCTATTGCGGCGGTATGCGTTCACAAATTCACGCCAA
>CM060307.1:32831195-32861195 GCA_030674185.1 Monoplex corrugatus | reverse complement strand
CGGACTTACTCCAGTATTTTAGTCTGCGAAGCTCTTTTATCTTTGCCTATGTCAGACAGACAGACAGAGAGAGAGAGAGAGAGAGAGAGAGAGGAGAGAGAGAGAGAGAGTGAGAGGAGAGAAGAGAGAGAGAGAAAGAGAGAGAGATGTGGGGGAGGGGATAGAAGAGTAGAATATGAACGACCATGACATCGAAATACACGAAAGTAACAAGAATAGAATAGAATTGATAGAATGATAATAGAATTGATAAGGACAAATAGTTGCTCTTAAGTAGTATCAAACCCTCATAAGCAACAGAAAGACAGTGAATCAAGAGATCAAGCCAGCTACAAGAGGAAAAGGAAAGAAAAGGAAGCTAAAGAGATGGAACCAATCACCTGAGGAAAATGACAAAATGAATGTCTCATTTGAATCAGTAACGTGAGGTAAAGGACGAGAGGCTTTGGTCAAAGTGGATGAATGACGTCAGGAAAAATACAAAAAGGACTACATAAAAGTTGAATTAATGTAATGAGTTCAGGAAAAAGACAAGTAGAATAGTTCAAAGTGGAATCAGTGACATGAGGTAAAAGACAAAAAAAGATTACGTCAAAGTGAAATAAAAGTGATGAGGAAAAGGTCAAATGGAATACGTCAAAGTAGAATCAATGACGTGAGGAAAAAGACAAAAAGATTACGTCAAAATAAAATCAAAGACGTGTGGAAAAAAAGTCAAATGAAATGGGTCAAAGTGAAATCATTGACTCGAGGAAAAAGTCAAAAAGAAATATTTGAAAACAAAATCAATGACGTGAGAAAAAAGTCAAAAGGAATACGTCAAAGTGGAATCAATGTCGTGAGGACAAAGTCAAAAAGAATACGTCAATGACGAGACGAAAAATGACAAAGTGGAATCAAAGACGAGAAGAAAAGTCAAACGGAATACAGCAAAGTGGAATCAGTGACGTGAAAAAAAGGAATACGTCAAAATGGAATCAATAACGTAAGGAGAAAGTCAAAAGGAGTAAGTCAAAATGAAACTGAAGACGTGAGAAAAAAGTTAAATGAAATACGTCAAAATGGAATCAATTACGTGAGGAAAAAGTCAAGAGGAACACGTCAAAGCGGAATCAATGACGTGAGGAAAAAAATGAAAAGGAATACATCAAAATAGAATTAATGACATGAGGACAAAGTAAAAAAAACAACAACGTCAAAATAGAATCAATGACGTGACGCAAAAGACAAAAGAATACGTCAAAGTGGAATCAGCGACGTGAGGAAAAAAATATATAAAAAAATACGTCAAAGTGGAATTAATGACGTGACGAAAACCATAATAGGAAGACGTCAGTGTGGATTCAATGACATGAGGAAGAAGACACAAAGAATAAGTCAAAGTCGAACCAATGACTTCGAGGAAGTGACGGGAAGAGAAACCAGGCAGGACGTTGTTCCAACCACACCATTAACGGCAGACATTGTTCTCAATGACTGTCAAGACTGATTCCGGTATTTGGTCTGTGGAACTCTTTTATCTCTGTCTGTCTGATTCTCTCTCTCTCTCTCTCCCTCTCTCTCTCTCCTTTTCTCTCTCTCTCTTCTCTGTCTCTTTCTCTCTCTCTCTCTCTCTTTCTCTGTCTCTTTATCTCTCTCTCTTTAACTCTCCCTCTCTCCTTCTCTCTCTCTGTTTGTCACTGTCTCTCTGTTTCTGTCTGTCTGTCTGTCTGTCTCTCTCTCTCGTTCTCTCTCTCTCTTTCTCATGAGTTCGAAATTTGGGCTTGGTGCATCAGTTCTGAAGGTTCATCAACTGAGGTACAAGCATTTTGGGGAGTCTGATTTAGTATGTCCTTTGTGCACGCATGCGAAAAATGACGAAATACACTATGTTTCCCTGATCTTCTTCATTACTGTTCTTTTTGTGTCTGCCTCCTTCAAAACTGTCTCTTTGTTTTCTTTGATGTCCATGGAACTCTTAACATTTTTCTAAGAAACTGCATTTCAGCTGCCTCAATCTTGTTCTGGCTTTGTGTGTTACTGTCCACGCTTAACATCCGTACAACAATATCGGTTCTATCTGACATTGAAAAACTCTCTTCCTGATGTTAATTGATAAAGATATGTTGGTAAGAACGCTTTTCATTTCACTTGAATGCTGTTTAAGCTTCGCCAGTTTTGTTGACTATTTCTTATGTGCATCTGCCGTCTGGTGAGATGACTGTTCTCAGATATTCAAAAGGCGCCAGTCGGTGACGAAAAAAAGAAATCCCAGTTTTTTTCTGACAGACGTGAGTTTAAATCCACGTTTTCCTAACGAGCTCATAGTACGCTCAAGGTTTTGGCAGGCAGAAGCCACTGGGTGCCCCAAAAGTCCACAACTGAGTTTTCTGACTAGTGGAGAGTCAAACCTATGTCATTCCAACGAACCGTAGCACACTCAACTTTGGGTAAGAGTCACTCGGTGCGAAAAAATCTCGCAGTTTTTCTGACAGATGGGGGCTCGAGTCAGTACTGCGTTGCGCTAACCACTCTACCACGTGACTGGTAAGCTTTCGGGGTTCTTTCCCTTTGGTGTTCATTTTACTTGAGATAAGAAAGTTAAGTATGTTTTGCCTTTGTCAATGATGTATGGTTTCTGAGTTGAATAGCTTTTTTATGTTTGTTAAATTTGGTTTTTGTTTTGATTTGTCTTTAATTTAATCTGTACTCGCTCTTTTTTCCTTGTCCTATGTGGCAATTTTGTTTTTACTTTTCTCTCTAAAAGAGATAGTTTATGCTTTGATCAACCAGAGTTAGGATGTGCATGTGCATGAGGGTGAGAGGCCGAGAGAGGGAGAGAGAGAGAGACAGACAGACAGACAGGCAGGCAGACAGAAGACAGACAGACAGACAGAGACAGACTGAGAGACAGGGAGACAGAGAGAGAGAAAGACAGAGACAGACGTAGACAGAGACACACACACACACAAAAGAAAGAAAATGGCAGTGAATTACCACTACGGATAATGGTGTACAGGACTTATAGCGACAGCCAATCAACCGATCACATTTGCCAGGTAAAACAAATCACGTTAGGCAACTCGAAATATGGACAACAATTGCAGTTCGAACAATCGCCTGAGAAAACAGACGGGAGACAACTATGAAGTCCTGCCAATCGCGTGAGAGAACAGATGGGAGACAACTATGAATTCCCGCCAATCGCGTGAGAGAACAGAAGGGAGACAACTATGAAGTCCTGCCAATCGCGTGAGAGAACAGAAGGGAAATAAGCCAAGAGATTAAACCAATCGCGTGAGGGAGGGAGGGGAAGGGAAGGAGAGATCAGACAGTGGTTGATCCATTCACCTGGGTAACGGGAGACATTGTTCTGAGGGACAGGCAGGGCTGAGTCCCCGTATTTAGTCAGTGGTGCCTGTCTAATCTCTCTTGTCTGACCGGTACTAGCGTTTAGTCACTCCTCTGTCTTTGTCGCTGTGTTTGAGCTATACAGCTAACTGTACTTGCCCAGTACCCAGCGCCTGTTGTTCGACATGGTAGCTAGCTTTTAAGATCACTCCCCCCTCCCTACACACGCACACACATACACACACACACACACACACACACACACACACACACACACACACACACACACACACACACGCACACACACACACACACACACACGCACTTAAGTTCTAACTGATTCTGAAGCTTACAGTTCGGAGTTTGTTGAAGATCGATACAAAACACTCAGATAATTCCATAAGTTCTACCCTAATCTATCAGCAATATCTGGCACACTCCCTGAGCCTGTGCAAAAACTCTATGCACAGGCAAATGTCTTGAAATAAGGACAGAAGGAAAACAGAGGTATGAAACACTAAGCTTGAAACCAACAGAATGGTGGGAACACTAAGATGAGCAGCGAACAGGCCAGTTTTTAATGTCGCGGGGTTGAACTGAACTCGAGAACACTCCTAAGATTTTGAGTCCATGACTTTTTCCAAAAAGGACCAACCAGCCCAAGTAAATGCGTGGACCACCTGAGGATTGAACCCACATCTTCTAATTTGAGCATGGCGCTCTAACAATTGGGCCAATGGACTGAAATCAGGGGTCGCCGAGCATGGGAAACATTCATAGGACATTACATGAAAACAAAATTGAGGCAACTGAAATGTGGTTTCTAAGAAGAATGTTGAGAATTTCATGGACAGCAAAGAAAACAAACGAAACAGTCTTGAACGAGGCAGACACAAGAAGATCATTAATAAAGAAGACTAGGAAAAGACAGCAACATTTATAGGACATTTCATAAGGAAAGAGAAATTAGAGCACCTGGTCACAGCAGGAAAGCTGGAGGGAATAATATCACCAGGTAGACCCGGGGAGAAATTATGGAAGGACTTGCAGCATGAATGAAGACAGAGAGGGTGGGTATTTGCAACGACAAAGGATAGATTCGTAAAAAGGGCCATGATTGCCAACACCATACGGCAGGGCACATGACTATGATGAAGCGTCAGAATTGCCCAAGACAAAAAACCTTGAAATTGAGGGGATTAGTGAGTATCCCCCCCCCTTCCCCTCTCCCGCGCAAATGTACAAAACAGACAGAAAGAAACAAGCAAGCAAACAAAACAACAAACGAACAAACATAGAAACATAAAACGACATCAGCAAACAACATCAATACACCCATGATCGACATATAACGATAATAACAACAAAAAGAACTACACCAACAACGACAACAAAAACAATTACCGAGAAGACTCGAACGCAGTAGAACCCAAAATTCAATTAAAGAAAAATACACCAAGAGCAAATAAAAAACCTACAATTAAAATAAAAAGTAAACACACAAAGAAAAACAACAACATCAGCAACAAAGCCAACAACAAAACAACAACAACAAAAGCTTAACCAAATCTCAAGCAATAAAGAAAAGTAGGCCCTCTACGTTTGACGAATAACATTTAAATAGCAAAATCAAACAAACAAACAAACCAAACCAAACCAACCAACCAACCAACCAAAAAAACAAACAACAAACAAAAGCAAACAAAGAAACAAACAAACGAACAAAGAAACCACTTAAAGAAAACACCCAAAATTCCCGCCCTCTCTTTGACATAGTACGACTCTAAAAATCCCCCAAACCAAACAAACAAACAAACAAAAAAAACAACAACCAAAAACAAGCACTTAAAGAAAATTATTAAAAAACAACAACTCTCTTCCACACCGACAACGATCAAGAACGAAGCTTTTGCTCTTTTTATACAGAAGACAAAAGCAATTTGGTAACGCGCACACAAGAACACGCAACGGAACATTCATTGCCCTGAAGGGAAATCGATAACTGGAGAAAGAGTTATCTAGATATCACATGCTGATGCCCAGAAAAACTACGCTTTTCTCGTTAATATTAAAACAGAAAGAGAGGGAAATGTCATGTGTAAAACACAATTGCTCCAAACTTCTTGCTTTTTGTAATAATGATAATAATAGGCACGCACGTGCATGCTGTCCCTTCCCCCCAACTCTCACCTCACTCAGACACACACGTAGGGACACTTTGCGCGTGCAGTCAGGATGGTGAAACAATACCAATAATCTTCCTTTCATGACGCCTTTGCGTGTTCCTAACCTAAAACCAGACTGAAGCAATTTAAACCTAAGAATTACACCAGTCCTTCTTAGACAAAGCGCTTGAATAAAATTATGAACATTCTGGGACCAAACACAGTATGTCTCGTGCATAGAAAATTAAATTTTTTTTTTATTTATGAGCCCAATATGTCATGCGTATTCTGACGAAAATGATTTTGACTTCTCATTGGTTTTCGTAAGAAATGAAACCTGATTCAATTCAGTTATTCCCTCTCGTGACACAAATCTGAACATTCTTACTGTCATATATTGTTCAAGGAGGGAGGGAGGGAACGATCGAGAAAGAGAGAGAGAGAGACACAGACAGACTGACAGAGACAGAGAGAGACAGAGACAGAGAGACAGAGACAGACAGACAGGCAGAAAGAGAGACAGACAAACAGGCAGTCAGACAGACAGAGACAGACAGCGAGACAGAGACAGAGACACACTGAGAGGTGGGGGGGGGGGGGGAGCTGAAGTCGACTTAACCCAAACACTTACCCTTTAGCTCTAGTTTTTTTTAACTGAAAGAAAGCATAAAAGTTTACACAGGAAGGTATTGCTGTTAGGTAGGCTGACAATGATTGTTTTATTTTTCCCCCATGTATCTCATTCTATAAGTTTTGTCCTGTTTTTGTTTGTTTGTTTGTTTTTTGCCCTTTTTGTTTCTCTTTCTTTCATTTTTAAAGCAAATTTGTGAATAACGGGAAAATCCGATATCAAAAGCCACGGGACATGCTCTGATTTAGTTGGGACGTCTTTCGTTTTATATGACACAGTCTTCTCTTTCTTGTTTTGGATGACACAATCTGCTCTTTCTTGTTGGATGACACAATCTACTCTTTTTCTTCAATGTTACAATCTGCTTTTTCTGTTTCAATGTTGCTATCTGCTTTTTCTTGCTAGATGATAACATACATCCTTTCTCCTTTAATGTCACACAATCTTCTCTTTTTCTTCGATGACGCAATCTGCTCTTTTTTTTCGATGACGCAATCTTCTCTTTTTCTTCGATGACGCAATCTTCTCTTTTTCTTCGATAACGCAATCTTCTCTTTTTCTTCGATGACGCAATCTGCTCTTTATTGTTGGATGACACAATCTGCTCTTCTTTCTCTGATGATGCAATATGCTCTTTCTTCTTCGATGACGCAATCTACTGTTTCTTGTTGGATGACACAATCTGCTCGTTCTTACTGGATGAAAAATCCGTCCTTTCTTTTGGATGACACAATCTGGTCTTTGTTGTTAGATGATGATGACATCTGTCCTTTCTTCTTTACTTTCACAATCTGCTCTTCCTTGTTGGGTGACGCAATCTGCTCTTTCTTGTTGGGTGACGCAATCTGCTCTTTCTTGTTGGGTGACGCAATCTGCTCTTTCTTGTTGGGTGACGCAATCTGCTCTTTCTTGTTGGATGACGCATTCTGCTCTTTCTTGTTGGGTGACGCAATCTGCTCTTTCTTGTTGGATGGCGTAATCCGCTTTTTTTTTTTTTTTTGCATGTCACAATCTGCAACATTATCTGGAGCTTAATTTTGTTGAGCTGAAAACGACGAAGCTCCCCCCCCTCCCCCCAAACACACACACACACACACACACACACACACACACACACAACACACACACACACACACACAACATACCACACACACACACAAATCTTAGTATAAACCGAATATACGAAGACTTTTCTGTAATTGATATGCTATGCTATCGCTGGTATTGTATGCACTGTGCAATAAAATACGTTTCAATACAACACATCGCACAATTGTAACAGAAACGTATTGTTGTTTCTGTGGCCAAGACTTTGTGCAGCCATGAAAATATAAGTAGAAGTTACGCAGCTATGTCTGTCTCTCTTTAACTCTGTCTGCATCTGTGTCTTTGGTTGTTTAATTTGATTGGTAAGCGAGAAGACGTTTGCATATCATGCTATTTTTCTGTTAATAATCCAACAAATTCTGAAACTAGTCCTAAGAAAAGAAAGAAAAGAAAAGAAATAAAGAACGGATGAATGACAAGAAGAAGAGAAATTCGCTAAGCTATATGCGTCTCGTTGGCCGCAGCACTAGTAGAAGCACGGTTTTTGCCTACAATACTGTCTGGCAAACCACAGAGAGTGGGACACTGATAAAGGCTATAATATGGTTTGTCTCTCTTGCAGAGTTTTTCGACTGCACTTGATGCCCTGTTCGACAGGGAAATACTTTTAAAAAAATTTCTGCCAAATGTGAGAACCACGAACACAAATGATGTCAGGTATGAATTTATATCTAATTAATGAACAACACAGGCTTAAATTTCAGCGTAATGGCTTCTGTCAAACTTGCAAAAGAGGTGATAAATAAATGTTTCTCGAAATGGAGATGAATACACAATAAAAATTCAACAGAAAGGAATGAAATGACATTAAAACAAGTCAGACCGTACTAAGAATCTTCTTTTCCATGGCAGTAAAAAGAGCAAAATATAATGGTAAAAGAGATCGAACAGATCGCATTCCATTACTTTAAAGAACAATACTACACCTCACCCATGCAGCGTTTTGAGCATTCTGATCATGGAAAAAGCCTTAAATACCACTATGTTACAAATCAGGCAGAAATTGCACGTACAAATACAAAAGGCCTGATAAAAAACAGCTTGCTAAAATATAAAAAAGATTACTTTCTCACAGTTATCGTACACGCTTATCAAAACAAGACTCCTTGTTCATATTCTGAGTAACACTGATTTAAACTGCTAAATGTGTGGAATAAAGTTTTCAAAATAAAAAAAAGTCGCCAACATTCTGAAGTGTAATCTAATACAGTAAAATTCATGATTTAAAAAAGTTTACAGTTTTGGGTTGACATGACCCAGACAGACTATATCCAGACAGACGTATAAGTGTGGACTCTCACTGGGTCAGAAGTACAGTCCCAATTTGGCGGAGGCCTGTTCAGAGACAAGCTGATAAATGTTTTTTTTGGTATATTTTCGTCACACGCAGACGAATACATACAGAGGCAAACAGACAGCGACCTTCTGGTCGATATGAAAGAACCCTCCCCTTTTCAACAGGGGAAAAAAACGGACAGACCGAAAATGACACGGGAAGAAAGGAACACCATAGTCACGGAAATAGAGATTATAAATTATGAATCGTTCCTGTATAGTGTTATTCTCAAAACACTAATGGACTCACTGTGCATTACACATTACCAGACATTTTTAATGGAGCGTGGAAAACTCAAGCTGTTAGACGAGCTAAACACATTCCATTATCACAAGTGGAGACGCACAAGACAGATTTGATATTCCAATAGCATGGGTCTGTAAAGTACTGACAAACATCACAGGCCACAAGCAAGTAGCACATTTAGAAATACTGTCAGTCGCCATCGTCCATTACTCAGCTTTTCGCTGTTCATCATCATGTGTCCTGTCGTATGACGTTGGCGATCATGGACCTCTATACGAATCTATCCCTTGTCTCTGCAAGTACATCTCCCACCCTCTGTCTTTAGCCACGCTGCAAATCCGTCCAATATTTTCTCCCTGGGTCTATCTGATGCTCTCTTTCCCTCCAGCTTTAGTGTTGTGACTAGGTGCTCTACCTTCTCTTGCGTCATAAAATATCCTATAGATGTTGCCTGTCTTTTCCTAATCTTCTTTATTAGTGTTTTTCTTGTGTCTGCCTCCTTCAAGACTGTCTTCTTTCTCTTCTTTGCCGTCCATGGAACTCTCAACATTCTTCCTAGAAACCACATTTCAGTTGCCTCTATCTTGTGTTTTTACTCTTCTTAGGTGTTAAGATTAGGGTTTAAAAGTTCGAAGCATGTTATACTTTTCAAGAAATAGAGGGAGAATGGAGTTGGGCAGATGGAAATTTTCAGCATTCTAGTAACATGTAAGCTATTGAAGATTCGTTGTGCACTTTTAGGGTTTAGGGCCGTTCGGACTTAGGCCAGTATGGAGGGTGATACATGTTTCATGTTGAAGTTATCCATTGAATAAATGTGTTGTTATTTCTCATTCCGTGTCTGGATTGCTTTTGAGAATCATTGTTTAGTGTTTTTAGTGCATTTCTCCTCGTCTTTCTACTTCTTTCTTGTGTGTGAGATTTTTGTGTAGAGTTATAATTTGGTTTAAACATCCCTCAAATCTGCTAGACAAATATTGTTCTCAAGTAAAGCTAACAGCTGACTAAATCCTTTCAGTGTAAATTAAGGGACCAAACCGTAATTCAAATTTATGACAAATCCTCCATTTGTTTACGCAAAGACAATATTCTTCCTGCGACATCGCTACAGTGTTGCATACTCTGCATATTTGGTAGGCGTGCATGCCGGTGTTTCCCATTTCTATAGCCAGCCGCTGGAATGACTTCATGATCATCATGTGCCCTGCCACGTGGCGTTGGCGATTAAGGCCCTCCTTACGAATCTATCCCTTGTCGCTGCAAGTACATCTCCCACTCTCTCCATCAGCAGCCACCTTGCAAGTCAGGCAAATATTTTCTCCCTGGGTCTACCTGGTGCTCTCTTTCCCACCAACTTTCCTGTTGTGACAAGGTGCTCTAATTTCTCTTTTCTCATAAAATGTCCTACAATTGTTGTTTGTCTTTACCTAATCTGCTTTATGAAGGATCCTATCGTGTCTGCCTCCATCAAGACTGTCTCGGTTGTTTTCTTTGCTGTCCATGGAACTCTCAACATTCTTCTTAGAAACCACATAACATGACTTACATGATCTTTAACATGCATATCCGATATTGAAGAAAACGGACGCTACACAAGAACGATTAATAATTTATCATCTCTTATCTCGATGACTATGGTATTCCTTTCTTCCTGTGATGGACAATCATAACCACACAAACACACAAGCACATAGGCATATATATGTAGAAACACACACACACACACACACACACACACACACACACACACACACACACACACACACAGAAGAGAGAGAGAGAGAGAGAGAGTCAGAGAGAGAGAGAGAGAGAAAGACAAACACACACACAAATACACACACACACACACAAACACACACACATACATACACACGCACACACACATACACACTCACACACACTCACTCACACACACACACACGCACGCACGCACACACACACACAAACACATACACAAACAAACACACAAACACACACACACACGCCCACACACGGACAGAGACACCCCCCCTCCCTGAAGCTGATACTGAAAAACAAGCCCATATTTCAAGTTGCACACGTTGTCTTTGGAATGTGCCAGAGTCATAAAAGCAAAGGAATGTGTTACAGGTCAGCCTCCCATTCCACAGAGGCTGGTGCTCTACACCAGGTATCCTCTCCCATCTCAGGGGTACAGAAGTTTCAGCTGAATGAAACACAGACATTCTCCAGAGCTCGGCTGTCTGTGCACACTTTTTTCTCCCTTGCTTAAATCTTTGGCACCTCATCACGCTCCCTCCCTTTCCCCTTTCCTGCATTATCAGCCATACCAGCAAACAAAACGAAACAAAAACAACAAACAAAAAAACCACAAACCTTTCACAGCCTTG
This sequence comes from Monoplex corrugatus, assembly GCA_030674185.1. NCBI lineage: Eukaryota > Metazoa > Mollusca > Gastropoda > Littorinimorpha > Ranellidae > Monoplex > Monoplex corrugatus. The sequence continues at coordinate 32,850,011 of CM060307.1, read as the reverse complement.
CTTTATCTACCAGCTCTGTGAGTTAATGAAAAGGTTAAGTTTTTGCAGTAGGTGGCTTGGTTGAAGAAGTGAGGAAGTCTAAGGGTTAAATGCAGTCTGAATCCAAATGACCGCCAGTATGAAAGCAAACACAAACCAGAAACACAGGGCAGGCGAAAATGGACGTGTGCTTCATTGACGAAATATGGCAGCCAAACATTTTTGGTCAGCCAGCCTTTGCCAAGTGGTATATAAAAGACAATGAAGAAACAGGATCACCAGGGCCCGGATCTATAAAAAGGGTGCACGACTTATGCAGTGCATAGCTATTAATGCACTCCACGAGTACATAGTAAAGTCGAAGCGTCAAATGCTAAGCACTCGCTGGTCTATGAAGAAGACACAAAGCTGTACATAACAATGTAGAGCACAAAGGCTTCACAGCCGTTTTTTTCCCTCGGGTAACTTCCCCTGTCAATAACATTTCGCATTGCCAACATGGTGACGGAAAAGTGACACATGTATGCAAAACTGGTCTGAAAAGGAGATTCGCGTTCCATTACAGATTCAGCACAAAGTGACAGAATTAGGTCAGGTGAGTCAGTTCAACTCTACTGGTGTATGAAACTCCATACTTTTCTGTTGCTCTGTTGTTTTGTCCTAAATCATGACATCTTCCTTCTTTCTTCGTTGTTGTTGGGTTTTGGTTTGCTTTGTTTGTTTGAATTGGCTTGTTTTTTGTTCCAACAAGTTTGTTTGTTTGTTTGTTCGTTCATTGTTTGTTGACAAAGGTTGCTCAAAGGATTTTTGTGCGGTCTCTGTTTATCACTCAACACGTGTTCTTATTCTCTTTTCGTGTATTCTAGTTTCTTAAAACGGTGAGGTTATATCTACAATTTCCTTGCTTTATTCTACAGCAAAGAAATAAAACATAACGTATTACATTTTATCACAAGCCTTTTTTGTATCTACTTAATCAAAAAGTAAAACTTCTACAGCTGAAAAATGAAAGCAGCGTAAGCATGACTATGTATACAAAAAAAAAAAAAAAAAAAAAAAAAAAATGTTGGAAAGTTCCTGATATCTGTGTCGTTTTGGAAAATGACAGAAGAAAATGAAACAGCCTCTTTCTAGTATGGTTATCATATATCTGTATGTAATTCAGTGATAAGATATGTTCATTGACAAATGTTTCATTTTATGATTGGCTCTACAGAATTTTATACAACTCTTTTGACATTTATTTTTCTTTTGTATTGCTGCATCACTGGAAGTTAGAGAGAATTACAGAGAGAGACAGACAGAGAGAGAAAGAAAGAAAGAGAGAGACAGAGACAGACAGAGAGAGAGAAACAGACAGACAGACAGCAACATAAATAGAGAGAGAGAGAGAGAAAGAGAGAGAGACAGCAACAGATACAGAGACAAGAAGAGTGAGAGAGTGGTGTGAGAGAGAGAGAGAGCAGAAGATATATATGTATATATATATGTGTATACATATAGACAGATAGAGAGAGAGAGAGAGGCAAAGAGAGAGAGAGAGGAGAGACAGAGACATAATGACACAGAGACAGGCAGAGACAGGCAGAGAGACAGAGAAACAGAGACAGAGTAAAGTAAAGAGGCTTACAATCACTGGAGAGATCAATTCTACCAAAAAACGAACAAATTGCAGTAAGACACAAACAAACAGGCACAGACAGAAACAGACAAAATGTCAGAAACATAAAACACTCACACACACACACACACACACACACACACACACACACACACACACACACACACACACACACAGAGAGAGAGAGAGAGAGAGAGAGAGAGAGAGAGAGAGAGACCAGGAAGAACATACCCCATCCAACAATGATGTAGTGCCAGTGTTTGATCTTGTTGGCGGAGAAGGCCCAGACCACCATGGAGAACAGGTACAGACCCTCCACGAACATCCAGAAAAAGTTGGTGCAGTGCAGGTAGTTGATCACTGTCACCTTTACCTTGCACACCCACTGGTGAAATGAAAAAAGAAGAAAACAAAGTTACAAATGATAATCGATATTAACATGAAATGAACATGTGTTATATACTTTATGTATGTAATAAGACAAAGATGAAATCTGAATATGAATATGCTTTGAAGCAAACAAGACAAACAAACAAAAATCACATACACACTTCGACAGAAAGAGAGAGAGAGAGAGAGAGAGAGAGAGAGAGAGAGAGAGAAGAGAGAGAGAAGAAACAGAGACAGAGACAGAGAGACGGAGAGAGACAGAGACAGAGAGACAGAGAAGAGAGAGACAAAGACAAAGACTGAGAGACAGATGAGAGAGAGAGATGGAAAGAACGACAGAGACGTCAGAAGAGACAAAGACAGAGACGTCAGAGTGAGAGAGAGAGAGAGAGAGAGAGAGAGAGAGATACAGAGATAGAGACAGAGAGAGAGAGAGAAGAGAAAGAGAGAGAGAGGGAAAGAGAGAGAGTAAGAGAGAGGAAGAGACAGAAAGAGAGAGAGAGAGACAGAGAGAGAGAGGAAGAGAGAAAGAGAGAGAGAGAGACAGAGAGAGAGAGTGAGAGAGAGGAAGAGAAGAAAGAGAGAGAGAGAGAACAGAGAGAGAGAGAGAGAGAGAGAGAGAGGAGACAAAATCGGTGGAAAAGAAAATAATACTAAAATATAATGACTCTTTGTACAGTGCCTCATCTCACAAGAACCATAAATGCTTTATGACAGCACGAGACGCAAAGGCAGACACACAGAAAGCAAACACATGTCAACCATTTCGCTGTAATGAAAATACATGTACATTGACTATAATGATAAAGCGTTGTAGAAACAATGGAGACGAATTATGATTAAACATCCATACAAAACTGGTCATTTTGAAAGCACTTAAGGAATGCAATTTTCTCCCCCCCCCTCTCTCTTCTCTCTTCTCTCTCTCTCTTCTCTCACTCTCTTCTCTCATTCTCTCTCACACACACAACATACACACATACACACACATACACAAGTATACACACATTTGCACACACACAACAGACACATCATAGTTATACACACCCAAACACTCATTCATTTAAATACACACACGTACACATGTACATACACATGCTCACACTCACATACATGTACAAACACACTCACATACACAGAGATTACAGCAAAAAATGTCTTCAGAGAAGATTTGAAGACAACGACTGAAACTGAATGTCTGATATGGACAAGCAATTTGTTCCATATTACTGGACATTGGTACGCAAACATATGATAGCCAATAGATTTTGTTAAGAAAGAGGAACTCGAAGAGAAATCTGGAATCAGAAGAGAAGCGAAGCTCTCTGTGTGGAATGTAGATGTTAAGAATGTCAGAGAGATATTGACAGCCTGTTCCACAGACAGACGCTAAGCATAGCGACGACAGTTTATAATCGATCTAGATTAAACTCATTGATTCTGGTCGTTGATTAAAATCAGCCACTGAGACCAGACAAAGACACTGAGACAGGTCAATGATTAAGAACAGTCGCTGAGACCAGACAAAAATCAAGATCAGAATCATAAATCGTCGAGACGGGTCAAAGACTAAAACGTCAGTTATCGACACAGGTCAAAGATCAAGAACAATCAATGAGACAGGTCGAAGATCAAGAACAATCAATGAGACAGGTCAAAGATCAAGAACAATAAATGAGACAGGTCGAAGATCAAGAGCAATCAATGAGACAGGTCAAAGATCAAGGTCGAGTCAATGAGACAGTCTAAAAAATCAAGAAATCAATCATTAAGAGCTGTTAATGATTAAAATCACATCTGTGAGACAGGTCAAAGATTAAAATCGGTCATTACGATGGATCAAAGACGAAGATCAAGGTCGCTGAAACTGGGCAAAGATCAAGATCAGAGTCAATGATACTGATCACAGATCAATATCACCGTCATTGAGACTGGTCACAGTTCAAGATGAGAATCAATGAGGCTGGTCAAAGATCAAGATCACAGTCTCTAAAACTGGACAAAGATCATGATCAGAGTCACTAAGATTGGTCAAAGATCAAGATCAGAGTCAATGAGACTTGTCAAAGATCAAGGTAAAAGTCAGTGAGACTTGTCAATGATGAAGATCAGAGTCATTGAGACTTGAGAAAAATCAAGATCAGAGTCAATATAATTTGTCAATAATCAAGACAAAAGTGAATGAGACTTGTCAAAATTCAAGATCAAAGTCAATGAGACTTGTCAATAATCAAGATCAGAGTCAATGAGACTGGTAACGATCAAGATCAAAGTAAATGAGACTTGTCAAGGATCAAGGTCAATGGGATTTGTCAAAAAACAAAACCACAGCTGTGCTAGGCGTGGTATCAAATGTCAACAAGGAGTTTATCGGTCCGATCCTTTATCAACGCTTTTTGACCAAATCTGGAAAATAAAGCTTGTGCAGGATGAAGTCCAAGCTGGTACAGGTCCAGATATGACTCACAAACATGGTCAAATGCATGGACTGCCAAAGCTGAAATGATACAAAGAAGAAGAAGAAGAAGAAGAAGAAAAAGAAGAAGAAGAAGAACAAAACAACAAGAACAACAACAACAACAACAAAAATCACCAAAAACAAACCAATCAACCGACCAACAAACGGAAAGTACTTTTATCTCAGCTGTATATGAACCTATCAAATGTGAGCTCATGTTCGTAAGCTACTTAGAAAAGCAGTACAATCGATTAATTTTCAAGGTAAACATTGTACCTAACTTGGTAAATAGCCGCAGAGAAAAAGGGGAGACTCTGAGTATAGCTTTAAAATCTTTCCTTTTCTTTCCTTCTGAAAGATTGAAATCCAAGAGGTAGACACAGATTTACGTAGCGAAAGCACAAAAGGCCATTATTCTTTTCACCATCAGCAACACGTAGCCGCTTCCATCCTGACAGCACAACCAATCTGGAACTATCTGGAGTCGGAGGTGTTTTTTTTTTCTTTAAAGTTTGCCTTCACACCCACTGTTTCGGAAATGGTGTAGAGTCTGTAAGTGATGTATCACAAGGCAAAACTAAGGACGACAGAAAATACAGGAGAACAAAACAGAAAATATATGACCTGAACAGAAAAGAGGAATATATACACACACACACACACGCGCGCGCGCACGCGCGCGTGCAACACGCGCATAGACACACACACACACACAAACACGCACATAGACACACACAGACACGCACACGCGCGCGCACACACACACACACACACACAAACACACACACACACACACACACACACACACACACACACACAAAGGAAGAAAACACACACACATTCGCAGGCACGCACGCACACACGCACACACGCGCGCCACACACACCCCACACACACACACAACACATACACATGACAAATAAATCAAAATCCCACAAAACAAAACAATCAAACAAATAAAATCCTGCGATTCTAACAACAGAAGGATGCAGAGTCTGCGATAGCTCACAGCACTTTCATGAATCACAGAGGGACAGAGATTTTTGAAGACTTAGATGGAATCTGTATGAAGAGTGAAGAGAGCATCTACAGCATTATTTGTCCAAGATTATGTGTGATTTAACACCCTCCCCCCCCCCCCCCGTAATTTTGGAGATAGTAATCATGACAAACTGGACTATAGGCTTCATCAACAAACAACCCTCCAAAACAACAACAACAACAAACGAAAACAAAAGCAAAATAAGAACTGTAAAATACCATGGACATCATGAGTAACAAATGTTTCTGAACAAACCATAGTCTGAATTTGGCCATTTTTGTGACCCACTCGATTGTACAAGCCTGCACAGGTTTGCATAACTTCAAAAAGAACAGGTGTGATTCGTGTTCACAGTACCTTCTCCAAATATCTCAAATAACCAGTCACCGTGGTGTAGTGGTTAACGCAACGGACTACCGACTGGAAGGTTGTGGGTTCGAATCCCCATCAGTCCCTTCAAAGCAATATCATTGTGGGATTTTTCGGCTCGAACCGGCTCCTACCCAGAGTTGGGCGTGCTGTGGGCTCATTGGGAAGACGAACCACAGAGTCGAGTCTCATCCACTTCGCGGATGCGTCATTGAGGGTGTTGCTCAAATCTTCTGACCAACACCGCAGGTGTCTGTATCTCTCGGGCCTGGTTGACGCCAGGATATATTATGATAGTAAGCGTAGAATACAACCCTGTCACGCAGTCTCAATCCTAGATGGAATTCCATAGCATCACGATTATCATCCACATCGACATCATCATCATCTCATAATAAAAACTGTTCCAGCTTCTGTGGCCATTAAAATGGCATAGAAAATGGGACGAAAAAAAAAATAAAAAGGTGAGCACAAAGGTAACCTCCCTGAGTGCAATGATCCTTAAATAAAAATATCTTAAATAAATTATTCAACTGCAGAGCAGTGACCTCGTTGTAGCAGACTTACGCAAGAAGCGACAAGTCCCGAGTTTGACCTCGGATCCGACATAAAATTTCTCCCCTGCTCATGCGAGTGAGAGGTATCATATCCATGGGTGAGTCAGGCAGAACCTTAAAATCTTGTCGGTGCCTAGGGTTTATGTGCATGCATAAGGCTTATACCATGATTATGTTGGATCCTCTTTCATCTCATGTGGCATTTGTGGTGTAGGCGTACACAGAACATTTTCCCAACCTGGAGAAGCTTTCTTGAGAAACTGAAGATTTGTTTTCAGATAAGGTGATAAACCTTAGTCCCGTTCGCAGCTTGCATATTTAACGATGAAGTGTCCTTTGCTCATTTCTGTGGAAAATAAAAACCTCTTCATGTCCACAGTCTGGCCAAATGTCTCGTCCATCTAAAAAAAACCCAACCAACCAACCAACCAACCAACCAAACAGAAAAGCAGACAAACAAACAAAAACCAACCAACCAACCAACCAACCAACCAACCAACCAACCAAATAACCAACCAACCAAATAACCAACCAACCAACCAACCAATCAACCAACCAACCAACCAACCAATCAACCAACCAACCGACCAACCAACCGATCAACTAACCAACTGACCAACCAACTGACCAGCCAACCAACCAATCAACCAACTGACCAACCAACTTAGAAGCCAACTGAGCAGCAACCAGCCAACCAACCAACCAACCAACCAATCAACCAACCAAAAACAAACAAACAAACAAACAAAACAAAAACCACGAATTAAAAGTTCCCAAGTTCTCATAAAAATGATGTAATAATAAAGCAGTGATGAAAACGTGCATACATGCAGTTTCCAAAATATGACAATTATGTTGGCATAATTCTGACCTTGCAAAGAGAACAATCTCAATGTAATATTCATAACCTTAACATGTAATGTTAACCCCTTGAGTGCCAACGTTTTTTGACATCCGGTGTTTTCCATATGCCAGGGAAAAACGTTGCATCACTACCATGTACATTAAAACGACTGTTGCTTCCATATCTATGCATGAAATTACACAGAATGATGCATTAGGCATGACTAAATGTATTTTCACATGATTTATGTAGTAATTTCTTGAAAGTTATTTGTAATATTTTGTGGAAATTCCCATAGAAGAATTCATAACCGCTCACGATAGAAACCAAACAAACAAAGGAAAAAATAGTATATATGACCCTCTTGACGAAATCTAAAAGTATTCAGACTTTGGGTGACCTACTGACAGACCACTGACAGCTGTGGAGTTACAAAGAGCTGCGGCGTACTAGTCCACTAGGTGGCTTGACCCGGTTGGCGGCACTTAAGGGGTTAATCAAAGAACATAACTCTTGAGAGTCATGTAGGAATTATCTCCCATGTTGTAGAACTTCTCAAATCTAACAGTTTGCGCTACCCATTCAGCTAGCATAGAAGCAGATACAAAGCACAAAAACCGTAAGCTCAGAACACTCCACATGTAAGTATCATTTCATTTAAGATGACTTTTTGAGACATACACACTTCGTGATGAAGGGGCGCAGAAAAATTGCTCTTTAGATATAATTTCGCAACAGTGACCCGGAGATATCTGCCGAAGTATTTAAAAATGTAACGGTTAAAACTCTCTGATCGCTGAACTACTTAACCTAAGGTAGATAGGTTCAACGTTCGTTGACAAACAGCCAAGAAGTTACAGCAGGTGGTCTGTAGGTAAGTGGTAACGTCGCAAGCGACTTGGCCTTGAGACAATCAATCACCTTGGAGGCTCGAGTTCGAAAACCCAGGTGGAGGAAAACAAAATGGCGACAGCAGACGGGTATCCAGGAATGATTACCTAGTCTGGCATTCCTTACAGTGTAAGAAGTTTAGGGCCGAAACATTAGCGTGAGGGGGGGGGGGGGGTTCGGAGAGAGCTGGGGGGGGGGGAGGGGGAGGGGGCTTCTCCTTTGAGGACCTTCTGCTATCCAACTCTCTCCAGAATCTCTATCAACTTCAACAATGTTACACGTTTTGCCAATGACCCCCAAACTTGTTTGATCCACTTAACCTTTTGACTCCTGCACCCAGTCCACCAGCGTCCTGCATTGTCAACCATATTTTCAAAACAAAAATGTGACCCTTTGACCCCCTCACCCTTTCCACCAGCTTCCTGCAGGAAGCTGGTGGAAAGGGTCAGGGAGTCAAAGGATCACTTTTTGGCAGTTGGTGGATAAGGTGCGGTAGTCAAAGGGTTAATTTAAAGGGGACGATAGGAGTGTTTAAAGCAGAAGATAGTCCAGAAGCCGCTTGGATTGAAACAGTCGACACTGCAACACTGCCAGCATTCTGCCGTGAATTATTCAAAGGTATGTAAAACTAAGGTGAAGCTACATGGATCATAGCTGTCAGAGAGTATTATGTCTCAATTTTTGCTTTTAAATTAAAACAGCAGATTCGCTTACATGGAAAAACAACAACAATGAAATGAAATAAAGTAAAATAAAATGAGATAAAATAAATGAAAATAAAACAAAATGAAATAATAAAATGAAATGAAATAAAATAAAATAAAACAAAATAAATAACATAAAATAGAATAAAATACAATAAAATAAAAAAAAATTCCCAATCAGACGAGCTGAAAAAAGACCTACGGGATTTAAGGACACATCTGACAAGCATGTCACCGAAAAGTAGAATATCGAATGCAAAAAAATAGTCTAACACACAGAGAGAAAGAAAGAAAGAAAGAGAAAAAGAAAGAGAAAAAGAAAGAGGGAGAGAGAGACAGAGAGAGAGAGAAGACAGACAGAGAAAGAGAGAAAGAGAAGAGAGAGAGAGAGAGAGAGAGAGAGAGAGAGAGAGACGGACAGATAGACAAGACAGACAGACAGACAGACAGACAGACAGAAGAGAGAGAGAAGAGAGAGAAAGAAAGAGAGAGAGAGAGAGAGAGAGAGAGAGAGAGAGAGAGAGAGAGAGAGAGAGTGAGAGAGAGAAACTCTTCAGTTCACAAGATTTCACCTAAAAAGACCTGCGCACAAAAATTCTTAATCTTGCAACACTGTAGCTGTGCACCATTATTTCCATCGCTTAAAAAATGATACTTTGATGTCAGTTTCTGAGAGGTGCTTTCAAAGCTTTTGAACGCATTATCATGAGCATTCCTATGTTTTTCTTTTGTTTGTTTTGTTTTGTTTTTTTGTGAAAATCTTCAGATTAATTTGTTTGATTACAAAGCAACAGTCCACCCACATATTATCATATGCTTCTCACCTTGCTTTTGGCACATTTTACATTATTCCAATGTTGATACAAACAACAGTAACAGATAATGGTAACGATAGTAATAGTGATGACGATAACACTTACCTAATCAACTAGCACCTGCACATCAATTAAAAAAAAGTCGCAACACGCTTGCTTAGGTGGATAATTTACATATGAACACGACATTGCACAAACACGTGCGTAACACAACTGTTTCCTCTAAACGAACAAATGAGCTACTATTCATCATCATCAAGTGCCTTGCCACATGGCGTTGGCGATCATGGCCTTCCATCTGTTTCTATCCTTTGTTGCCGCAAGCACATCTTCCACCCTCTTTGTCTTCAACCACTCTGCAAGTCCGCCCAATATTTTTTCCCTGAGTCTACCTGGTGCTATCTTTCCCTCTAGCTTTCCTGTTTGTGACCAGATGCTCCAATTCCCCTTTCCTCATAAGATGACCTATACATGTGAGCTACTATTACTGGAGATGTAATCACTTGCCTCTTTGAAAACCGTTTTACTGACTGCAACCATTGTTAAAGTCGACACATTGTTTGCCACACTTATGAAGCACACATTTACTGTTTGGTGGGTGAATCACTTGGCCCGAATGTGACGAAACGCAATGAACTGTACAAATTTTAGACCTGTCTCTATTTTGATTTTAATTTTCCAAAACGGTGAACAATGTTACAACTACTGAAATGTCTCTCTGACAATGTTTCGCTTAAGATTTTACAAGTTTGCATTCAGGAGTGATCACAGCACAGAAACTGCTGTTTTCAGTGTCTTGGATGGTCTGCTTACAAAAGATGACGAGAAACAAATCTTTCTTGTTGCTTTGCTTGATCTCAAGTAGAGCACTAGATTGATACGCTTGATCACTCCATCTTGTTGAAGAGACTACAAAAATATTCGGGATTCAGGGCACGATTCTTATATGGTTTGTCTCTAATGTCAGTGAGCACGACCGCTCTATCTTTGTGAATGTAGTCCTCTTCTCCCACTGGACGAAGCAGCAGGGACGTTTCAGTCTTTTTCTCCTGATTTTGTATTCGTGTTTGTTTGTGATCTCACATTCACGCCATCTGGCCGAAAATTAGCGCCTGTCTTGTCTTGTATTAAATATGCGTTCTGATTCTATTTTCGTGTTTTTCGGGTTCCTGTTTGACTGAACGCGGGCAGTCACACTTGTTTTGGAAATGGTAGCCTGTCTCGTGTAAACATCATAACTCAAAGAATTCCACTGGTTACCGATCAAGTCTCGCTGCCAGTGTAAACTGCAAGCCTGCTGCCAGTGTAAAACTGCAAACATTGCATATTGCTGCTTCGACGAATCCTTTCAGTTTCTCAAGATGACGTCTCCGCGCTCGGAACGAATTCATACGCACTAACGTCAAAGGTGCCACGTGTATGGTGACCGTGGCACATGCCTTAAGCCTGCACAGAAACCCATGAGCTGGCCAGACTATGTTTTACCAGTTGTATTTTATACTGGTATTTTATCAGCCTACCATGGATAATCATGGTTACATGTAAATGGCACGTGTATGTGTGCATCTTACCATAAAAAAGGAGCATAATATATATTAAAGCAAATAAATAAACAATTAAAGGTCTGAATCACAACACAAATAGCCATTTTGTATAAACTCGTCTCACATGACAACCCCCCCCCCCCCCCCTAATCAATGCCCAAATGCTCAGCCGTCTATCAACTAGGTGAAGACAAAAATATTTTCTTAATCATAGATAGGTAAGTAAGTAAAGTAAAATAAGTAAGTAAGTAAGTAAGAAAAATAAGTGGGTAAGTAGAATGGTAGTGATAGGAAGCAAGCAAGTAAGTTGGGGGCTCGTCCGGGATAACGAATTACCTGCTAACCCAGGCCTTCCATTGCTGATATTGTGGATGTTTGTCCACAAAGATGCGCTTCCACTTATAACTACCGATCGAGTGGCATCGTGTAGTCATTCGTGTGTGGGCGTTTATGACAACAGATACGAGTATATATATCTGTGTATGGTTGGACGTTGTTTGTATGTGTTCATTTGCGTATGTTTATCAAAGTGTGTTCTGCTAAGTGCTAGGTCGTTCGTTCTTTGACTTAACGTCTTTTCACTATGGGTGATATTAAATGGATGCTTATATATATGTGTGTATATATATATATGTGTGTATATATATATATATTAGTATATATATATATATATATATATATATATATATATATATATATATATATATATATATATGTGTGTATATAATTATATACACACACATATGTATGTGTGTGTGTGTGTGTACGAGTGTGTATGCGTGCGTGCGTGCGTGCGTGCGTGTGTGTGTGTTTTGTGTGTGTTGTTGTGTGTGTGTGTTGTGTGTATATGTGCGCGCGCGCGCGTGTGACATATCAGTGCTTCTGTATGTATTGCACTCTGAGTCTTGCAAGATGTGCAATGTGTAGGAAGTTCTAATACGTTGAGAGAAGATAGCGCCATACAATATCACAGTTTGATTATAATTATTCTGCACTCACAGCAGCTGTGACGCAAAGCACAGGTCATGCCCGTTATCGGGTGAGGATGTAATGACTAATCTGTTTGGGCGGGGGTGGGGGATGGGTGGGGTGGAGGGGGTTGTGTTTTCAGTGTGAAAACAATAATAACACCAAAACGCAAGGGAGAAAACCCGTAAACTGACATACTTTATCTTCACGCATAGACGCAAAAGAGCGAGCACATCTACCTTGACTGACACCTCCACCTCCCCAACCCCCATCCTAACCCTCTTCTCACCCCCGTCCTATGCAAACAAACGCAGCGTGGGGTACACACCAGAGACTTACACACACGCGCGTGTGCGCCTATACACGATTTAATTCAACTTCAACCTCTTCCCTCACCACCTCACCACCCCCAAATTTAAATGAGACTTACGAATTCCCAAATTCCTCCAAAGTAAAAAAACAACAACAAGAAAGAAAGCTTTCTTTCCGGCATGGCTTTATTTCTTTTTACGCTAATCCTTCCTAGCTCTGGAACCAAACTTAATCTGGTCTGGTGGGACATCTTCAGCCGTTCCTTTCTAAAAACAAACAAACGAACAAACAAACAAACAAACAAACAAACAAACAAACAAGCACACAACCAACCGACAAGCCAACCAAACAGCGAACCAATCAAGCAACAACCAACCAACCAGCCAACCAACCAACCAACCGACCAACCCACCAGCCAGCCAGCCAGCAAACCAATTAAACCAACCAACCAACCAAACACCAACCAACCAACCAACTAACCAACCAATCGACCAACTAAACCAACCAACCAACCAACCAACCAACACAACTCAGAAACAGACAGGGAAAACTTCAGAGAACATAACCTAGAGTGACCTACTTAGGATAGAATCTATTGTTACATCTCCAGTATCTCATTTCGATAATTTCAACCAATATGTTTGACCGCGAGACAATAGTTATTCTTGCACTGTCTTTAAAAATCTTACAATCTTGACCCCCATCCGGGCCTCCCTTCTTTTTGACTGCATTAAAGAAATTTCTCAGACGATAACTGAGCTTTAAACGTGCCCCAGTAGACACACAGACACACAGATACACATACAGACGGATGCACACACACGCGTGCACACACACATACAGACGCATGCTCACACACACGCGGGCATACACACACACACACACATACGCACACACACATACACACACAGACACACACACACACACACACATACACACACACACACACACACACACACACACACACAACACACCACACACACACACACACACACACAACACAGAACTAAGACGGTCGGTTTTTCTGACAACCTAGATCTTATACAAACTTTATTACACAAAATTCAAATTGTATACTTTTCAAGATCAATATCTTGAAAAAAAAACACACTTTCAACTGGTTTTAAACAACTAGAACTAAACAAACGGAAGCAAGGACAATGGTAGACTGACACAGCATAACAGTAAAAACATATTGAATATTATCAGAAGTTCCTAAGAAAATGTTACTCACACACCTTCCTCCAGAAGTGCTGGTTTTAGGCACATTCTGGCCCTGTGACCTTGACCTTGATTCGAAACCTGTGTCGTCTAAACTTGTTTGCTACACTCAACGATCCACAGCTTTTGACCAAAGTATGGTAAAAATCCACTCAGAAACAGATGAGAAAATTTTTGCCAACAGATTTTAGTAACAGACAGACTGATAGGCAGGCAGACATAATGGATACTTTTAAAATATTCTTCCTAAAAATGCACTCCAACAGAACAGAAAACCTGACAACCCCCCCCCAGTCAATCAGACCCACACCCACACTCACACAGACACACACACACACACACACACACACACACACACGGCAAACAGTAAGACAGACAGACAGGCAGACAAACAGACAGCAAACAGACAACCAAAAAGACAGACAGACAGCAAACAGACAGATAGACTAAAAGACAGACAACCAGCCAGAAAGACATAAATACATACATACATACAGATAGACAGACAGACAGATGGGCAGATAGACAGACAGACAGACAGACAACAGCAAGACAGAAAAACAGACACGGACAGGTAGACAGACGACAGACAGACAGCAAACAGACAGAAAACAGACAGACAGCAAAGAGACAGAAAAACAGACACGGGCAGACAGACAGACAGACAGACAGACAGACAGACAACAAACAGACAGAAAAAACAGACAGACAGCACAAACAGCAAACAGACAAAAACAGACAGACAGCAAACAGACAGAAAAACAGACAGCAAACAGACAGAAAAACAGACAGACAGCAAACAGACAGAAAAACAGACAGACAGCAAACAGACCAAGAAACGGACAGACAGACAGACATACAGGATGAGGACGTCACGACAGGTTTAACCAGACTCTCTCCGACTACTAAGCCAGATATTGCCGAAAATGTCAGGCAGGATTTTTGGACTGGGCTGCTGCATATGCATTTCACCGATACACATCTCACGGAGTCTACAATGCTAATAAGGTAATATTACCCAGTTCTTCCTCTCTGTCTGTCTGTCTGTCAGTCTGTCTGTCTGTCTGTCTGTCTGACTCTCTCTCTCTCTCTCTCTCTCTCACTCTCTCTCTCTCTCTCATGCACACACACATATACACAGAACAAAAACAGAACTATAATACCAACATCACTGTCATCTAGTCTTTTCGTCTGATTTTCTGTTTGTCTGCTTGTCTGTGCCTGTCTCTATCGTCTTACAATTGGAAGAAAAACAAACAAACAAACAAACAAACAAACAAACAAACAACAAACTCCCCCTCTCTTTTAGTTTGTATGTGTGTGTGTCTCTCTCCCCCTCTCTCTGTGTATTTCTTTGTCTCTCTTTCTGTCTCTTTCTGCCTCTCTGTCTCTCTCTCGCTCTCTCATCACCCCTCTCTCTCTCTCCATTTCTGTTTTTCTGGCTGTCTGTCTGTCACTCCCCTTCCCTTTGCCTTTGTTTTGATTTATTTTGTAATTCACACCCTTTCACGAGAGGCCGTGACCTGAATGAATCAATCGTCTGATGTTAGAAGTTTCTCTCTCTCTCTCTTTGACACGAGACAAAAAGCATCATCGTCACATCTTCTCTTTCTGTCTCTCTTTGTCTACGTCTGTCTGTCTGTCTGTCTGTCTGTCTCCCCTCTTTCCCTCTTTTGTTAATGCTAGAAATTTGAGTCGCTTCACATTTGCAAATCGTCTCTTCTCTTCAGAAAATTGAGCATCTTCACACCAGGAAACTGATTTTTTTTTAAAATTTAGGAAAATGATGTCTTCTCTTAAAAAAAAAAAATTAGTCTCGTGTCTTTAGAAAACAGAGTCTCTTATTTCTAACAACTCACTTTAATTGAGCCGTTTTGTTTTTAGAAAATAAAGTCTCTTTTCTCAGAAAAGAATCTTTTCTCTTAGAATACCGAGTCGCTTCTCTTAAGAAAATGGAGTCTCTTCTCGTCAGGTATGTGTTTTTCTACGTCTTGTTTTTCTTCTTTTTTCTTTCTTCTCCCTGACTTCTACCTTTTTGTTTGTTTTGTGTGTTGGAAAATAGGCAAGTCTTTCCCCTTCCTTTCTTTTTTCATTGGGAAATAAAGTGTCATTCTCTTTTCTCTCTCTCTTTTTCCATATCTCTCCCTCACCTCTCTCTCTCTCTCTCCCGTCTTCCCCCCCCTCTCTCTCTACACATATAGATCATACATGTATACATATATCATATGTATGTATATAGAGAGAGACATAGATAGTATACATAGATATATGCAGACATAGACATAGATGTAGATATAGATATACATAGATACGTGTGTGTGTGTTTTGTGGTGTGTGTGTGTGTGTGCGCGCGCGCGCGTGTTGATGTCTGTGTGTCTGTGTGCGTGTCACCACTCAAAACACTCAGAACAGACAGACAGACAGACAGACAGACAGACAGATAGATAGATAGATAGTCGATAGATAGACAGAGAAGAAAGAGAGAGAGGAGAGAGAGAGAGAGAGAGAGAAGAAGACAGACAGACAGAGAGTACATCCTTTCAGAGTAGACATATATACAGACTGAGATAATCATAATAATATGATAATAACAATAATATTAATAATAATAATTATGATGATGATAATGATGATGATGATGATAATAATAATAACAACAACAACAAACAATAATAATAATAATAACAACAACAACAACAACAAAACAAACAACAACAACAACAACAATAATAATAATAATAATAATAAATAACAAAATAAATAAAATAATAATAATAATAATAATAATAATAATAATAATAATAATAATATAATAATAGATCACTCTTGTTTTGTGCTATCCGCCAAGTTGTTCGGATTCACTGTGCATTTAATGTTTCACAAGCCACAGACTGTAATACATAATACATCACACATAAACGTACATGTCAAACACAATCAATAAACACGCAAGGAGAGTGAGAAAGAGCCAGCGTGCATATTTTGTGGTAGATATATTGACTGAGAGACAGAGAGAGAAAGAAAGAGGGAGGGAGGAGAGGAGAAGAGACGGGAGAAAGAGGCAGGAGAGAAAGAGAGAAAGAAGAGAGAGAGAGAAGAGAGAAAGAGAAGAAAGAAAGAGAGAGAGAGAGAGAGGAGAAATAGAGACAGAGAAGGGGAGGAAAGAGGGAGGGAGGGAGGGAGGAGAGAGAGAGAGAGAGAAAGAGAAGAGAGAGAGAGAGAGAGAGAGGGAGTGAGTGAGACAGAGACAGAGAAAGAGGCAGGACAGAGACAAAGAGAGTGAGAGAGAGAGAAAGAGAGTGAGACAGAGAGAGAGAGACAGAGACAGAGAGACAGAGAAAGCGTGGGAGAGAGAGAGAAAGAGAGAGGAGAGAGATAAGAGAGAGAGGCAGAGACAGAGAAAGAGAGACACTAAGAGAGAGACACAGAGACAGAGAAGGGAAGGGGAGAGAGACACAGAGAGAGAGAGAGACAGAGACAGACAAAAAGAGAGAGAGACAGAGGGGACAAAAAGAGAGAGAGAGACAGAGAGAGAGATAGAGAGAGACACACAGAGACAGAGAGACACTGAGAGAGAGACAGACATACAGACAGACAAAGAGAGAGAGAGAAAGAGAGTGAGAGAGACAGAGAGACAGCGAGAGACAGAGAGAGAGAGAGAAAGAAAGAGAGACAGAGATAGAGCGAGAGAGAGAGAGAAAAAGAAAGAGAGACAGAGACAGAGAGAGACAGAGAGAGAGAGAGAAAGAAAGAGAGACAGAGAGAGACAGACAGAGAGACAGAGAGACACAGAGAGAGACAGAGAGAGAGAGAGAGAGAGAGCACGTCCTTCCAAGCAATTCCTTTCCGATCTGTCCTTCCGCCCAAATGGTGTTCCATATCCGGTGTGAGCTGTGTGACAGGGTGAGCTGGGGGTTTATGAGGTCCCCTCTGCTCCAATATAAGGTGAAAATGGCGCTCTAAATCAATGTGAGCTGATGGCATTACTCGTCACACTATTTATTGCTTTGTTGTCACTTGCTGGTTTTCTCTCTCTCTGCTTCGCTGTCTCTGTCTCTGTCTGTCTGTCTGTCTGTCTGCCTGCCTGCCTGTCTGTCTATCTGTCTGTCAGTCTGCCTACCTGCCCTGTCTGTCCGTCTGTCTGTCTGTCTGTCTCTCTCCTCGTCTCTCAAGTTAAATTCTTGTTATGTTGTCTGTCAAATTTACTTATATGTTCCTATTGTACATGTATTACTGAAATTTGACCGTGGGTCCTTATATCGTATTTATTCAAAAAATTTGAAATATGCATTCTCCTAGAACGACAGTGTATCATATCTTGTGTTTGTATAATGTTTACAATGAGTTCACACCCCTTCAATCGGGGCTTTGGCGTTACTGGATAAATTTCTGATTCTGATTCTGTCTCTGTCTGTCTGTCTTGTCTCTCTCTCTCTCTCTCCTCTCTTTTTTCTCCTGTTCTTCACAGGAAACTGCATATCTTATTTTTCTCTCACTATGTATCTCTGTCTAGAGTTCTTGAATGATAAAGTGTTTTGAAGTTTGAAGTCTGAAGTTTGGTCTCTAGCTGGAGAAGTTGATAACACGTACTGTGGATTCTGGATCACACGTGTGGAGTTCAATTCCAGGCGGCAACATATGCGTTGCTATCTTTCCTGCCTAGTGCAGTGTGTCAAACATTCTGGTACTGTCAGCTTAGTGTTAGATGCGGAATGCTGGCTTCCTTTCTTCACGTTTCAAAGACGTTTTTTTTTTCTTTTAAACTATTTTTTCTTATTCATTTTAAACAAACAATATATACAAATTAAAACAACAAATCGTAACTGCAGTCTCACCATAAGAAAAATGTCCAATTCACGCAATTGTCTGTATGTTTAAAATACAATATTCACACATCTGCTTCAAGCGTAATCAAAAAAACAACGACGAGGAGACATACAATTATGCAAACATATATATATTAATAATATATATTTATAATTATATATAAAACATAATAAAGAAAAGTAAAGACATACACAACACACACAAAACACGCACAACACACACACACACACACACACACACACACACACACACACACACACACACACACACACA
>CM060307.1:32821195-32823695 GCA_030674185.1 Monoplex corrugatus | reverse complement strand
CACACACACACACACACACACACACACACACACACACACACACAATAATATACACGCACACACACACACACACGCACGCACACGCACCACAACACGCCCACACACACACAAAC
This sequence comes from Monoplex corrugatus, assembly GCA_030674185.1. Classification (NCBI taxonomy): domain Eukaryota; kingdom Metazoa; phylum Mollusca; class Gastropoda; order Littorinimorpha; family Ranellidae; genus Monoplex; species Monoplex corrugatus. The sequence continues at coordinate 32,823,582 of CM060307.1, read as the reverse complement.
ACTGGCGCGCGCGCGCGTGCACACACACACACACACACCACACACACACACACACACACACACACACACACACACACACACGAAAGGAACCATTGACAGACCACGTTCTCAACGACAGACTCAATACAGGGCGAATATAATGTGCATGTACGGCATATATATATATATTGTATGTTGATATCATTATAAAAAAAGAACTTTGAAGGACCACCCATCATGAAAGATGAAGTTAGAGCATATGTATATGTAGATGCGGTGTGCACACAGATATAGATGACCAACTCATGCAGGCAGATGTCTTGTGACAAAAATACAGGATAATTCTCACGCAATACCATTTTCTATGCAATCCCCAACTCATAAATAAAGGATCGTAAACCGCCTGCGACAAGAGTGTGCCAGGCCTGTGTACAAATTGGAACAGAGCTTGCTAGATGTCATCAGCAATATTTCCACACACTTGCACTGTCTGATACGGTCAAATGGGGCTATGTCCACGTGTAACCAGGTCTTAATGGCTGTCTTTTAGCCCTTGCCCAATATAGTTAGTATGCTGTTTTTGAGCGATGCTCGCTTTATGGTATATTCTGTTTGATTTTATTTTTGTTGTGTTGAGAAGAACGTGAAAATGATACAACCAGTACCCTGAGATCATTTTTCTGTTTTTATTATTTTTATATGTTTTTGGTTGATCTTTGGTTTTAAGTCTCTGCTTCTTCAAGTGAAGCATTCCAAAGATAATGGTGTCCAAAAAAAAAAAAAAAAAAAAATCAAAAAACAAAACAAACAAACAAAACCAAGGGGAAAAAAAAGCAATTTTTTTCTGATATTTGGGAAAAAGAAAAGAGAGAGAGTGTGCTTAGCAAAGAACATCGCCTTATCTTTTCTCACGCCTTCTCACCAGCTCATAAATAAGGAAACACTATGGACTGAGCTCGTTAAACACATTCTCAATGAATTAGCTGATAAGAAATGATGCATCCTGTGCTGAGTCTCTCACTTTCCATTGAGTTCTTCACACTCTGATGAGCTCCTCAGCATTAAACAGCTTCTTCATGATTGCAGGCATTTGCATCTCATAAAAACAAACATTTTGAGCTCTTCCGATGCAGATCCTTTTTCAGCGACCTTCTGCCTGGGACGTTCAACGGGAAAGTTTGGATTAAAAGAGAGAAATGCTTCCCCTGTCTCTTGCCTTACAATAATCGGGACATTCAGTTCATCATTATCCTTGACTGATTTGGAAATGTCTGCAGTTAGAGAGACAAATGCTTCCTCTTTCTCGTGCCATACATTGATTGAGACATTCATTCCATCACTATGCCTGACTGACAGGTTTATCCTGTAGAGGTGGACTTGGAAAAAGAAAAAGCACTGTACAGCACACTAAGTGTTGCACGATTGATTCATCGGACTTTGAGTTACCAATTTCTGGACTGTTTTTTTTTTCCTTTTTTTTTTTTTTTTTTTTTTTTTTTTTTTTTATCAGAGTTTTTCCCCACAAAGCTTTGTGGGAGAGTACGGTTTTTTGTGTGACTACTATTACTTTTACATGCTGTGTGACGCAGCCTTCACACAGCCTGGGCATATAAATCATCACATCAGTCATCAAACAGAAAGTTCACAATGGATAGCCGCCATCTTTATTCATGGACAGCGTCAGCTGCCTGTTTTTAAGCTTGAATCATTCGGGTGGTGTCAGCTTAGTGTTTCATAAGTTTCTTCCACCTCCATCCCCTCCTTATTTCAAGACCTTGCCTGTGTCTACGGATCTGCGTAGGCTCGAGGAGTCTGCCAGATATTTCCTGGCAGATTTGGGTGCAGCGCATATGGAATCACCCGAGTGCGATGAATCACTATTGAATAAACTCTAAATAAATTCTGACAAGGCCGTTGTAATCCGTACTTCAATTTATCCGATATATTTATTTGTTAATACTCGTTTGGAGAATTTCTTTTGGAATTCACGCTCATTTGTGAGTTATTGGATAGTTTATGTTTGTATTGATCATTGCTGGTGAGGAATGAGCTTTATCATTCGAGTCAGTTAACTGGATTGTTTTCTATTCTTTTTGTTAGATTTTTACTGTCCGGTTCTTTCTCTGTCTCTCTCTCTCTCTCTCTCTCTCTCTCTCTAATAATAATAATAATAATAATTAATAATTACAATATTTATATAGCGCAAAATCTTGATAAAATCAAATCTAAGCGCTGAAAACACACACACGCACATACGCACACACACGCACGCACGCACACACACACACGCACCCACGCACACACACACACACACACACACACACACACACACACACACACACACACGGCTATAAATGGGGAGAAAGAATAAAAACAATGGAAAATTATAGAGAGCATATCTCTTACCT
>CM060307.1:32806195-32816195 GCA_030674185.1 Monoplex corrugatus | reverse complement strand
GGTCTCATCAGGTCTGCGCTTATGTCGATCTGGGAGATGGAACACATTTCCATCCGTTACCCATCAGAACGGTATCCAAACAGACTTGAACACAGACAGGCCTTTCGATTGAAAGAGCAGAGGCCTGACAATTGGATTACCGGACCCTGTCCGGCTAGGTAAGAAACAGCGTGACAGATTTATTTCATTGACCTTTTTGTTTTCGTTTTTGTCGTTTGCTTTCTGCATTTCTTTGTTTTTATTTGAGTGGTTGACTGAAGATGACAAGCATTCTTACCAACAAACGCCTATCAATTAACATCAGAAAGAGAGTTCTTGAATGTTATACAGAACCAATACTGTTGTACGGATGTGAGGCGTGGACAGTCAACAAGCAAGCCAGAACAAGATTGAGGCAGCCGAGATGTGGTTTCTAAGAATGTTGAGAGTTCCATGGACAGCAAAGAAAACAAACGAGACGTCTTGATGGAGGCAGACACAAGTAGATCATTCATAAAGAAGATTAGTTAAAGACAGGCAACATTTATGCGCCATTTAAGAGGAAAGGGGATTTGGAGCACCTGGTCACAACGGGAAAGCTGGAGGGAAAGAGAGCACCAGGTAGACCCAGGGAGAAAATGCTAGACGGACTTGCAGAGTGGCTGAAGACGAGGAGGGTGGAGGAGATGCTTGGGGCAACAAGAGATAGAGACAGCTGGAAGTCCATGATCACCAACGCCATGCGGCAGGGCACCTGATTACGATGATGATGATGCTTGACTGACTGATCGACCACTGTTTGTTGTGGTGTTCCGAGTTTCCCAGGCTGGTTAACCGGTTGGTTCATTTTTGTTTGCTTGTTTGTTTGTGTTTTTGTTCATTTGGTGTTTTTGTGTTTTTGGTTGACTGCGTCGCCTTCTTGACAGCCCGTGTTCTGTGAATTATCTTACCACACTCCTACCCACGCTTTACCGTCTGATCATCTTCCCCTATGTCTCAAAGGCAGACGATACTTACATTCCGCTATTACGTCTTTTTGAATAAATAAAATGACAGCAGACAGTCTGTGTCTGTGTATGTGTGTACAGATACGTTCAATTTCCATAGGATATTCAATTCAATTCAATTCAATTTAAAATCAATTCAGTTGTTAACAGATCCTTCAAGCCCAAAAGATAACAGCAAATAAACGAAGTTCCAACTGGATCAACATTGATATGAGGCAGAAAGAAAGAATTTATGAACAGTCCAACTGAAAAAAAAAGTGCATCCGAAATTGTCGTTATGAGAGGACAATCAAATATTTAGAGGATAACTATACAATTTTAGAAAAATTGATAAATTTTGTTCATTTCCGTTGATCATTTTTTCCATCCAGAAATGAAGTTACACGAAGACAACACTGATTTAACTGACAGATATTGCTTGTGGAATAAGCTGTAATCTGTCATCATACAATTTAGAACATTGAAAATATAGTGAAATCACCGCCTAAGGCATCCTCATCACAAAATGTACATATTTTGCTTTGTCTGTACATCCATTTAGATCTCCCTAATTCAGATTCATGTCTGTGACAGCTGCGTTCAAGTTCAATCAAAGGAAAAACATAAATATCTGGTAACATATAATTCATTTCTCTGATCCAAATTAAAAAAAAATCGATGTAATGTACACTTACTATTGTTTTCCAAAGCTCTCTTCGGGCCTGTTGAAAATTGGCGTGGATTTAGTAAGTAACACTTTTATAAAATGTGGAACTGTGTTCAAAACTTTGGGATTCCCCTCAAGCGAAAGAAAACCCGTGTCGATCAATATTTCCTGACTAAAACCATATAGTATTGTCAGAAAGAGACAAAGACTTGAAAATAAAACGGCTGGAATGATGGACAGTCATACACACACACACACACACACACACACACACACACACACACACACACACGCACGCACACACACACACACGCACACACACAGACACACACACACACACACACACACACACACACCACACACACCACACAGACGCACCAATCACACACACACAATCCTCTCTCTCTCCACAACACCAACACACACACACCAACACCCACACACAACACACACACACACACACCACACACACACACACACACACACACACACACTACACAACACACACTACACACACCAATCACACAAATCACACACACAACAACAAACAAACAAACAACACAACAACAACAACAATAACAACAGCTTGCTAACCACACGGTCAATAACAGACCCATTATCATCGAATCATATGCACGTATGAATGTATATGTACACTGGTAGTGTCTCCGCGCGCACATCATCGGTTTATTTGCGCAAATGGCGTGTAGAATGAACACACAATCCCTCTCCAGCAATCTCGCTTTCTGAGCGACATCCGAGACCTAAATAATGGAACGTAAACTGATCCCGGAAAACATTCTCGAGTCCTGTTTACAAACATGACCTGACTTGTCTGCCACCATCAAACAATATTTCCATACATCTGTACTGTCTGACACAGCCAGATAAGCTATTTCCATATATTAAAGGGTGGGTGGATGGTGGGGAGGACTTTATGGCAGAGAATCACCCTTGTCTATACACAGTGCTTCCCCTTGATGGTAATCAGTGTTCTGGTGTATTCCGTTTCCTGTCTTCGTTCTGGGGTGAAGAATAAGAAATCGATACATCCAGTCTATCCTCTTTGTTTAATGTTATTGGTCTTTGTTTAGAAATCAAAAAACACGTGAAAATAGAATGAGAACGCGTAGGCCCACTTAATTACAGAAAAAAACACAGGCAAAAATTTTGCCGTCTTCCATATCTGCCAACCAAGTCCTGAACTGGAACCCAGAAGGACAATCAAGGAGGGGAAGACCAAAAATGAACTGGCCGCCAGATGGATGATAGTGACCTACAACTGGAGGATAGACGCTGGAGTAATGCCCTCAGACTCTCTGCCGACCCAGCCCGTTGGAACACTGTTGTTGCCTCATGCGTCGCACAACGAGGGATCTTCTAAGTAAGCCTTTTTTTTTTTTTTTTTTTTTTTTCAAACTGGCGTTTCTCAAGCGAGTCCAAAACACAACAAAATAACTATATTTAGGACACAAACAACAGATCACATAACTTCCTTGATGTTTCTGTTTCGTTAAACTGGAGATAGTAACTCCGTCTTTCAGCTCTTGCCAATCTATCATGCTGGTCAACAGACTCTGGTGCTTCTTGGAATTCTTCAAATCCAATTGTTCCAAGCGAAAGGGAAACTATAAAGAAAAACCTGCTGCTCTTCCAGTTACTCGAGAGAAAGGGAATGCGTTTAGCAGGTTACACTGTCTTACTGCTTTCCCTAGACGTTCCCATCGCCTGAGCAGCTCAATATTAAGCATCTCATTGAATACCGGATTTTTTTTATGACATCAAACAAAAGCATTTTAGTGATACTACCACTATTTCTACTGGAATCATTACTATTACTACTACTATTGCTACTAGTACTAATACTACTATTTCTGCTGCTACTGCTACTACTACTATTACTGCTACTGACGACGATGATGAAGATCTAAGTAAGCTCCCAAGCGCTTTGCACTTAAAAGAAAATATTTTGCATAACAACCTAAGTCAACAATAAAATAACTCATTATAAGAATGATAAGAAGCAGGACAAGAAAAACAAACAAACAAACGAACAAAAACCGATATTGTACGTGTGCAATACGAAAACACTTCCAAGTGAATGTACACGCATACATCCATGCACAGACGTACACACACACACACACTGATACGCAAGATATCAGATGTTGAGTCCATGGCTCTACCAACTATTAACCCCATGTGGAAACTGCGCTAGTGCAGACGAAGATGTTCTCTTCGTCTTGATGAAGAGTGCTTTTGTTTGTCACCACTCAGTTTCAGTTTGCTTCGTCATCCATCTTTGAATACCCGACATACTGTTCTCCGCTACTCGGATGCTAGAACAAAGGATGGCAGAACAAAACTTGGAAGAAGAACAACAATCAAATTGTATAACATCTGCACATGATTGATGAATAATCTACACTTACATCACAGCTGCTTGCAAGGCTTTGCATCATTCACACGGACAGTGTTATGCTCATTTGGCCTGCGTTTCGCCCATTGGTTTGCTGGCATGTTGGCTGTTCACAACCGACTCTCTGGTCGCTAAGGGAATGAACAAACTGACCTGTTCGCTCGTGCGACGGTCCCCTGTGGGCCTGTCTTTGGCAGAAGCAAGAATAGGATGAAGCCATTGAAGTGATATAGATGCCATAGACAGGTAAAGGGGGACAACCAGCTAGCCCTTCTTCACAATGTAGTATGATCGTCGTATTGTGAATACCAGGGACTTGCAAGAGCACAGAGCTAAACAACACAGTTGTGGCAAAATTCTGATTTAGAAAAGCGAAAGATGGTAAGTAATTATCTTAAACGTTACTTTGAACAGAGAAGTTTAAACAAAACAATAATAAATTCCAACGATGAAACAAAACGAGATAAACAAAACTTCCAATTTCAATCAGTGATATACAAAAAAGGAACAAGCAATCATCATAGGAATACAGAATTATTCATCACGCAACATTTCATTTTTCTATATTGTCTCAACGTCGTTTTGAAGTAAGAAAAAAAAATCGTTAAATTCAATTCGCTGAGTAGCCAATCTCTTCTTTTCCTTCTTCGTCTTCTCCTTTTTACTCCGTGAAGAGTGATAGGGACGCTACAGTAAAGACTTTTTCATCAGCTTCTTCAAACTCTGTCGGTTGTGTACCAAAGCCTAAGCCTTTGCAAATGGTTTCGCTGTCCATTCCGAAATGTTGTCAGTCTATCGTTTCTTTTTCCCTGCCTTACCCTCCATCGCCGTGCCTCAACAGCTCCCTGGAGGACTGATTTAGCAAGGCCACTGGATCTTATTGTAGGGCCGTACCAACGTAGTTTTCTTTTTTTTTTTTAACTGAAGTCAGCAGATCTTTATATGGTCTAATGTGCGGCTTGGTTGTTTGCCATACTTGTTCATTGGTGATATGATCAGCGTGTCTGTGTCTGATATCTTGCGATAACACCTCATTTCCGTGGCTTTGACTGGGCTCGTCTACTCCAAATCTGCTGATAGGGTCCATGCCTTGCATGCATATACGAAATCTGTGTGATTTTATATCTCTGACAGGTAATAGACCCGCCAGTGATCTGTGGCACGTTCCTTGGAGGCGGGAAACTGCTAGTTCTTGCGAGTGACGTATATGCTGGTGGAGTTTCTGTGTGACCTCTTGGGACGAGTGATGCACGATTCTCATCTTGTTTGGTGAGACTTTGGGGAGTGCTCAGAGTTTTCTTATTTGAGTTCCTCTTTTCAGTCCTCTCTCTCTCTTTTCTCTCTCTCTCTCTGTCTGTCTCTGTTTCTCTCCCTCTCTCTTTCCCTCCCAGTGACTCTCTTTCTCCCTCCCTCTGACTCTGTCTGTCTGTCTCTGTTCTCTGTCTGTCTGTCTGTCTGTTTCTCTCTCTCTCTCGGTGATTTTCTGTCGATGTCAGTGTTTGTTTTTCAGTTTACTCGCTTGCTTTTTAATTCTCCACACCCTTAACTTGCCTTTGGTGCTATTATACCTGTATTGACAGATCTGATTTTTTTTCTGAATATCTTATCTTTCGGATGGGGACGAAAAACAAGTCGGAACCGTGTGCCTTCTGGTTGCTCACACTTAAGATCCCAAGATAATTGGAAATCGTGAAGAGCAGGGCATTCTCCGGATGCCCTGGTATAAAACATCGGAGAGATAGTTCATTTCCCAGGTCCCACGCCTTAGAGGCCCATTATCCTTCTTGCTTTTTTAAAGTCTTGATAGAAAATAATTGAAGACCCGGAATGGAACGAGAAAGGGATATTCCATTTTCTCTTGGTCCGGTGGCTGGACTGCACCTGGTTTGTGCAGATTGGTGCACGTCATGTCCCGGGGTTTGTCATCTTCCCACCTTGCCATTCAGTTTCGTAAACAAGGTGACTGATGACTGGATCCGAATGGGTCATATATGTACAGCACATGGACAGCCCCCCCTCCCCCTCCTTTGCTTGATGAAATGAATATCGAGTGGCGTCGGATCATTGGGAGGTGATTGTCCGGAGAGTGGTGAGACACTGGTGCTCTGGGTCCCATCCAGCACCCTCGAGTGTTTTTTGTTAACTTGATAAAAATATATGTATATATTGGGTGCCGCGACCAATGCGGCGACGTGCTCCCAACGGGGAGAACAGCTCAAGTTTCACAAGGTAAATCCATTGTGACGAGAAGAAATGAATATAAATGTGAATGTGAATGTGAATGTGAATATGAATGTGAATGTGAATATGAATATGAACGTGAATGTGAATATGAATGTGAATTATAAATCTGAATCTGAATCTGAGTCTGAATATGAATGTGAATGTGCATGTGAATATAATTTTGAATATGAATATGAATGTGAATATGAATATGAATGTGAATATGAATATGAATATGAATGTGCATGTGAATATGAATATGAAGTGTGAATATGAATATGAATGTGAATAAGATATGAATGTGAATATGAATGTGCATGTGAATATGAATATGAAAATGAATATGAATATGAACGTGAATGTGAATATGAATATGATATGAATGTGAATATGAATGTGAATATTTATATCAATGTGACTATGAATGTGCATGTGCATGTGAATATGAATGTGAATATGAATATCAATATGAATATAAATGAATGTGAATATCAATATGAATATGAATATCAATATGAAGCTTTTGCATGAGTGCTTTGCACTGAATTGTTTCCTCTCCAGAAGTACATGTCAAACTGCTCTCTTCTGGATCTGTTGGGATTTGGATAATTTGTGATCAGCAAAGCCTGTTTAACAGAGTTACAGTAATCTAGTGTACATAAAATAAATGACACACCCAATGATACAAAGGTAGCTTCTTGTTCAGTTTCTGTTTCAGATGATCCTGGCTTGTCTTAAGTCTGATTGGCGATTGCAGGGAGGGCGTGTTTTGGTGAGGTGATAGTTTGGTACAAGACTGATTCATCGTTTCGTTTTGATACGTTTGGTGTGACGCTCTGAAATGGTCTCTGCAGTCAACGGGGGTTTTGAACATGTACATGCATGTGGCAATTCACTGTTCAGACTAATTCAGCTATTTGGAGGTCAATCGGGTTCACATGCCAAATGGTTTGAGTCCGGAGTCCGCTAGATTAAATTAGAAATTCTCATCACCCACATTATGCACCATCCTTCTGGTGGTGTCAGATAAAAAAGTATCAAATAAACACAATACCCCGACCACTTCCCTGGGTTGCTATCCCCATCGGCCATTCTAGCTGAGGTGAGTGTCCACGTAAATCGTTACAAAACTCCCATCCCTCCGTCGTGTTGCCATGTTTATTAGTGAAGGCTTCCATCGTGTTGCCATGTTTATTAGTGAAGGCCTCCATCGTGTTGCCATGTTTATTAGTGAAGGCCTCCGTCGTGTTGCCATGTTTATTAGTGAAGGCCTCCGTCGTGTTGCCATGTTTATTAGTGAAGGCCTCCGTCGTGTTGCCATGTTTATTAGTGAAGGCCTCCGTCGTGTTGCCATGTTTATTAGTGAAGGCCTCCGTCGTGTTGCCATGTTTATTAGTGAAGGCCTTCGTCGTGTTGCCATGTTTATTAGTGAAGGCCTCCGTCGTGTTGCCATGTTTATTAGTGAAGGCTTCCATCGTGTTGCCATGTTTATTAGTGAAGGCCTTCGTCGTGTTGCCATGTTTATTAGTGAAGGCCTCCGTCGTGTTGCCATGTTTATTAGTGAAGGCCTCCGTCGTGTTGCCATGTTTATTAGTGAAGGCCTCCGTCGTGTTGCCATGTTTATTAGTGAAGGCCTCCGTCGTGTTGCCATGTTTATTAGTGAAGGCCTCCGTCGTGTTGCCATGTTTATTAGTGAAGGCTTCCATCGTGTTGCCATGTTTATTAGTGAAGGCCTTCGTCGTGTTGCCATGTTTATTGTTGAAGGCCTTCGTCGTGTTGCCATGTTTATTAGTGAAGGCTTCCGTCGTGTTGCCATGTTTATTAGTGAAGGCCTCCATCGTGTTGCCATGTTTATTAGTGAAGGCCTCCGTCGTGTTGCAATGTTTATTAGTGAAGGCCTCCGTCATGTTGCAATGTTTATTAGTGAAGGCCTCCGTCGTGTTGCAATGTTTATTAGTGAAGGCCTCCGTCGTGTTGCAATGTTTATTAGTGAAGGCCTCCGTCGTGTTGCCATGTTTATTAGTGAAGGCCTCCGTCGTGTTGCAATGCTTATTTAGTGAAGGCCTCCGTCGTGTTGCAATGTTTATTAGTGAAGGCCTCCGTCGTGTTGCAATGCTTATTTAGTGAAGGCCTCCGTCGTGTTGCAATGCTTATTTAGTGAAGGCCTCCGTCGTGTTGCAATGCTTATTTAGTGAAGGGGACGGTCGTTATTCAAGCAAAACCGAATCCCAAAGATGCTCTAGTGTAGAGAGAGGAAGCAAGGACATTTTGACAGGGAAAGACAGCTAAAGCAATCAATGGAATAATGTTATTTTTTGTTTGTTTGTTTAAAGCCCAGCCGACTGCGTAGTTATATCAGGGCTATAACCATGTCAAAATATACACAATACTACAACAGGTAAAAAACGGAAAAGAAAATTAAGTACACACATCAATGCATTTGCGCTCATAATCTTAGGATATGCTCCTGGCGTTGACCACTACGTCGTCCAATTTATCACACAGGTGATTCAAAACACATATCTGAATATAAATCTAAATATAACTAAAGACACTAAAACATAAAAAACGGGCCTAAATTACCTAAAATTGCTTCCGCATATCTTTCCCTAGAACCAAAATTGCCTTAAATACATGCACCCAGTTATCAATCCCAAGAGAAAGTACGTAGGACTTTATCGAATACATACATGTGAATGGACCAGCAAGGCAGAAAATGATAAGAAATGACAGAAAGCAAAGGAGGAAGAAAAACAAAACATACAAAGACAGTGACAGAAAAGAGGAAATTTCTGGCACTGAATTTCCAGAAAGTGGGGATACTATTTATACTAAAGAACCCCCGGCATCCCTACAGGGGGTGGGGTGGGGGAAATAAAAGGAATCTCTGATGGCCAACCTCATCAGCTGTGGCATCAACACTTAACAACCGGAAAGACACTGACCGCAACAGAGCATCCTGGCGACAGCAGTAAACAATCACACTTCAACAGTGCAGAGCTGGTACTCAACAGAAAAGGGAACGGTGGAAGCAGAACCCTGTTCCCATGGAATCATTCTCATGCAGTTCCTGCAGAAGAATACATGCCTTCAGGATTGGTCTATCCTAGATGAAGACTTACACCAGACAACGAAACCAGTACGCATTCTCATCTGTCGGACCGACAGGAGGATCTTTCCATCCACACAGAGAGAATGAAAGAAGAATGAACTAGAATGTTTGACATAAATCGTCAGGATTAAGTTTGTTCTCTCGTTATTTGTCGTTTCCATACTGCTATTTCAGTTTCATATCTCTTGCCTTGCTAGAAAACTCTGTAGAAAGGATTCCTCCAGCCTGATAGTAGGGCGACCATCCCTAACTTTCATATCTCTTGCCTTGGTAGAAAACTCTGGAGAAAGGCTTCCTGCAGCTTGATAGTAGGGCGACCATCCCTAACTTTCATATCTCTTGCCTTGGTAGAAAACTCTGGAGAAAGGCTTCCTCCAGCCTGATAGTAGGGCGACCATCCCTAACTTTCATATCTCTTGCCTTGGTAGAAAACTCTGTAGAAAGGATTCCTCCAGCCTGATAGTAAGGCGACCATCCCTAACTTTCATATCTCTTGCCTTGGTAGAAAACTCTGGAGAAAGGCTTCCTCCAGCCTGATAGTAGGGCGACCATCCCTAACTTTCATATCTCTTGCCTTGGTAGAAAACTCTGTAGAAAGGATTCCTCCAGCCTGA
>CM060307.1:32743695-32798695 GCA_030674185.1 Monoplex corrugatus | reverse complement strand
CAGCCCCAGTCAAGTGAATCATTACATCATTCATGAAACATAATAATCACCCTGGATAGCGCCATCTTCATGCACAGACGACTGCCGTCCTGATTCCCTGTTTCTGCTCGTCTGTAATATTTGATAATTTATAACGGTTTTGACATTTTTATTTATTTATTTATCTTTTTTGGGGGGGGGGGGGGGGAGCTCATTTCGGTTCGTTTGGGAATTACTGGACAATTTACGCTTTGAGTTGAAAAATGTCCGGGGGGAGGCCTGCAGCTTAATACGTCGAGTGATTCGAATGGACAGTTTTTATATTAATTTTACAAGCTTTTCGTCTGGTCGTTCTATTAGGCCTAACAGTTCTGAACTCGCTGCTTGTCCCCGGGGAAGTGGGTGGGCTGTCGTGTGCGCTCGTGCATGAGTTAAAAAATGGCTGTCCCCTGTGGATCTGGCTTTTGGGATCATACCGACAGATCCCTGCACTGACAATTCCCCGAATGATAGATCCTTTCACCGACAGATAGATCCCCGCACCGATAAATAGATCCCCGCATCGATAGATCCCTGCACCGATAGATAGATCCCAACTGATGAATAAATCCCCGCACTGTTAGATCCCCGCATTGATAGATACTTGCATGATAGATCCCCGCACCGATAGATCCCACACTGATAGATCCCCGAATTGATAGATCCTTGCATGATAGATCCCTGTAACTAAAATCCCCAAACTGATAGATCTCTACACCGATAGATATCTGCACCGATAGATCCCCACATTGATAGATCCCCGTATAGATACATCCCTGCACTGATAGATCCCCGCACTGATAGATTCCCACACAAAATATCACTTAACTAATAGATTCCCGTAACAACAGATCCTGCACCGATAGATCCCCATACCGATAGATCCTCATAACAACAAATTCCTGCACCAACAAATTCCCGTATGATAGATTCCCACACTGATCGATATATCCCCATACTGATAGATCACCGCACTGACAGATCCCCGCACAATAGATCCTTTCACTGATAGATCCACATAACCATAGATCACTGCATCGATAGATAGATCCCGCACCGATAGATCTCTGACCAGATGGTACATCGTTGTGTGAACAAGTTAACAAGAAACCCCTCGAGTGTACGGATGGGACCCAGAAGAGCAATGCCCAGCCACTCTCCGGACAGTCACCTCCCAAGCTCCCAACGCCACTCGATAGTCATTTCATCAAGCAAAGTGGGGGTTTCCATGCGTTGCATGACCCAATCGGACCCAGTCATCAGTTACCTTGTTTACAACCCGAATGACAAAGTGGGGAGATGACAAAACCCCGGGACATAGCCACACAACGCGCACCAACCAGGTCCAGCCCAGCCTCCGGACCAAGAGAGAATGGAAGAGCCCTCTCTTGCCCTGCTCTGGTCTTCATCTCTCTTTCGGGCAGCCCGCCCTGTCACCAGCTCGCATAGCTGCCAGCTCCTTTGCTCTAAATGTAGTCTCGACAGTCAGCAGTCGGAAGCTCCAACGTTGCCTTACTTCAAGCACAGGGGTTGTTTGAACGGAAGCGAAAGTGGCCAGGCGTGATGCTCCATACGCAGCCCAATTTGCTGTTCAGTAAGGTCTGACATGCCCCAAAAGGGATCCCAAATTTGCAGTCTTTCCGAGCAGCCAGCAAGTCTTTCTCTGCGGTCATCAGGTCTGGTTTCCTGAAGACAGTGGCCAAGCCACGAGCCGAGATTAACAAGAAACACCTCGTGGGTGCGGATAGGATTCAGAGCACCAATGCCCGCCGCTCTCCGGACAGTCACTTCCAAACTCCCGACGTCACTCGATAGTCATTTCATCAAGCAAAGGGGGAGGGAGGGAGGGGGGGGGGGCGGTCCATGCATTGCTTGTCCCATTTGGTCCCATTCGTTGTGTCGTTTAATTACAAGTTTTACTGAGGGTGTGAACCGATGTCCATGAAAATGTGGGTGGTGGAAAGGCTGTGTGTACACGTGTGTCTGTGTGCGTGGTGTGCGTGCGTGTGTGTGTGTGTGGTGTGTGTGTGTGTGTGTGTGTGTGTGTGTGTGTGTGTGTGTGTGTGTGTGTGTGTGTGAGTGTATGTGATATGTATGCGTGTGTATGCGTGTGTGTATGTGTGTATATGTGTGCATGTGTGTGTGTGTACATGTATGTGTGTGTTTGTGTGTACGTGCGTGTATCGGTGTGAGGATCTATCAATGTTGAGATCTTTCGGTGTGGGGATCTATCAATGCTGAGATCAATCGGTGTGGGGATCTAGCTATGCAAAAATCTGTCAGTATGGGGATCTGTCGATGCAAAGATCTATCGGTGTGGGGATCTATCGGTGTTGGGATCTATCAATGCGGGATCTATCGATGCAGAGATCTATCGGTGCTGGGATCTATCGGGGAATCTATCGGTGTTGCGAATCTACCGATGTGGAGATCTATCAATGCAGAGATCTACCGGTGTGGGGATCTATTGGTGTGGGGATCTATCGGTGTGGAGATCTATCGATGTGGGATCTATCGGTATGGGGATCTATTAGCGTGGAGATCTATCGGTGGAGGGATCTATCGGTGTGGTGATCTATTGGTGTGGGGATCTATCGGTGTCGTGATCTAGCGATGCAGAGATCTATCGATGTGGGGATCTATCAGAGCGGGAATATATCGATGCAGAGATCTATCGATGTGGAGATCTATCAATGTTGAGATCTATAGGTGTGGGGATCAATGCAGAGATCTATCGATGTGGGGATCTAGCTAAGCAGAGATCTATCGGTGTGGGGATCTATCAATGTTGAGATCTATCGGTGTGGGGATCTATCAATGCAGAGATCTATCGGTGTGGGGATCTATCAATGCAGAGATCTATCGGTGTGGGGGATCTATCAATGCAAGATCTATCGGTGTGGGGATCTATCAATGCAGAGATCTATCGGTGTGGGGATCTATCAATGCAAGAGATCTATCGGTGTGGGGATCTATCGATGCAAAGATCTATCGTGTGTGGGGATCTAGCGATGCAGAAATCTACCGGTGTTGGGATCTATCGATGCAAAGATCTATCGGTGTGGGGGATCTATCGATGCAAAGATCTATCGGTGTGGAGGATCTATCGATGCAAAGATCTATCGGTGTGGGGGATCTATCGATGCAAAGATCTATCGGTGTGGGGGATCTATCGATGCAGAAATGTACCGGTGTGGGAGATCTAGCGATGCAGAAATGTACCGGTGTGGGGGATCTAGCGATGCAAAAATCTATCGGTGTGGGGGATCTAGCGATGCAAAAATCTATCGGTGTGGGGGATCTAGCGATGCAGAAATCTATCAGTGTGGGGGATCTAGCGATGCAGAAATCTATCAGTGTGGGGGATCTAGCGATGCAGAAATCTATCAGTGTGGGGGATCTAGCGATGCAGAAATCTATCAGTGTGGGGGATCTAGCGATGCAGAAATGTACCGGTGTGGGGGATCTAGCGATGCAGAAATGTACCGGTGTGGGGGATCTAGCGATGCAAAAATCTATCGGTGTGGGGGATCTAGCGATGCAGAAATGTACCGGTGTGGGAGATCTAGCGATGCAAAAATCTATCGGTGTGGGGGATCTAGCGATGCAGAAATGTACCGGTGTGGGGGATCTAGCGATGCAAAAATCTATCGGTGTGGGGGATCTAGCGATGCAGAAATCTATCGGTGTGGGGGATCTAGCGATGCAGAAATCTATCAGTGTGGGGGATCTATCGGTAGGCACGGAAAGACAAAATACTGTAACCAGTGAGGTGATACATGTATGTACGAGGTGCCTTTCTTAGAGACAAGGAATTGCTCGTGTGTATGTGTGTCAGTGGACACATGGACAGTGGAATTTCTTCGTGACCTCTGGGGACGTGTAATGCATGATTCTCATCTTGTTTTGATGAGACTTAAGGGGGTGCTCACAGTTTTCTGGCTTTTCTTTTTTATAATGCTCTCTCTCTCTCTCTCTCTCTCTCTCTCTCTTTCTTTCTCTCTCTCTCTCTCCCTCTCTGTCTGTCTGTCTGTCTCTCTGTCTCTCTCTCTCTCTCCCTCTCTGTCTGTCTGTCTGTCTGCCTCTCTCTCTCTCTCTCCCTCTCTCTCTCTCCCTCTCTGTCTGTCTCTCTTTCTCCTTCTCTGTCTGTCTGTCTCTCTGTCTCACTCTCTCCCTCTCTGTCTGTCTGTCTCTCTCTCTCTCTCTCACCGTTTCTTCTGCGTTCCTGTCTCTGTTAACATCTTTTTTGTTTGTTTGTTTATTGTTAAAGTCGCTGCATCTCTCTCTCTTCTGCCTCTCTGTGTCTCTCTCTGTCGCTGTCTGTCTGTCTCTGTTTGTCTGTCTGTGTTCTCTCTCTCTTTCTCTCTGTCTCTCTTTCTCTTTCTCTCCCTCTGTCTCTCTCTCGCTCGCTCTTAATCTCACATTTCTTTTGCGTCTGTGTCTCTCTTAACAGTTTTCTAAAGTAGCTCATCTTCTCTCTCTCTCTCTCTCTCTCTCTCTCTCTCTCTCTCTCTCTCTCTCTCTCTCTCTCTCTCTTTGTTTCTCTCTGCGTTTTGATGATTTGTTTAAGTTTCACAGACCACAACTTGTAAGTTATGCCACAGGTTGTGAGTCGTGGATTCCACACATCACTGGTAAAGTTATGGCTTCACGTGTCATTGGTTGTGAGTCATCGGTTCACATGTCACGAGTTGTGAGTTATGGGTTGACATGCCACAGGGTGTCAGTTATGGGTTTACATGCCACAGGGTGTGAGTTATGGGTTGACATGCCACAGGGTGTCAGTTATGGGTTTACATGCCACAGGGTGTCAATTATGGGTTGACATGCCACAGGGTGTCAGTTATGGGTTGACATGCCACAGGGTGTGAGTTATGGGTTGACATGCCACAGGGTGTCAGTTATGGGTTACATGCCACAGGGTGTGAGTTATGGGTTGACATGCCACAGGGTGTGAGTTATGGGTTGACATGCCACAGGGTGTAGTTATGGGTTGACATGCCACAGGGTGTGAGTTATGGGTTTACATGCCACAGGGTGTGAGTTATGGGTTTACATGCCACAGGGTGTGAGTTATGGGTTTACATGCCACAGGGTGTCAGTTATGGGTTTACATGTCACAGGGTGAGAGTCATGGCTTCACATGCCACAGGTTTTGAGGTATGGTTTTACATGCCACAGGTTGCAGTGTGTTCATATGCCACAGGTTGTAGTGGGTTTACATGCCACAGGTTGTAATGGGTTCACATGCCACAGGTTGTAGTGGGTTTACATGCCACAGGTTGTAGTAGGTTCACATGCCACAGGTTGTAGTGGGTTCACATGCCACAGGTTGTGGTAGGTTCATATGCCACAGATTGTAGTGGGTTTACATGTCACAGGTTGTAGTGGGTTCACATGCCACGGGTTGTAGTAGGTTCACATGCCACAGGTCGTAGTGGGTTCACATGCCACAGGTTGTGGTGGGTTCCCATGCCACAGGTTGTGGTGGGTTCACATGCCACAGATTGTAGTGGGTTCACATGCCACAGATTGTAGTGGGTTCACATGCCACAGGGTATGAGCCATGGGTTTAAATGCTACAGGGTGTGTCAGTCTTGGGGTTACATGCCACATATTGTGAATCATGGGTTTACTTGCCACAGGTTGTAATGGGTTTACATGCCACAGGTTGTAATGGGTTTACATGTCACAGGCTGTAATGGGTTTACATGTTGTAGTGTTATGGGTTTATATTCCACAAGGTGTGAGTAATGGATTAACACGCCACGAACTGTGAGTTACTGATTGTCATGCCACAGGCTGTAAGTTAAGAGCCTAGGGTCCGCTACCATTGGCCTCATCACTGTCCATCGTCATGTAACGTCGTTTTGATGTGTCTGAGAAGTATATAATTAACCCCATACTACCTCCCCAATTCCCCTGGGACTGCTATTCCTCTGCTGGCCATGTCACCAGAGGTAGGTGCTAAAGTAAAAACGTTATTAAATCGATCACTCCATCGATGGAAACTTTCCATCTCTGTAACCACGGTCATTTGGTTCATGGAATGTTGGCTAGGAATTCTCCAGAGAGAGGGGTGGTGGTAAGGGAAGCTGACCAGAATTTCTTTCAGGACGATTCATCATAACAAGATTTTCTTCTCCTGCTACTCACCGTTCCTATTCAATTTACTTCGTCAGATATCCCTTACTTAACCCTTTGACCCCCGCACCCTGTCAACCAGCATCCTGCTTTGTCAACCACGCTAACAAAGCAAAAACGTAACCCTTTGACTCCCTCGCCCTTTCCACCAGATTCCTGCAAAGGGCCAAAGGTTAAGTTTTTGCAGTTGGTAGATAGGGTGCAGGAGTCAAAGGGTTAATTAGAAAACTGAATAAAGTAGCCTGTGCACACCACTAAATTAGTTAGAAGACTAAATACGGTAACCTTTACATGCCAGTCGACTGACCCTGTAACGAATGTCAGTTGCACACACTCAGCAAGTCGCCCCAATTCAGTCCATTCGGTCAATAGCTGTTTAACCAAGGACCAGCCATTTCAGACTTTGTGACCAGCATAACACTGAACAGACTCCAGAAGGATAATGGGTGACCTTTCCACTGCAATGACTCTAAATAAAATATGGGCAGTAGGTTTACCCTTCGTTCGCTGGCCTAAGTAGCTCGTTGGTAGGGCGTTGGATTCACAAGCTAGTGGTTGTGTGTTCGAATCTCGGGGTGCTCTACATTAAAACTGGTCTTTTCAGCATCCCATCTTAACATCTTTGTTGTTCATCTTTGTTGTTCTGGTGGTGTCGGTATAGGATTAGACTCTAGTAGATAAGTCCTCCTTCCCCCACTTCCCTGGGATGGTTATTCCCGTCGACCATATCACCTGAGGTGGATGCCGACGTAAAACCTGAACCCAATCAATCAGTCAAACCCTTCGTTCGATATAAGCCAATAATCGTCAGTGAAGAGTGTAGTGCCTTAAATTTAGCTAATCTCAGAGAAAATTCTACTGCATCTACGTCTGTCATGAGAACCGGCCAGATCATCACCCTGATGTTCTTCTGCTGCAGAAACTGCGTGGTGTTTCTCGCAATACGTGAACTGACATTTTGTGTGTTCGTTTGAAGCCCAGCCAACTGCGTAGGCCGCATCATGGCTATAACTATTTCAAAACACATAGAAACTTCGACAGGAAAAAAAAGGAAACAAAAATTAAGTACACATATCAATACATTCGTGCACATAATCTAAGGAGATGCCCCTGGCGTTGACCACTCCGTCGAATTTCTTGCACAGGAGATTAAAAAGAAACAACAACATACCTGAATATAAATTTAAACATCATTATAGAAACTAAAGCACATATAAAAACGGGCCTAATTACCTACAACTGCTTCCGCATGTCTCATTTCCCTAGAGCCAAAAAAGCACTTAATACATGCACCCAGTTATCAATCCTAAGAGAAAGCACGTAAGATTTCATCGAACACATGCAGGTGAATTGACCAGCAAGGCATAAAATGAAGAAATCATGAAAGCAAACGAACAAGGCAGAAACAAAGACAGTGACAGAAAAGAGGAAATGTCTGGCACAGAATTTCCAGACGGGGGTACGTGAACAGATGTTACCTTCAGGAAAAGTACAATTAGCATGTTCAGTAACAACAAAATTGAAAGCAGAAACAGCATGGGGTTTCGTGATGAATAGATAACCTGCAGGGAAAATATAATTTCCATGTCCAGTTACAACACAGTTCAAAATAAGAACAGCATGAGATTTCATGATGAACAGATATTGCCTTCAGGGAGAGTATAATTTGCATGTTCAGTAACAACACAATTCAAAATAGGAACAACATAGGATTTTATGATAAACGGGTATTACCTTCAGGAAAAGTATAATTTGAACATTCCGTAACAATTCAAAACAGGAACAGCAGAAGATTTCATCATGAATAGATTTTACCTTCAGTGAAAGTATAATTTTCATGTTCAGTAACAATAAAATTCAAAATAGGAACAACATCAGGGTTCATGATAAACGGGTATTACCTTCAGGGAAAGTGCATTTTGCATGTTCAGTAACGAAAAAAATAATAAAACGAAAGAAACAGCATTGGGTTTCATGAATTTTTCTACACAATGCCTCGTGTTGTCTCCATTGCAACACTCTGAGGTCCGGTTTTGACAGAAAACAAGTCCAACAGGGGTCTTCATTTCAATGGCATCCTCTTAACACGATGCTGGCACGGTCCCAGCGTTCATTCTAGCACACACTCACTGGAGATCATTTTCACGGACCACTTATCCACGACATCATCGATATGTATGCTCCCAACATAAATCAAGGTCTTGTGCCAGCTCAGACAACTGGCATATTTTATTCAAAGGCAGAAGCACATACACATACACATACAGAGAGAGAGAGAAAGAGAGAGAGAGAGAGAGAGAGAGAGAGAGAGAGAGAGAGATACAGACAGACACACACACACAGACACACAGAGATACAGACACAGCCAGACAGACATTACAGACACAGACACTCAGACAGACACACACATACATACACGCACACACACACAACACACAACACAACACAACACAACACAACAACACACAACACACACAAAACACCCCACACCACACCACACCACACCACCACACCACAACACACAACACAACACAACACAACACAACACAACACAACACAACACAACACAACACAACACAACACAACCTCTAATGAAATAATCTCCATCTTTTTAAACTGAGATTACAACCCCTCTAAAACACTCTGACCTTCGAGTGAAGAAAGAAATGAACTGTCCATTTTCGGACAGATGTCATACAGACAACTCTGTCAGAACACAAACAACACAAACAACAACAACAACGACAACAACAACAACGAAAACCAGTTTGACGTCGTGACCTTCTTTCCGCATGACGTCTCTATCACACGCAAGACGGATTGCAAATGGGAAGACAAAAGAAGGAATGCAGCACCATTTGTGACAAGGACAAACAGTCAGACAGTGCGACAGAGATAGAGATAAACAAATGAGAGAAAAAGAGAGACGCAAAGATAAGTGGAGGGGAGAGAGAGAGAGAGAGAGAGAGAGAGAGGAGAGAGAGAGAGAGAGAGAGGAGAGAGAGAGAGAGAGAGAGCGGAGAGAGAGAGAGAGAGAGAGAGACAGACAGACTGACAGACAGACAGAGAGAGAAAGAGAGAGAGTGAGACAGAGATAGACAGACAGAGAAGAGACAGACAGAGACAGACAGAGAGAGACAGACAGAGGAGAGAAGAGAGAAGAGAGACAGAGAAATACAAAGACAGAGACAGAGACAGAGAGAGAGAGAGAGAGAGAGAGAGAGAGAGAAGACAGACAACAGAGACAGAGAAAGCAAACTGAGAGAGAGAGCGATAGACAGAGAGAGAGAGACAGAGACAGAGAGACAGAGAAAGACAGAGCGATACAGAGGCAGAGAGAGAGAGAGAGAGAGAGAGAGAGAGAGAGAGAAGAGAGAGAGAGAGAACGAGATAGAAAGACAGAGAGAGACAGACAGACAGAGATAGAGACAGACAGAGACAGACAAAGTAGGAAAGAGACAGAGAGATAGACGCAGAGACAGAGACACAGAGATAGAGAAACAGCAGCGACGAAGAGATATGGAGTGGAAGAATTACAAAGGGTTATGAAAGCTGAAAACAGACAGATGTCAAGTCAATGTCTCAGAAATAAAGTCTTTTTCGCACCATCTTCTCCAGTAGAACAATCAACGTGAAAAGAAAAGAAACCAGACACAGACACACACACACACACACACACACACACACACACACACACACACACACACACACACACACACACACACACACACACACACACACACACACACAGACAAACAGACACAGACACACACATACAAACAAACAAACAAACATGCACGCGCGCGCGCCCACAGGCCCCCCTCCCACACACACACACACACAAATCAAATGGTCCAGTAACGTGAACACACATCGATGAATGTGAAAAGATGTATCTGTGACAATAATGTGTGGACATGACTTTTTCAGCTCTTTATGGGTGGCCCTTACCAAATTTTCATCAAAGCTGTTGAATATTGAGGACACACTAAAGTGAACATTTGGAAGATAAGGCACCAAGGCAAAGGTCATACAGATCAAAAGTCTAAAATTAACAATACTGGAGAAAAGTGTCGGAACAGTGATTTCTCCGAAACTTCGGAAAATATTCGAAATCGGGTTTACTTTCGTAACAGTCTACACTGTTCTTAAAGCAAGTCAAGTTTATCTCGGCCAAAGCTTCTACAAGACGACAAAGACAATGAGAAGTACAAAATCTAGATTTTCTCCAGAAAGCAAAAACTTTAATTTCAATTTCTCGCAGTTGCTGTTTATAATATATTTGTTATTTCTCATGGTCGCTACGTGTACATACATTCAAAGTCTTCAGAACAGAAAAGGTCGAGCCATATAAACAAATTTGTCTGATTCTGTAAGTAGTGATAAACTTTGAGTGAAAAGCAACACTACCGTAAAAGAATAAAGAAAATACTCGTATAGTCGGTTTTATGGTTTTAGTAGTGCCCTCCTTGATTTCAAGGTCACAACAATACACTTCACGAAATACACATATTTCATCTCACCGCCACTATATTTTCTGACCGATTGTAATCATATCTGTTTCACTAAATCAAATAGCATTTTCACGATGAAATTGTATTTGGCTTGCACTGATTGATATTCAAGGTCTTTTACGTTTTCATGACTGCACTCACAGAAACAAAAATTGTTTTAAGAAATTACGGAATCGACTTTTTCTGTAAGTTTCAGAACGAAAACTTGTTTCAGGTAATTATACCTGATTTTCTTTTTCAATAAATATCCATTGATGTACGACAACTTAACCTCAACAGCCGAGAGAATACCACCATAGCCGTAAAATGTGGATTTGAACATTTTCCAATTCTTACAGATGAAAATTTGCAAATTGATAGACACACACCTAAAGGAAAAAGCGAAAGTTTGCTATGAGATTCGGACCATTTCTGTTTGAAAAGTTCAGTTTTGTAAAGGTTTAGGGATGTACTAACAAAGCAACATAACTCTAGAGAGTCACGGAGTTATCTCCCATGTAGAAATTCTTAAATCCAACACAGTTTGCGCTACCCATTCATCTAGCATAGACGCAGCCACAAAGTATAAAGTTGTAAGCTCAGAACATTCTTCTAGGGATGTACGTTTTAATTTGCACAATTCGTTTAATTTGCCAACACTGGTGTGAAGTGATTTAGATATTTTGTTTATGTTAGAGTTGCTCATAGGAGTTGGTTTGGTTTAGTTCAGTTTTTACATCGACACCCTCCTCAAATGATACAGCCGACGGAGATAACAGTGGGGAAAGGGAGACTTATCTAATCCTATACTGACACCATGTACCACTAGAACAACAATGATGTTAAGATGGGACAGTGAGAAGGCCAGTTTTACTGTAGTGCACCCCGGGATTCGAACCCACAACCATTAGCATGTGAATCCGACTCTCAAACTAGCTAAGCTATGCGGGCTTATATGAGTCATTGAGCAAGGTGTATTATATTTACAGTTTTTCGGACTCACGAACAAGACCTACATTTCAACGAAGAAGGGATAGCTCCTTTTGTGAAGAACTTTCCGCCGTAATAGCATTGATGTCCTGTTTTTGTTCAGACTTTAATCTCATTTACAGTTTAGACTGGCCACAAGAAACATTCATGAATTTTTGTTGTAGCGAGAGGTCGAAATGACCTCCTTCGTTGTGTGAGGATAAGGCTTTAATGACTTTCGGGATATTATACCTTCAGGAACAAAATGGAACCTCACTGCAATAATCTCAAAATTAAGTGTTCCATTTTCCTAATGAAGATCACGGAAGATAAAAAACGCAAGCCCTTAAAATTTTCTGGAAAGCTAAGACGTTTAATTAATCCCACACGGATCGGTAGAAGGCCTTGAATTCATTCGATTTCAACAAAAACTTTGAAATGCTTGCTGTTCAAGGAGGACTGTCAAATAACCAGATTGCAATGATCATGTAATAACAGAATCATCGGCAGGATTGATTCAGAGAATATATACCATAAATATCATATTTCTTATCTAATGTGTGAGAAGGTACTGCTTTCAAGACAAAAACAACAAAAATAAACAAGCAAAAAGCAAAACTCCGTGAAAGCTTTGTGAAAACAAAGGAATAAAACCCTCCCCTAAAAGGTTTCCGCCATGAAAGCTTTCTTGAGAACAATCAAAGAGATCATCACGACTACGTAAAATGTATTGACAAGTGTCACAAGTATTTTTAACTTTTATGAAGGACCACTTATCCAGTCTAGTGCTTACCCTCAGATATATATCTATATATATGTACCTCCACAACACACACACAACACACACACACACACACACACACACACACACACACACACACACACACATATATTATATATATATTGTGTGTGTGTGTGTGTGTGTGTGTGTGTGTGTATGTATATATATACACACATATATATTTAGATGCTCATTGCTGAACAACTTGCATATTTTCAAAGTGAATAATGTACAATCCGTGCTGAAAAAGCTTAAAAGGGAGCTTGTTAGCATAACTTGATCATGTTGTTTTCCTTTTCTTTCCCCCTTCAACCACCTCCACTTTTTTTTTTTAACTTATGGTCAAAAACAGAAATCAGGATAGTTCAACTTTCGTGTTTACATGTACATTCATCAGCTGTCTGTGTAAGGTGCGGAAGTGTTAAAGTCTCATTAATGAGACAAGTGATACTGATCTCCACTGGACTTAATCATAATTTCATTACTTCTATTGCTTACTTTCCTTTTTTTCCCTTCTCTCGATCCTTATCTCTATTCCGCCTCCTCTACCATTTCTTGTATGGTTCTCCTGTCAGTTCGTGCCTTTCTCAGCCTTCTGTTATTCCTAATCTTTTGGTAAAAACGTGTTAAGAAGATTAAAGAAAAGGGGAAGTAATTAACTCATAACTTTGGAATAAGAAGAACAAAAACAGGACAAAAGATAGTGGAGTGGAGGAGGGAGGGAGGGAGGGACGTTGGGCATTGCGGGGGTGGGGGTAATGACAGACAGAACAAAAAGGAAAGGGGAACAACAATGTTTCCTGTGGTTCAAGGAACACGATGGTTGTGTGATTCCACTCTCCAGTCGCCTATTTTGGGAAGGAAAAACGCCATGAAAGGGAGACTGAAGAGTGAATAAGCCTTCAGCCAGCAGAGGGGCATGATATAAACGTATAACCAAAAAACCCCTCTGCACATGTGCATGAAATAACGCAGTCCTTGTTCACACTCATTTTTCCCGCTCGCGCCAGGCCGGAAATGGAGTGGCACAAGACCACATGATATCAGTAAGAAGGTACGAACACCACGCTCTGTTATCAGGGATGAACATCGCAGATGAAGACGTCGTTCGCTCCTGGTTCAAGTCTACCCCTTGACCCTTTTCAGGACAGGTTTTGATTGGCTGGCATCGATCTCATCCTGGATGAGAGGAATGATTGGTTGGGTAGGATGGGGAAACAGGACTACTTTGCCCTGTTAAGGTTCACTCCATGGTGTAAGTTCTAGTCTGGCCGACCATGTAGGTTGTCTCAGAGATTGGCTAGCATGGTTTGTATGTCAGGGTGGGAGAGGAGTAGTGAGACAAGTCAGTGAGGAGGAGAGGAGTGGCTGTACGAGGGAGTTATAACATCTGTAGATGAAAGGTTGGGTAGGCGTGGGATTGCCGTGCAGTGCAAAAGCAGGGGTTAAAGCAGCATCCTAGGCATCCGGAACAATTATTTCTTGAGCAGAACAAAGCCTAATATAATCCCCTGAATTACAAAAAACCAAGGCTGGTTGACCTATCTGTGTTTCGATACTCCGACCAAACGCTGACAATAGACTCGTTACTGGGAAAATCACGTGCACATATATGTCTGGAGGATAACATCATACACGAATGATCCATTAGCTGTTTTTTTTTCCACCAATCTCTTTGTAAATTTTGAACATTGCTCTAGAACTGACAAGTACGCTTTTGGCGTATAAAAGACAAGAAATCACAACCAAGTGCCAAAGATTACTTAGTCGCATGTAACTGATTTGAATAATACAAGAATTTTGATTTATTTTCTACAACTGTGCGAAAAATATCACGGAAATCTGGTAGCAGGCACAACTCTTCGCCTTGATCAATTTTAGGAAAGCACCTTCTTGTTGTGGGATTCCTTTTTCACGTGAAGATGGTTTGCCATGAGTTTGACTAGGACTTACTGGTGTATTTGGAGAGGCTTGTACTTTAATGCAGTGCTGATTTGACCGTTTGATGGAGACATGTGTTTGCTTTAACAGATCTGAAATGGCCTTTGTAGTTGGTCAGGTTATCTCACCTGTCTCACCTGTCGGCCTCACCGGGTTTAGTGTTGGCCGCTGCACTCGTTGATACCGCCACCCCCCTCTAAATGACACCCGTCTTCACTTTTGGGGACGCCTTTTTGAATCTTTAGGCTACTGATGTTGGTATGTTCTCGATGCATGAGATTGGAAGTCTGTTTTTTTTCCCTTTTCGCCTCTGTTTTTTCCTTAAAAAGTGGTTGCCATGAGATCCGTGTTCTTGCTACGTGACACATGGCCAGTGTATTTTAGTCTTCTCTTGTTGATGCCTGCTAGTTATTTTCTGGTGGTATCAAATTCTTCCAGGACGCTTTCATTAGTTCTTTTATATGTCCATTTGACACGTAGTAGCCTCCGTTAAAACCACATCTCTGCTCCCTCAATTCTTTTGCAATCAGTTTTTCTGAGAGTTCAGGATCGCAGCCATATATCATGGTTGGCTAGATCAAACATTTTAAAAGTTTAATTTTCAGGTCATTTGGTACGCCTCTGCCTTTCCAGATATTGGGTTAGCTTATAAACATATATAAAAATGTAAAACCGCTTTCCGAGGGCAAGTGTACATGCTTGATGGCACATTAGAAACTTTCTTGTGTATGGAAATGTGTGGAGAGCAATAACTCATTTGGTTGAGCTTAAAGTTTACATGCCAAAGGTTTGTGAATACAGGTTTGGGTCTGCTAGGGTAAATTTGTTTTGCGCTGCCTATTTTGATGTACCGTTCATCTTGGTGCATCGGAGTCCCATCCCCTTTTTCTCCCATTTCTTTGGAACTGCCATCGTCAGTGTTCGTTATAACTGAGGTAAGTGAGGACATAAAACATCAATCAGTCGACAGAATCTTCCATTCCTCGGCCCCGCAGTTATGGTCCTTTGGTCAAAGGGAAAGCTCGTTAGGCAATCCCCTTAGAGGGAAAGGAGAAAGTGCTGGCCTAAATTCTGTAGACAAGTATTTGTACTAAAGTCTTCTTCTTATATCATTTTGGTTTTTATTTCGTTGACCTTGTCCTGTATCCTTTGTAGTCGCTACAACATTACTTACTCTGATAAGAAATAATGACTGACTTGAAATGACTTCGTCTCGCATCCCTTCCCTACGTCGATAGCCTAAACATAACACCTGACAAACTTTGCCACGATTCTGTTTTGTATGTACACATCTAGCCAGGGTTCATTCGTGTAGCATACAGACATATGGTTAAAGGATTCATTAATCTGCCTTTCTCTTCCACAAACACAATGCTTTTTGGACACAGTATGTGAACCGATAGTTGTTTTTGATGCCAAGGGGTGAAGGGAGAAATTGATAGATTATGTGCTGAACACTGCAGTTGTGTACTCCTTCTATATCTTATTTGGCGTTTGTACAGCAATTGTATAAAACGAATAAGCAAAGAAATGAATGAATACGTCAGTAGTGCCTTTGTCTGCCTGCACATCATGTCTATGAAAAACAAACATAGGATTGCCTTTCGTAAATGTTTTTTTTTCTCTCTACTTTTTAAACCTCTTTAATCTTTTATAATAGATATTACTTAGAGTATGATCGTAGGTGACTCATGTTTTGTTAACATCCAGAAAGTCATGTCCTGTTGTCCCCTTTCTCTTCCACGTGAGGAGAGTTGACCTGAGCGCATATGTTGCTGCATGAAACTGAAACTGTTGTTCTCACTGCCAGTCTGAATGAGCTGTGATTCTGACGTGTCGATTGTTCCTCTCTCTCCTCCAGCCCCCTCCACCACGCTCTGCTCACTTCCATTGGAACTGCTATTTCCGTTGTCAATATCAACTGTGGGTGTTGACATGATCAATCAATCAATCAATCAATCAATCAATCAACCAACCAACCAATCAATCAACCAATCAATCAATCAACCAGCCAATCAATCAATCAATCAATCAATCAATCAACCAATGAATCAGTGAAAAATCCCATGCCTCGATCAAGTCCTTATAGTCATTAGTTTACGACCAAGTCCATTAACCCTTTGACTCCCGCATCCTGTCCACCAGCATCTTTCATTGTCGACCAAGCTAGCAAAGCAAAAACTTAACCTACAGGAAGCCGTTGGATTGGTGCGGGAGTCAAAGGGTTAAGCAATCCCTGGAAAGATGAAAGGAGAGGCATGAGGTGCCTGCAGGTAAGGCAGCACTCTTTTATTCATTTATTTCTTTTTCTTGGAAAAATAATTAAAGAAATCGAACGTAAAGCTGAGCAACCCGACACTATCTCACAAGAAAGATGAGAACCTTGCAACACTTGCCCCAGGAGTTTGCAAATCCATTTCACTGCCAACGCTTCACTCACAAGATTGCGTCTTGTAGGAAACGTTGCCCAGAGAGCTGACTGACCCAAGACTGGGTCTTGTAGGAAACGTGACCCAGAGCGACAACTGACTGACCCAGAATTATCAGCCTCCATGTCGTCCTTGTTTATGCCAGAAGTTGACCCAGAGGGGAGAGTGAGATATGATGCAAGGGGATTGGGAAATGTGTAGGATAACCCAGTCCTTTTAGATTCAGATTATTTCATGGAGTGGTTTTCAGTCATTTTCTCGACACTGGTGGTTAGCGGGGCTTCTCGTTGATGTGTTTTGATGTGTTCATTCTTTTTTTTTAAAGTAGTCATATATGACAATCCTCACATCATTTACCCATATAATAATAATAATAATAATAATAATAATAATAATAATAATAAATGTTTATTTGTATAGCGCATATTCCATATAAAAACATGCTCACCAGCGCTTTACATTTCGCAAGAAAGGCAAAAAGTGATAAAAAATGTTCACAATTACATACACAATAAGATAACAACAAACATTAAAGCTATACAAGTAAGAAGACACATAAGAAACCACAGAATATTAAAATTTAAACACTGACTTATGTAATGAAGAAAGATTAACAGATTATTCATATGAATAAAGAGGCATACTGTGTTTATATATTGCTGCGTGTGTGTGCTTGCGTACGTGTGTGTGTGTGTACGTGTGTGTGTGCGTGCGTGTGCGTTGCTGTGCGCGTGTGTGTTTGTAAGAATGTGTGTGTGTGTGTGTGTGTGTGTGTGTGTGTGTGAGTGTGTGCGTGTGCTATGTTTGCATGCGTGTTTATGCATGCAATAGTTGTACATAAAATTATAATCAATATTTTGAATGAAGATAAAAACAGAAAAATTCTAATCCATATACAGGAAAAACATTATAACTTCAGTATTACAGCATTAACACCTTGACAATCAAAATTACCTCACAAATTATAAACTATTCGCATATCATACATCACAATTTACATACAAACAAAGATTTAAAAAAGTTTCTTAAAATATTTCAGTCTCTTTCCCACTCAATTTCTCCCCTATCCCCTCCTCAGCTGTACACATACAGTGATACACACACATGCTCACTCAAGCGCGCGCACACACACACACACACACACACACACACACACACACACACACACACACACACACACACACACACACACAATACACACATGCACGCACACACACACCTTGCTCTATATTCATACACCAATTCTCTATCAAAACAAATAATCAAAGGGGAAATGTTCAGACCTTCTCTAATGTATTTCTGTACAAATAGCACACGTTGATAGCGACAATCAATGTTTGTGTATGTGCATGTGCGTGTGTGTGTGTGTGTGTGTGTGTGTGTGTGTGTGTGTGTGTGTGTGTGTGTGTGTGTGTGTGTGCGTGTGCGTGGCGTGCGTGCGCGCTCCTGTGTCTGGATAACACTGGCCGATAAAACACCTTACTGATTAAGTACCATAAATAATGAAAAAATACTGCTACTACTGTTACATCACTACTATTTCTTCTACTGCTACCACTCCTACTAACATTTGAAAATTTTTTTACAAAAGAAATGCAACATAGATACATATAAACACATATACATGTGCGCAAGCAAAAACAAAAAACAAAAACAAAAAGCACGAAAACAAAAAAACAAAAAACAAAAAAATGCAACAAAACAAAACAAACCAAAACAAAAACCTTCAGCTGGTATCACACGCAGTGCCAAACTAGTAACCGACCGAATGTCATGCGCATGTATAACACACATCTGATGTGTCAACCATGTAAGATTATCAGTTTATCTCGTGTGCGGACGTTCCGCCGATGGACGTTTCGCCGTCGGATGTTTCGGAGTCGTGTACGACAAACTATGGAATAATTCAAAGGACATAACTCTTGAGAATTTCTATGGAATAATTCAACAAGCAAAGCCAGAACAAGATTGAGGCAGCCGAGATGTGGTTTCTAAGAAGAATGTTAAGAGTTCCATGGACAGCAAAGAAAACAAATGAGACAGTCTTGATGGAGGCAGACACAAGTAGATCATTCATAATGAAGATTAGGAAAAGACAGGCAACACTTATAGGCCATTTTATGAGGAAAGGGGATTTGGAGTACCTGGTCACACCGGGAAAGTTGGAGGGAAAGAGAACACCGGGTAGACCCAGGGAGAAGATACTAGACGGACTTGCAGAGTGGCTGGGGACAAGGAGGGTGGAAGAGATGCTTGAAGCAACAAGTGATAGAGACAGATGGAAGTCCATAATCGCCAACGCCATGCGGCAAGGCACCTGATGATGATGGAATAATTCTCATGCCCTTTGGGCGATCCCCAGGGCATGAATAATGGACTATAAGCCGTTTGCAACATGAGTGTGCTAGTCCTGTCTCCGAACATGGATACAGCTTGCTTGACGTCATCAGCAGTAAGTGACAGTGCACAATAAACTGAATTGATTGTTATTGTCTCTTAAAGCCTAACCGACTGCGTTCAGCCATATCAGGGTTATAACCATCTGAAAAAGTATACCATACACTCAGTGAAAAGAAACATCTGGAAAAGAAAATTTAGCACACACAAATCAATGTATTCGCGCACATAGTCTAATAATACGCCCCTGGTGTTGACTAGTCCGTTCAGTTTATCATCAGATGATCTAAAACAATATACATGAATACGAAGATAGACACAATTATGGACACTAGAACATAAGAAACGGGCCTAAGCTACATAGTTAAAACTGTTTCTGCACATCACATTTCCTTAGATCCAAACTGCACTTAGTACAATTATCAATCCTAAGAGAAAGTACGCAAGGTTTTATCGAACACATGCAGGTGAATGGACCAGCGCATATAGAGTTGCCCGAGTGCCATGAATCTCTCTTGAACAAACTCCAAATTCCATTGGTGTGAACCACAACGATTATATGGGCAGTTTGGTATTTCCATTTCATTGCTTTCTTTAGCTAGATAATCACTTGCGGTCGCCACTCCATACAAGTGTGAGCAGTAGTTCTCTGACTGAACTAGGTGACTGGGCGTCTCTGTCCAGCGTCTTGTGTACTTCACCGTTGACTAAGTAAAGTTCTCTCGCTGATGTGCACATTCGCCAGCAGTGGAGTCCGTTCTTACATATGACTCAATCTTTTGGACCCTAACAACGACATTGGAGAGGAAGATTGATGGAGCATACACACGAATGTTGCGTGCAGCCCTGAACAAATCCTGGAGAGAACATCCAATGGCACAAAATCCCACCAATCAGTAAATCAATACGTCAACAAAGACTGCGCTTCGCGGGACACTGCTGGCGCAGCAAAGAACTGGTGGGGGATTTCTACTATGGAGACCCAGTCACGGCAAACAAAGACCAGGACGTCCAAAGAAGACCTTCATCGACCAACTGATGGATGATATGGCTGTCAGTATGATGAATTACCTACTGCAATGTCTGACAGAGAAGGATGGAAGAAACGTGTCATGGATAGCCGAGCAAGCTCGACATGATGATGATGATGGTATTTCCATGGATGTTAGCCTTGGATAGTGGTATAAGGTAAAGTGAGGGTGTCCTGTAATGCTTGAGAGCAAGAAGGAATGAAGAGATAGATACTTCAACTCTCTCTAAACTATGAATGAGGAAAGAGAAAACTTGATTTAATGAAGCAGATCATACGTCTTGGTAGACTAGAGGCTACATACATACAGTTGCTTTCTATTCAGACTCGAACCCAAGTAGTTAGAGCTCTGCTCCTACACCATCTAGTCTTTCAATGGCATAGCACTGTGCAACCTCGATCCAGACTTGAACCCACGCAGACAGAACTCCATCCCTACACCGTCTAGCCTTTCAATAGTTTAGCACTTTGTAACCTCTACCAGACGTATTCTAGTATAATAATAAACGCCGAATACGTGACGGTACTGCAGCTATTATCATGACCATTCGTTTGTCTGCGGTTTGGCTCAAGGAAAGAATTGATAATGTACACCACGCTCCTAAGGGAAGATTGTGTGTGTGTGTGTGTGTGTTGAGTAGTGTGTTTGAGTGAGTGAGTGTGCGTGTGTGCCTCTGTGTGTGTGTGTGTGTGTGTGTGTGTGTGTGTGTGTGTGATGTGTGTGTGTGTGTGTGTGTGGTGGTGTGTGGGGTGTGTGCTCGTGTGGTGTGTGTCACGCGTGCGTGCGCGCGTCCGCGCGCGTGTGTGTGTGGATCTCAGTTGCATGCAGGAACATGGAGAACCAATGTGGTCCCAAGAGAAGTTTTAAGTAACACGATTTTATTACTGCACCAGTCACAGATAGTATGCACAATCCACATTATCCAATACACACTCTGGCAACAAGATGTACGGGGACGAAGGAAACGAAACAGAAACCCAAACAACGTGAGAAGAAAACCTTACAAGGAGCATTTCTACTGACTATTCTGGAACACTCCTCTTCCTTCCCCGCTCTGAGAATTGGTTAACGAACTTTTCCTTAACTCAATGATCATGCCCACACTACCACTAGAAGGTAGTTCTTTACAGTCACGACTGAGTGCTTCCTTGACTGACGGTTTTTTTTTTTTATTTCTTAGGTGACTGAGTGGGACGGTACCCTGGAAGAGTGGGGGAGAGGAAGTATTATCTATCTATCCATCCATCATCTATCTATCTATCTATCTATCTATCTATCTATCTATCTGTATATCTATCTATCTATTATATGTATATATATATGTATACATATATATATACACATTTATATGTATGTATGTATATATATATATACTACATACAAATATATATGTGTATCTATCTATCTCTCTCTCTCTTATATATATAATATATATTATATTATATGTGTGTGTGTGTGTGTGTGTGTATGTGTAGGGGTTATGTGTGTGTGTGTGTGTGTGTGTGTGTGTGTGTGTGTGTGTGTGTGTGTGTGTGTGTGTGTGTATATATACTACATATACTATATACTTATTTACTTACTTAGGCTCTTCATCCCTCTTAGGGCATAGGCCGTCAACAATAGACCTCTACATTCTTCTGTCCTACGCTTTTGCCTCTAGCTGTCTTAAGGTAAGTCCCATCGTCATATTATTATGACCATTCGTTTGTGTGTGTGTGCGTGCGCGCGCGCGCGGTGGTGTGTGTGTTATATGTGTGTGTGAGTGTGCGTGTGTGAGTGTGTGTGTGTGAGTTGTGTGAGAGTGTGTGTGTGTGGTGTGTGTGTGTGTGTGTGTGTGTGTGTGTGTGTGTGTGTGTGTGTGTGTGTGTGTGTGTGTGTGTGTGTGTGTGTGTATGTGTGTGTGTTTTCATGGAGGTCTCTTCACCAGGTGTTCTCGGCCAGTCTTTGTTTTTCTTCCCTTTCAGATTCCATGTCGTCAGAGCCTGTCTGGTGATACATAAAGCTGGTTTTCCTTGTATGTTCTTGACGCATCCCCTCTTTCGTTTTTCACTTTTGCTTTTGGCTTAGAGCTGATGCGTCTTCTTCCACAATTTGGCGTCCCTGATTTTATCTGGCCACCGTTATGTACTACTACACTGATATTCTCACAATGACAGCAGATCAAAATTTGCAACGAAAAAGCCAGTTTGATGAAGCAAACTCTGGATTTTTCTCAAACGCACAACTTTTTTTTTATTTCGTGAACTCCACCAATTGAATTTGAGGTCTGTAAGCGTTTTGTGTGCATTCATTTATACTGGGTCCAAACATTGTGAACGGGCCGCAAAGAAAAAACTTTTGGTTTAAATTTATGATGAAACATATCCAACCGGAGGGCCATTTTTGAGCTGTTAGTTTAAAGTCTGTTATTTGTGAGTGAGGTTTACTATGAGCAGAGTAGGCTTATCTTTTCTTTGGAGTTCTTTTCCAGTTTGGACCTCTGGCGTGAGGTCAAAAATCAAATCGATTATATCCAGTCTCACATCAAAATATCATTTATCCTCAACACAGTGGCACGCCAGCTACACTCACGACTAACTAGAACCTAGAAGCATAACAGCTACCCGTGAGGATATATCTTATTACCCATATCTTTAAAACAGAAGATACTTTAAAATGAGGAGAGAGGGGGGAGAGAGAGAGAGAGAGAGAGAGAGAAAAGAGAGAGAGAAAGAAAGAAAGAAAGAGAAGAGAGACAGAGAGAGGAGAAGAGAGAGAGACGAAGAGAGAGAAATGGAAGAGAAAGAGAGAGAGGAGAGAGAGAGATAGAGAGAGACAGGACAGAGAAACACAAGAGAAGAGAGAGAGAGAGGAGAGAGAGAGAGAGAGAGAGAGAAAGGAGCAGAGATTCACTCATCACCACACCCACCACCACACACACACACACACACACACACACACACACACACACACACACAACACACACACACACACACACACACACACACAAAAGCATTAAACCACATATTAACACAACTATACAAAATGTAAATGCCTTGAATTCTCGACGACAGTGCATCTGTCTGTTACTATACAATATCAGAAACATATAGAGAATATCAGAAAACAGACAGGCAGGTGAAGGGACTGGAAGCGAAAAGTATGATGGCTGAAAAGAAGAAGGAGAAGGAGAAAGAAGAGAAGATCATATCGGAGCAAAGCTCAAGTGAACAGAACATACATAAAGCGGGTTTCTCACCAGAGGCCCATAAGACATTGGCAAGGGCTGATAGGCTATCATTAAAACCCACAGTAAACAGAAATAGCCTATTTGTCTGCATCAGATAGCGCACGTGTATGAAAATATTCCTGAGGATGACGCCCCCCCCCCCCCTAAAACAACAACAACAACAACAAACCAAACAAACCAAAACAAAACAAACAAACAAAAAAACAAAAACAAACAAACCAACAAAACACAAAACGAAAACAAACAAACAAACAATCATGAACAAAACCTTTAGTCATAGTTGCAAACAGGACAGGCACCCACTGACCATCTGTTATCTATTATGATTTGGATATCGCTCAAAATTGCGAATGCGTGAAAATATTATCGCATGTTTTGCTACTCTCCATCTGTTTCGATGAAAACAAAACTACACACATACATAAATCATGACAGATATTTCAGACGTATTTATAGATCATACATGCACGGTCATACACCCTGTAACATGTGTCTGCTGTTAAACGTTTAGCCAGAGTATCAAAACAAGATCTGGTAAAGCAGTCCTATTGTTTTTATACTAACAAACCACAAAAAATCATCTGAGGACTCAAACAGTTCCAAAACAGCTTATCTAAAAATAACTGACCAACAGCTTTCTCCGTACTTCCTATCACCAACCACACCTCTCCTGATTTTTCTTATGTTCCGTCTCTTCCCCTGGCTTTTCAACCCCACTCCCCTCCCCCTAATTCCAACTTCTAGCTTGATGCAGTCGACCTGGCAACACACAGTGCAGGACAAAGTCTGTCGTTGCCTGGGTTTTGATGTGCACCATAAAACAAACCTAAAGAGGCAGACGGGAGTAAACTGGACCTGTTGCTCTTCCTACCCACAGTCATTCACCTGACCCATGATCACGTCGTTGCCAGCCAATCAAAACTTGTCTGAAAGGGGTCACGTGGGTGGGTGGAACCAAGGGTCACATCTTCACGTTCAATATTCATGTCCTGGCATTACCTGTGCCACCTACTGTTGCCCCTGACTGATGCCATGTACATGTATTCCTGCACCATTCAATTTCCGCCTTGGCACGAGAAAGGGGAGGAAATGCAAACAGCGACCACTGCGGGACTTGACGTGCAGGGTAAATGATGGTTATAGGTTACTGTACCACTACAATTTTTCCTTTTTCCCGTGTTTAAGAACACCATTTCAAAGGAAACCATCAACTAAGTTACAGTGTGCAGCATAAATGTTACACACTTTAACAAACGAACAAATAAAACAAAACAAAACAAAACAAACAAACAAACAGACGAAAATTGGCAAAACAAACATTTCAAAAAAGAAGTTAATGCTAGCATACTCTTGTAGAAACATCCAATTTCACATACAAACAAAATTACAGTTTGACAAAACAATGAATTACGGTACGCTGTGGTTAAATGTTCTTGATATGAGAGAAGCCCAGATATCACACAGTAAATAGAGAAAGAAATAGCAAAGAAACCAGCAAAAAAGCAACTAAGCGAACAATCAAACAAATCAAACCCACAAACAAGCAGCCAGGCAAGCAAGCAAACAAACAAGCAAGCAAACAATCAAACAAGTCGACAAACAAACAAACATAAAACAAAAACAAACGTTTTAATACAACTTATCATCCTTCCCCTGTGCTCTATGATCCTATCACTTCTCACATTCTTACCTCTCTTACATAGATATCTAGAACACAGACACACATGAGTGCACACACACACATGTACACATATCCCTTCACACACACACACACACATGCACACATTATTACCAACATCATGAATTATTCCTGTAAGACGTTTTTTTATGTTGTACTGACAAAGCGTATACATTCTCTCTCTCTCTCTCTCTCTCTCTCTCTCTCTCTCTCTCTCTCTCTCTCTCTCTCTCCTCCCTCACCCCCTCTCTCTCAGTCTTTCTGGGATCTTCTTCTCTGTCTGTCTGTCTGTATCTCTCTGTCTCTCTGTTTCTTTGTCTCTCTGTCTCTGTCTGTCTGTCTCTCTTTCTCTCTCGCAAACACATTCACTCACCCACCCATCCACCCATACACACAAAGAAAC
The DNA here is from genome assembly GCA_030674185.1 of Monoplex corrugatus. NCBI lineage: Eukaryota > Metazoa > Mollusca > Gastropoda > Littorinimorpha > Ranellidae > Monoplex > Monoplex corrugatus. The sequence goes on along the minus strand of CM060307.1, from coordinate 32,773,182 downwards.
ACACTTGACTGAGAGGACAAAGAGATGCAGACAAACAAACAAACAAACAAACAAACAAACAAACAAACAAACAAACAAACAAACAGATGAACAGACAGAGATCAATAATAACGACAATATCAACAAAATAATCCGCCATTTTTCAAAAACATCCTCCACATCTTAAATGCTCCTAAGATCTGTCCACAACACTGATATTAAAAAAAAATACATAAAAATGATGAGCTAGACATTGCACTGCGTAGGCACAGACACACACACATACATATACAATACATAAACACACACACACATACACGCACGCACACACGCACGCACACACACATACACGCACGCACACACGCACACGCACACACACACCCCACAATCACCACCACCACCACTACTATTCCAGGATGCATAAATCTGAATGTTCAGAATACACCGAGGATTTCACTACTTGCTCAATCTTGAATCAGATGGAGAAGACCAGCCGAAACAGACAATATAATTATAGTCTTCAAAGACAGTTTGAAAACAGGGAGAGCAGAGGCATTACGAATTGTTGAGCGAACAGATGGCAGCAGCGTTCTACTCGTCTGATCTCTGACTATAGGCTTCTTCTGTGTTTACTTTAAGCACTCTCAAAAGCAGCTCAATCAAAGCAGAAAAAGACAGAAAAAAGCCATAGAAAAGACACAGAATGATGCTGTGAAGCTCGAAGAGCTGGCTGGTTGACTGGCATCCTGGTCTGATGGTAAACCACTTGATCTGTTGTCTGTTGTTTGATGTAATGGTTGGCAGGTGTTGTTTTAACCATCTCTCGGATCTTTTCGTTTGTAATGGTGTTCTTTTTCGGTCTTGCCTGTTACTCTTTGAGACATCTCATTTCCCAAGTGGTGATCTTTGTCTCAAGGTTTTTGTCTAATGTACACATCTGGCACCGGTTAGTGTAAGCAATGATGAACCTTGCTTTTCTTTCCACAGCGAGTCTGTGTGTTTCAGAAGGGGTTCGTAACACTTGCCTTTTGGACTTGGTATCAGTTTTTCTGTTCATGTTTCCATCTTCTTATAAGCATTACTAGTACTTGAACCATCTAGTTTGATGTCGTGTTTGCCCTTTGAGTCTGATGTCCAGTACGTTAGGTGTTCGTCCTACTGACATAACTTCTGTCCAGCTGATGTTTATTGTGATGCTATAGTTAGCAGTCTGTTGGTTAACTTGTTTGTATGTTTTTGTCAGGAGGCCTGTAGTCGAGTGGTTAGAGCGCTCGTCTGCGGTGCGGAAGGTCGGTGGTTCGAATCCGCTAAACGCTGGTTCGATTTTTCCGGCCTGAAAACTCCCTCTGTCCACCCAGCAGTGAATGGGTACCTGACTTCGGTCGGGGGAGGTTTAAAAAAGGCAGTGAAAGGAGAGGGATGGGCTCCGCCTTTCATAATGCCGTGCCCTAGACACGGTGAATCTTTAACAGTTCACCGCCCCTACGGCCATATTGACCATGGGACCTTTAACCTTTAACCTTTAATGTTTTTGTCAATGGGTGAAGGCCTCATAATTCAGCCACACATTCATTCGGCCTTTTCCGCTTTGCCAAAAAAACAACAACAAAAGCAACAAACAAACAAACAAACAAACAAACAAACAAACAAACAAACACACACACAAACACAGAAACACACAAACAATCAAAACAAACAAACAAATCAAAAAACAAACAAACACACAAGCAAGCAAACAAATAAGAGATCTGATGACCAAATATTCAGATCTAGTTGAAATATTGGTTGATAAAAACAGCTGAAAAAACAAAAATCGTTCACATTGACAGACACGTTCCTCGGTGTCTGTCTCAACGTTCAATTTCAATGAGAAGGAGGTAAAACAATCTTCCTCTGTTTCTTTGAGTCTTCAGTGTGTACAAACGGAGGATTGGGTAAAACTGATGTATATAGACGAAGTGGAAGCCAGAGGTATTGGGCAGATGAGGGATGTTAAATTTCCAATCTCTCTCTCTCTCTCTCTCTCTATCTCTCTCTATCTCTCTCCCTCTCTCTTCTTCTTCTTCTTCTTCTTCTTCTCTCTGTGTAGATGAACAGGGAACATCGATTCGTCTGACCCATGGCGTCGGTTTGTCTGAGAATGTGAAATGCCAAACCGCCAGTAATTTAACTCATCGACTCATCTGTGTGTCTTGGGGGTTTAGAGGGGACATGGGTTCGCATCGACCTTGTGCATCAACGTTTCTGACAGGAAGTGAAACACTAACTTTCGCGTAATTCAACTTTATCTTCCTTCTGACTCTCTTTCTCTCCCATTCACATCTCTCTGTCTGTCTGTATGTCTCTCTCTCTCTCTTTCTATCTCTCTATCCCTCTCTCTGTCCCTCTCTCTGTCTCTCTCTCTATCCCTCTCTCTGTCCCTCTCTTTGTCTCTCTCTCTGTCCCTCTCTCTGTGTCTCTCTTTGTCTCTGTCTGTCTGTCTTCTGTTGTCTATCCGTCTCTCTGTCTCTGTCTGTCTCTCTTCCCCATTCTTCGATCTAGGTTTGATTGCCGGGCGGTGCAGGTGAATGTTTACAACGTGCAGTTCAGTTCCACTTTGGGCAAGGGCTAGATGCAAACAAAACGATCACAAGCCATTCTAAGAGTCTCCCATTTTATACAAAATCCATTACAGAAGATCCAGATTTTGTACTTCTTGAGGTCAGTGTGTCCTTGAAGAAGTATCAAATTAACAAAATTTGACGTAAAGCGAGGACAATAGTAAATTGTCTTCTTTATTCTATTTCTTTTAATTCGCCACTTGTATCACTGTATGCTGGGGAGACACCGTTTGACAGTCAGCAGTGAGCTGGACAACATGATGAGGAGAAATGCCGTGCCCATCATAGCGTTGATGCAGGTCTTCCTTGGTCTGCCTCTCGCTCTATATCTGCGAATACTTTTGTTGTATGCTTCCTGAACCCGCTGGTGGGGTCACATTCCGGTCAGATAACTAAACTATTAAATTCTCTAAGGAACCAGAAGAACAAGCAAACCAAAACAAGCGCGTATTCAACACAACAAGACAAGACAAGCGCAAATTTTTGGCCAACCAGCCTTTGTCAAGCGCGAATGCACTGTCACAAACAGGCCACAAACAACACCAAACAACGGATAATAAAAAGAGGGCAGTCGCATCTGTTTTGGATCTACTAAATTCTCTGCTGATGAACACGATAGGGAACAGGTGTAGTTTTCACCGTTTCTCTTCACCTTGCCAGCGCAGCTTTTGTTGTTGTTGTTGTTGTTGTTGTTTTTTGCGCAGGCTCAGGAAGTTTCCCAGATAATCCCTGGCAGATTTGGGTGGAGCGCATATGGAATCATATGAATGCGATGAATCCCTCTTGAAAAAAAACCCAAACTGCAAACTCTCACCTTGGTGTTTCAGATCATGCCACGGTTTGGTCTTGTTGTCAGCTCCTCTTAAACAATATATCTCATAGGTGGTAAAATTGTGCTCCAAAGGTTTTGGTCAGGGTCTAAGTGTAGCACTAGCAGGTTAGGGTAGGAATGGAATGGAATTTACGGACTTGGCTTTTTTGTTACTGATAATGGTAAACTGTCGCAAATGTGGAACACAAAATGTGAATATTGTCTTAAGTCCCCTAGAAAATGTTGTTTACACACCTTTCCCAAAGATTCGGTGACTTTAGTCATTTTTTGACAATGTGGTCTCGACCTTGGCGCCATGACCACCAAAATTTACCATTTGCCACCTCTGAACGTCCTGCCTCCGATCAGTATGAAACACTCTCCTCTCCTCTAACTTTGCTAAAAAGGAGATTGAGAAAACACGTCAGTGCTTATCTGTTACTCTGGCCAACAGAGAATGTAATCTTTTTGTGCGGGGAAAGAGATGGGGAGCGGAAAAAGTACTGATTTACGAGTATACGCAACTCCGTATTTGAAAGGACGTGAAGCATTTACACCTTCCATTTTAACTTCTGTATGTTTGGAGTTTGGAGTTTGAAGTTTGTTAAAGAAGCATTCATCATAGTCGAGCTATTCCACATACGCTCCATCCAAATTCGCCTACACAAAACCCTATGCACTGGCAAGGTCTCGAAATGGGGATGGGGGTGGGTGGGTGGGAGAAGGACCTATGTAACATTAGGCTGACACTTCCAGAATGATGGAAACATTAAGGTAGGCAGCATACAGGCTATTTCAATGTTTTTAATGTTACATTGAGATGGGCAGCAAACAGGCCAGATTTGGATGGTTTTAATGTTACATTAGATGGGCAGCAAATAGGTCAGTTTTTAATTTTTTTAATGATATATTAAGATGCGCAGCAAACAGGTAAGTTTTTAATGTTTGTAATGTTACAATAAGATGGGCAGCAAACAAGCCAATTTTTAATGTTTTAATGTTACATTATGATGGGCAGCAAACAAGCCAATTTTTAATGTTTGTAATGTTACATTAAGATGGGCAGCAAACAAGCCAATTTTTAATGTTTTAATGTTACATTAAGATGGGCAGCAAACAGGTAAGTTTTTAATGTTTGTAATGTTACATTAAGACGGGCAGCAAACAGGTCAGTTTTTAATGTTTTTAATGTTACATTAAAATGGGCAGCAAACAAGCTAATTTTTAATGTTTTAATGTTATATTAAGATGGGCAGCAAACAAGCCAATTTTTAATGTTTTAATGTTACATTAAGATGGGCAGCAAACAGGTCAGTTTTTAATGTTTGTAATGTTATATTAAGATGGGCAGCAAGCAGGCCAGTTTTAATATTTTTGATGTGACATTAAGATGGGCAGCAAACATGCCAGGTTTTAATGTTCTTAATGTTACATTGAGATGGGCAGCAAACAGGCCAGTTTTAATGTTTTCGATATGACATTAAGATGGGCAGCAAACAAGCCATTTTAATGTTTTAATGTATATTGAGATGGGCAGCAAACAGGCCAGTTTTAATGTTTTAACGTTACATTAGGTGGGCAGCAAACAGGCCATTTTATTTTTTAATTGAATTGAATGCAATTTTGATGTTTTAATGTTCATTAAGTGGGCAGCAAACAGGCCATTTTTAATGATTTTAATGATATATTAGATGGCAGAAATCCGTCAGTTTTTATGTTCAATGTTATATGAAGATGGGCAGCAAACAGGCCAGTTTTTAATGTTTTAATGTCATATTAAGATGGGCAACAAACAGGCCATTTTTAATGTTTGTAATGTTACATTGAGATGGGCAGCAAACAGGCCAAGTTTTAATGTCTTAATGTGACATTGAGATGGGCAGAAAACAGACCAGTTTATAAAATTTATTTTTATGTTACATTAAGATGGGCAGCAAACAGGCCATTTTTAATGTTTTTAATGTTACATTAAGATGGGCAGCAAACAGGTCATTTTTAATGTTTTTAATGTTGCATTTAGATGGGCAGCAAACAGGCCAGTTTTTAATGTTACATTAAGATGGGCAGCAAACAGGCCAGTTTTTAATGTTGCATTTAGATGGGCAGCAAACAGGCCAGTTTTTGATGTTACATTAAGATGGGCAGCAAACAGGCCATTTTTAAATGTTTTTAATGTTATATTAAGATGGGCGGCTACCAGGTCATTTTTAATGCTTTTAATGTTACATTCAGATAGGCAGCAAACAGGTCATTTTTAATGTTTTTAATGTTGCATTTAGATGGGCAGCAAACAGGCCAGTTTTTAATGTTACATTAAGATGGGCAGCAAACAGGCCAGTTTTTAATGTTGCATTTAGATGGGCAGCAAACAGGCCAGTTTTTAATGTTACATTAAGATGGGCAGCAAACAGGCCATTTTTAAATGTTTTTAATGTTATATTAAGATGGGCGGCTACCAGGTCATTTTTAATGCTTTTAATGTTACTTTAAGATGGGCAGCAAACAGGCCAGTTCATAATGTTTTTAATGTGACATTGAGATGGACAGCACACAGGCCAGATTTTAATGTTTTCTAATGTTGCGGGCCGGGACTGAACTCGAGATATTAAATCTTGAATCCATGTGTCCATGTGCTAACGAGGTGCAAATGATTTACATGTAGATTGGTAGTTATACCGCTTTCTTGTGTCAAGCATAACATTGTACTCATACGTACTTTTTTTTTTTACAAAAAATGTATAGGGCAATAGTTGATGTATACAAGTGTATTTTTGTTCGTAGGCGTGTGTGTGTGTGTGTGTGTGTGTGTGGGTGTGTGTGTGTGTGTGTGTGTGTGTGTGTGTGTGTGTTGTGTGTGTGTGTGTGTGTGTGTGTGTTGAAGAGGGAAGGTAGGTGTGTGGCTGTGTGTGTACAATATGTTGTCTCTGTTTAGAGAAATGGACGCAATTTGCAAATGCTTTGTATTGTTTCTCAATGCTAAGTGGATGTTGGTGTACATCTGTGTTATGATGAGTGGATGTAGTAGAATGTCGTATTTCAAACACATTTCCAGATTTATCAAGCCATGTATCTCTTAAAAACAAAGTTCCCATTCCTGATCAGTTTCTCTTTGTTACAAAATATCTTGTTAATGTCATCAGACTGAATGTAGATGGTATTTATCAAAAGGTAAGCATGAAAACACTATTAATCTTACTACCCGTCCATTTTGTGGCCTGGAAACTTTAAAGTAAGATCTCAGAATTTTTCATACATTTGCCATGATCATTCTAGATCTCTATGGCATAATACGTGGAATGGTACGTATGTTGAGGAATATATGGATCCATGTGGAAACTGGCAAACTATGGCACTGAATGTTGTTTACATTAGAACTGAGCATCAACAATGGAGTGAGCATTTTTAAAAATGTTAACATTTCAAAAACGTAATAAAAACATAAATATGCCCCAACACCAACACAATAAAACAAACGAAAAACCCTGGAAAGTTTCTGCTGCTGTTTCTGGCACTTGCATGGAACCACTGCGATCTGACCAACTGCTCACGACCCCCTTTCAAAGGCAAGCATTACGGGTTCCCATTAAACCGAATGAATCCAAAGCCTCTTACCAACGCATGTGGGCATTAATCAAATGAGAAAGCTTTGCAGAAATTTTAAGGGATTGGATTTTTTTTCTTTCTTTCTTGATCGCCGTTAAGAAAATGGAGAGAATGTTTTATATCTATTGCAGTGAAACTGTTTTGGGTTTTTGGAGTTGTAACGTCTCAGTGGTGGTAAAATCTGATCCTGGGAGACGTAAAAGACCAAATTACACTCTCGCTAAAATCTGGGACATATCCATTCTGATTAAATATTCAAGACAGCATTCTGCATTTTCAGCTAAACTCTAAGTGTGATTAAAATCTAGACGAAAACACGTAAAAGAACAAAAACAAGAACAAAAACAACAACAACAACAATAATGATGATGATAATGATGATGATGATGATGACGACGACGATGATGATGACAGTAGTATAAGATAAAAAAAAAAAGGGCTAGGTAGGACCTCAGGACCTGGCTAGCTCATGGCTTTATGTGCACGCTTAAGGCTTATGCCATGATCATTCTGGATCTTCTCCATCACAAGGCACCTGTGACATTAGTGCTTGTGGAATTCATTCCGAACGCGGAGACGTCATCTTGAGAAACTGAAAGTGAAAATGAAACTGATGATAACAATCGTCATCATCATCATCATCATCATCATCAATATAAGCAATATGAACTGAACTGAAGTTAAATATCTGTCCATTTTTAAATTAATCTGGGTAAAACAGAATAAGTGTTGTTGATTTTTTAAATCAATCTATCTGGTTAAAATAGAATATGTGTTTAAAACTATTTGTTGATTTTTAAATCAATATTTGTTGATTTTTAAATCAATCTATGCAAAACAAACAAGTAAAAAATCCGCTCAAGGTAGTTTGAAATGTCAGCAATTCTATCTAATCTAACACATCTTTTCTTGTAGTGAAAACTAATTCCATTGACTTTTAATCTCTTTGTGCGTGTGGGTGCACGCGTACGCGTGCACGTGTGTGTTTGTGTGTGTGAGAGAGAGAGAGAGAGAGAGAGAGAGAGAGAGAGAGCGTGAGCGTGTGTGTGTGTGTGTGTGTGTGTGTGTGTGTGTGAGAGAGAGGAGAGAGGAGAGAGAGAGAGAGAGAGAGGAGAGAGAGAATGTGTGTTCGTTCGTTGCTTGATTTAACGTCTTTTCACTATAAGTGATATTAGACGGGTGTGTGTGTGCGTGAGCGTGTGTGTGTGTGTTTATGTGTGTGTGTGTATGTGTGTGTATGTGTGAGTGTGTGTGTGTGTAAGCGTGCACACGTGCACATGTGTGTGTATGTAAGCGTGCGGATGTGCACATGTGTGCGTGCATGTGTGCGCGCGCGCGCTCGTGTGTGTGTGTGTGTGTGTGCGTGGTGTGTGTGTGTGTGTGTGTGTGTGTGTGCGTGCGTGTGTTGTGTGTGTAGTGTGTGTGTGTGTGGTTGTGTGTGTGTGTGTGTGTGTGTGTGTGTGTGTGTGTGTTGTGAAAATCCCAAATCGATAACTTGCCGTCTTTTCTAATCTCTTTTGTTGGAAAAAATGTGACAGGGTTTGGGATGGGCTTGAAACCGGTTCAGATTAACTTGCGTGCATGTGTGGGCCTGTGTGTTTACGTGTGTATGTGTGTGTGTGTGCGGGCGCTCGCGCGCGCACGTGCATGCCAACCCTTATATTTTCAAAGTCACGTTGCCGCTTAAAATATGTCTAATGGACCAGGAGACCGGATACTGTGGTATATTTTGTTTTCTCTCGACATTTTCCTTCCATCGTCCTACCTACCAGTTTCCTGCATTGTAAGTCATAGCAGGAAAGTGACATTTTAACTCTTTCAGTCCCTCACCTTATTCACCACGTTTCTGCAGGAAGCTGGTGGTTAAGGTGAAAGGGTTAATCTTCTTAATCTTTTTGCAGATGATGGATAGGGTAAGGGCGTGAAAAGGGTAAGTCTGCTTCAGTGATCACGGTTTTTCTGTTCAATATGGTAAGACTGTGCATTTGGTGTTCCTTTGGTTTATATCAACCTGCTCTGTCTCTCGTTCTGTCACCGTCTAAAACCTCTCTGTCTGTCTGTCTGTCTGGCTGTCCCTCTGTCTGTCTGTTTGCCTGTCTGTTTGTTTTTGTCTGCCTCTCTGTTTCTGTCTCTCTCTGTCCATTTCTCTGTCTGTCTGTCTTTCTGTCTCTACTTGTTTCCCCAATCCCTACACTCTTTCCTTTCTCTCTTCTTCTCTTGTTTTTAGAATTTCTTTCTTCTTTTTTTTTTCTCCGTTCCTTTTGTTTCTTTTATTCTTTCTCCTTTCCTCTTCTTATCTGTCTTCGTCTCGCCTCCAACTTGTCCGCTCCTGTCTTTCTTACGCCTCTTTCCGTGTATCAGAAATGCAAATTGCTCTCTCTCTCTCTCTCTCTCTCTCTCTCTCTCTCCTCACACACACACACACACACACACACACACACACACACACACACACACACACACACACACCCGCGCCCGTGCGCACGCACATTCTTTCTCTCTCGCAGTCTTTTGTGTACACACTCTGTCCCTGGAACATTCATTTCACCAGACGGCAGATGCACATCAGAAATAGCCGGCAGAATCGGCCAGGCCAAAACAGCATCCAAGAAGATGACAAGCATTCTTACCAACATATGCCTATCAATTAACATCAGGAAGAGAGTTCTTGGATGTTATATAGAACCAATACTGTTGTACGGATGTGAGGCGTGGACAGTCAACAAGCAAAGCCAGAACAAGATTGAGGCAGCCGAGATGTGGTTTCTAAGAAGAATGCTGAAAGTTCCATGGACAGCAAAGAAAACAAACGAGACAGTCTTGATGGAGGCAGACACAAGTAGATCACTCATAAGGAAGATTAGGAAAAGACAGGCAACATTTATAGGCCATTTTATGAGGAAGGGGGGATTGGAGCACCTGGTCACAACGGGAAAGCTGGAGGGAAAGAGAGCACCAGGTAGACCCAGGGAGAAAATGCTGGACGGACTTGCAGAGTGGCTGGGGACGAGGAGGGTGGGGGAGATGCTAGGGGCAACGAGAGATAGAGATTGATGGAAGTCCATGATCGCCAACGCTTGCGGCAGTGGCACCTGATGATGATGGTGACTCTGTCTCTCCCTCTTTCCCTCCTTCTCTCCCCCCTTCTCTTTGAAAATGCTAAACTGATAGTTTGCTCTGTAAATTTTTTCTGGTTTTATTGGCAATTTATATAAAAATAAGATAGAAAGACGGTGGTGGAGGGTGGGGTGTGTGTGTTGTGAAATGGCTTCAGGTTGATCTGCCTCGTGTATAATCACGCGCGTGTTTGTACCTGCCTCAAACGTGCGCGCTTGACATTTCAATTTTCAATGCTTGTGTGCGAGTGCATGTGAACATTGCCCAGTGTCGGTGTTTGTATGCGGATGCACGTGCTTGCTTTGTCCAGTGTCTGTGCATGTGTGCGCGTGCACGTGTACGCGTGCCCAGTGTCCAAGTTTGTTTGGGAGTGTGCACGTGCTGGTGTTGTCCAGTGTCAGTGCCTGAGTGCACGTGCATGTACTTTAGCAGTAGGGTTACCATTATGCGTTTTTTTTGTTTTTTGTTAATTTTTTTTGCTTTTTTCATGTGACCGAACCAAAGACATCCAACGAATAGTCAAAGGACTGACCACAAGCACAGCAAAGAGCACTGTCAGACATCTGAAAGTGTGGCATACCTGACGACACAATTGATTAAGTCTGCACGATGCTTACTTAGTCACTACTTAAATCAAGGCTAATAGGTAAGATTAAGGTCATATGACAACAACAAATGGTTAACCAACTACTCAAAGCGATAACCAACATACCGGAAGATCACAGTCATCTGCCTACTATTGACGGGACTTCTCTAACGCTAAGTCATTGAAGGGGGGGGGGTAATCCCTTGATTAAACATCTATCGTGTGTTGTTGTTATGAACATGGACGCCTGTTCAAAATAATAGGCGTGAACAAAATCAAATCAAAACTAAAAAAAAAAAAAAAAAGTCAAAAATTCAACTCACAGCACAAAATTGTTGAAAATCGAAAACAAATCATACGCTCAATCATATGATATTCATCTTCAACTTAACTCAAAACTCCCAACCCTTCCAAGTAAATAAATAAATAAATAAGTAAATAAATAATAAATAATTAAGTAAATAAATAAATGAAAATAGACAAAATGATAAGAGAGCAAACAAACAAATAAATAATAAATAAACAAATGAATAGATAAATAAATAAATAAGTAGTTCTAATTAAATAAATAATTGAATAGATAAATTAATAAATAGATAAATAAATAAAATTAAAAAAACATGCACATATGCAAAATAATCAAAAATACTGAAACACTACGAACAACAAAAATTCATCAATGCAAAACACACTAGTTCCAACACTTCTGCGGATGAACGGGAATGAACCATGTCCAGCTGAGTGTACATCATAGCCGTTGTTACATGTTCAGTCAGTGGTATGTAATGTCTACATTACTTTTACATTTGTAAGTGATACGACACGAAGTAAACAACAATACATAAGCAACAAACACCGTCGAAAAAGGAAATTCTTATCCAGATAATTTCCCGAAAGATTAAAACAAAATAATTATTTTGGTTATCTCTTCCTGACCGTCTCTCTGTGGATTTCTAAGGATTGTTTTTCCCTTACTGAATGACCACGACTACAGGGCTGATAGAGGGACGTTTTCGTTGGCTGATGAAATGATTAATTCACGTTGTTACGTCGAACAGCCACTCAGAGCTGTGGTTCTGGGCTGATAGAGGGAAGTTTTCGTTGGCTGATGAAATGATTAATTCACGTTTTTACATCGAACAGCCACTCAGAGCTGTGGCTCTGGCAACTTTTGTATATACTTTAAAAGGGTAACCACTTCTTCCAAGCTAACCTTTACATAGTTATTGAATACCCACAATTTGTCAACCGGAATATGGTTTAACCCTTTCACTCCCGCACCCCTACCCACCAACTGTAAAAACCTTAACCCATTGTTCCCTCATCCTATCCACCAACTTCCTACAGGAAGCTGGTAGAAAGGATGAGGGAATCAATAGGCTAAGTTTTTGCTTGGCTAGCATGGGCTGACAATCCAGGATGCTCGTGGACAGGCTGCAGGAGTCAAAAGGTTAAGGCAGGTACACTCAACCAATTCACCACCATCATCATCATCAGGTGCCTTGCCGCATGGCGTTGGCGATCATGGACTTCCATTTGGCTCTATCTCTTGCTGCCCCAAACATCTCCTCCACCTCCTCGTCTTCAGCCACTCCGCAAGTCCGTCTAGCATTTTCTCCCTGGGTCTACCTGGTGCTCTCTTTCCCTCCAGCTTCCCCGTTGTGACCAGGTGCTCCAACCCCCCTTCCTCATAAAATGGCCTATAAATGTTGCCTGTCTTTTCCTAATCTTCCTTATGAATGATCTACTTGTGTCTGCCTCCATCAAGACTGTCTCGTTTGTTTTCTTTGCTGTACGGTCCATGGAACTCTCAACATTCTTCTTAGAAACCACATCTCGGCTCAACCAATTAATCAGACATAAAGCTTTCTTTGATCCTAATTTCCTGGGTGCCCAAAGCCGATTTATTAGTTCATATACAATATCAGAAACAGATGAAAGGTCTACAGGGAGATGGCAAGCAAAACAGTCTGTAAGGCAAAACTTGATTGACAAGAGAAGCCCTAGACAAAGATTGAGAAATAGAGCGGAAGCAATAGAGGAATCGACGACAAAAGCTGACAGCAACTTCCAAAATGTCTCAACAAGAAAGCCAATAGCCCCAAGAGGTCACAAGCACGTTTCACAACTAAGACTTTGCTGGCAAGACTGGCCTTCCTGTCTCTGGGAAACGTGCCTCAAGACACTCATGATCAATATAGTTATCACTTCCATGTCGCCATCCCATCTTTGATTTTGCAGGGAGGGATGATTTTACAAAGGACTGGCCTTGTTAACTCGTGCACGAGCACGCACAGGATAGCATGTCTGCCTTCAGAAGAGCCAACAAACTTAAAACATTAATTGGCAAAACGCTAACTAAATGGGCATAAAAACCGTCCCGATCTATAAAAACGCGTAGGATAAAGTTACGTGCTACGCGAACAGTTACCCAAATCCAATAATTTCAAAACGAGAATAAACTGCCCAATCAAACTGATTGATAAAGCTACAGGTCAGGACAAAGGTCATCACTGATTAAAGATGGCGCTTACGATGTGTGGAAAATTCTATTTGATAAAATGACATCACAATTCACTTGATCAGGCTCTGTGAAGACTGTGCCATATAGTCACTGACTCAGTTTTCTTTCTTCTGACTCACGTGAAGTGATCTTGTCATGCCACCATGTCGAGCAAAACAGATTTTTTTAATCCACTAGGAACAAATACAAATACTCACAGAAACAGGTTTAATGATAAGTAATGGCTGAATAACCATAGTGCTGGAGGGCAAGCAAGTGTCATGCCTATATCAGAAGAATATTTTCGCTAAAAGTGTCACGAAGAATACAACGCGCGCGCGCGCCACACGCACACACACACACACACACACACACACACACACACACACACACCACACACACACACACACACACACACACACACATACATACACACACACACACACAAACGCACACACACACACGCACGCACACACACACACACGCAAAACGTTCCCTGAAAGAGTCTTCAAAGCACGCTCTTCTGTGTTTTTCTTTTATTACCAAGAAAGGGTTAAGCGTTACGATGGCCTGACCACATCTTCGTGTTCGAAGTTTGGACCTGAAAAACTACACATTTGAGAAGAAACTTGTCCAAAAGTTGTAAAATCAGAAGAGATGTATACTCTCTCTTCCTTCATTTTATGTTACCAGAAAAGTGAGAGTATCATAATGGTCAACTATCTTTCCAGTGAGAGTATTAAATGGTTTGAATCTCTTTTAACTTTAACAGTTAGATTTTAAGACCCAAATATTGGAAACTAAGACCAAATGAATGCACTTAGAATAAGAATCTGAAGACAGACTGGTTGTTACATTTATATTCTTCACATCAGAGCAATCAGAAATATGCATTGGAACAAACAGCAGCAATGAGAGCAGAAAACGATATAATCTCTTTCCAAAATATCAAAAGAGGGGTCAGCAGGGTTGTGTTCTGTCATTAGATTTGTTTTCACTTTACAGTGAAACCATCATGACAAACCTAGAAGAATGCCCAGGGATAAAGATTGGAGGAAAATGATAAACAACATTCGTTACGCAGATGACACCGTGCTAATTGCAGAAAGTGAAAGGGACCTACAGAACCTTGCGAGCATAATAGAAATAGAAAGCAAAAATAATGGGCTGGAGCTAACTAGCAAGAAGACTGAAGTCATGGTAATTAGTAAAAAAAAAAACTAAATAAAAAGAATTAAAAAAAAACAAGAAATCCTCTCGTGCAAAATAACAGCAAATGACACAACTTTGAGATAGGTTGATGAGTTTAAATATCTGGGAATGGTCATCTCACCAGACGGCAGATGCACATCAGAAATAGCCAGCAGAATCCGCGAAGAAAACAGCATTCACGAAGTCGAAAAGCATTTTTACCAACAAATGCCTATCAATTTACATCAGGAAGAGAGTTCTTGAATGTTATATAGAACCGATACTGTTATACGGTTGTGAGGCGTGGACAGTCAACACGCAAAGCCAGAACAAGATTGAGGCAGCCGAAATGTCGTTCTTAAGAAGAATGTTGAGAGTTCCATGGACAGCAAAGACAACAAACGAGACAGTCTTGACGGAGGCAGACACAAGGAGATCATTGATAAGAAGATTAAGAAAAGACAAGCAACATTTATAGGTCATTCTATGAGGAAAGGGGCATTAGAGCACCTGCTCACAACAGGAAACCTGGAGGGAAAGAGAACACCAGGTAGACCCAGGAAGAAAATATTGGACGGACTTGCAGGGTGGCTGAGGACAGAGAGGTGGAAGATGTGCTTGCGGCAACAAGGGATAGATTCGTATGAAGGGCCATGATCGCAACGCTATGCATGCAGGGCAAATGATGATGATGATAATGATGACATCAGAGCAAAATCCAAACACTAGGCACTACCTTTTCATACATGTAGCAATGATGTATTGGCAAGGGCGAAAGGTTCTCACGGAAGGCCCTCTACAACATGAAACTAGCTTATCTGGCTGAGTCTGACGGTGCAAGGGCATGAAAATATTGCTAATACTATAAACCAAACTACGTTCATCTTTGCACACGCGTCCCTGGAAATGTTTATGATCAAATCATTTATGAGTTCGGATCATTGAATACATCATTCAGTAAGCATGATTGTATGCAGATAGGTTCATCTTTTCTCAACATCCCTTCTGCCCAAATGACGGCAAATTTGGGATCCCTCTTGCGAGCATGTCAGACCTAGCTGATAACCAAAACGGTCTATGTGTAGAGCATCAAGTCTGGCCACTTTTGCGGCCGCACGCACATTCCCTGTAATTGTAGTAAAGCACGTTGGGAGCTTCTGGCTGCCAACTGTAGAGCCTATAATAAGGGATAAGAGCTGGTAGCTATAAGATCTAAAACAAGTGCGACTGCCCGCGTTCAAGCAAACATGAACCAGAAAACCACAAAAATAGAATCAGAACGCGTATTTAATACAACAAGACAAAGACAGGCGCAAATTTTCGGCAAGCGTGAATGTACGATCACAAACAAACATCAAATATAAAATTATGAGAAAAAGACTGAAACTTCCCTGCTGCTTGGTCCAGTTGGAGAAAGGGACTAAATGAGAGTTGACGGCTAGCAGACTGCCCAGTAGACAGATGAAGGCCCAGAGTTAGGCTATAAAGGACTCTTCCATTCTCTCTTCTACCTACAGCTGGTCTGGACCTGGTTGGTATGCATTGTGGGGATATGTCCCAGCGTTTGTCATTTCCCCACCTAGCCATTCGTCTTGTAAATAACTGATGACTGGGTCCATATGGGTCATGCAGCGTATGGTCAAGTCCTCTTTTCTTTGTTGAAATGCCTATCGTGCAGCGTTGAGAACTGGGAGGTAACTATCCAGACAGTGCTAAGGCACTGGTGCTCTGGGTGTCATCTAGCACCCTCTGGTGTTTATTTTTCACTTACACACACACACACAAACACACACACACACACACACAACAACACACACACACACACCTTTTACACACACACACACACACACACACAACACACACACACACACACACACACACACACACACACACACACACACACACACACACACACACACACAAGGGTCTCAATGAGCTGAGTTAAGCAGCGCATGGACGGCCCTATGCTTTGCTCGGCGAAATGGTTAGCGTTTGGTGTCAAGCGTAGAGAGGTTATCAAATTAAACACCCTCGTGTATGTATTTCTCGTTAACTATGATAATGTGTATCGATCTGTCTATGTATGTATGTATGTATGCATGTATGTATGTATGTATGTATGTATGTATGTATGTATGTATGTATGTATGTATGATGTATGTATGTATGTATATATGTATCTGTCTGTCTGTCTGTCTATCTCTATCTATCTATCTATCTATATCTATCTATCTATCTATCTATATCTATCTATCTATCTGTCTGTCTGTCTGTCCGTCTGTCCGTCTGCATACCTACCTACTACCTACCTGTCTGTCTGTCTATCTATCTGTCTATCTATCTCCATAATACCCCCAGCAACAAGTGTCTGTCGTCCCTTGTTTAGTTAATAATACTACATAGACTGATGGAATAATCAATGTCGCTGTTAATATATCCTAGCAAGCACAAAAGCCATCGTAGGACTCAAACTATTTGCAAACTACTCAAAACGACCAATCTACCATTCTCCATCCCTCCCAGATACCAACCATGCCCCATCTCAAACGTCTCGATACAGACATTATAATCCTTTCTTACTGTCATTCAACTGACTTCTCCAACCCTCCACCTCCATCCACTTTCAGACTAAAATAGACGAACAAGTAAGGAACGGCACTAAGAAATCCTTCAAGATCAGCTTGGCCATAAACTACACCATCAAGCAGGCCTAAAAAAAGGTAGAAAGAAATAACTGGACCTGTTGTCCATCCTGTCCAAAGACATCCACCCCACCCCCTTAATCCAGGATACCATCGTTGCCAGCCCACCAAAACCAATCTGAAAGGAGACAGGGGGCTTCACTGAATCAGTGGGTATTATATCCATCATTATTGCTGGCTCCGTCTGTCTGATCAGACAATGGATGTGCCCGACCGTCTGGGCTTAATGTGGAACAGCTTGGGTTGCAGCTTGAGTGGCAGTCCTTGTCACAGCTGACGCACATGAAGGCTGATGGCTGTGGATGGTGGTCGCTGTGGCAGCTTTCCTGCTCTCTCTCTTCTGCCCGACCACAGTCGAGTTCGTTTTTCCTCTCGTACAGCCTGTCACCAGACACAGTGATTTGTAGGTGTCTCTTGTCAGGTATTTACACTGATGTCAGCAGAGTTCAGGTCACATTTGCAAACAGTTCTCAGCAGAGTTCAGGTCACGTTTGCAAACAGTTCTCAGCAGACTTCAGGTCACATTTGCAAACAGTTCTCAGCAGACTTCAGGTCACATTTGCAAACAGTTCTCAGCAGAGTTCAGGTCCACATTTGCAAACAGTTCTCAGCAGACCTCAGGTCACATTTGCAAACAGTTCTCAGCAGACTTCAGGTCACATTTGCAAACAGTTCTCAGCAGAGTTCAGGTCACATTTGCAAACAGTTCTCAGCAGAGTTCAGGTCACGTTTGCAAACAGTTCTCAGCAGAGTTCAGGTCACATTTGCAAACAAATTTCATCAGAGTTCAGGTCACGTTTGCAAACAGTTCTCAGCAGAGTTCAGGTCACATATGCAAACAATTTTCATCAGAGTTCAGGTCACGTTTGCAAACAGTTCTCAACAGAGTTCAGGTCACATTTGCAAACAATTTTCAGCAGAGTTCAGGTCACGTTTGCAAGCAGTTCTCGGCGGAGTTCAGGTCACGTTTGCAAACGTCCTTATGGAACAGCAGTGGGCGTCATGTGGGCAAGTGATCCCGCAGCGAGCTCTCCATACATATCTTTTGGGATGCAGCCATCCTGCATATGGCGGACATGGCCAAAATAGCGCAGTCGTCGCAGTGTGAGGAGGACGTACATGTTTCACGTGCTGGCCCGGTCAAGGACGTCCGTGTTTGGCTCACGGTCTTTCTAGGAAATGCCAAGGACTGACACAGACACAAGCATTGCAGGTGGAAGTGCAGGAAGCTGGTAGATAGGGTGAGGGAATCAAAGGGTTAAGTTTTTATTTTGCTAGCATGGTTGGCAATGCAGGATGCTGGTGGACAGGGTGCAGGAGTCAAAAGGTTAAAAAATAACTTAACACAAACGCATGAACATGACTACGTACGCAAAAACACACATAAAATCCGGGCTACAAAACAAAAAATGGCCACTAAGAAGTTCACAGTTCCTCAGAGCCAAAAATGCATTTAATATGTGCACTTTTACCATCAATCCTAATAACAGCATATAATGCTTTATAGAAAACGTACAAATTGATGGACCAACAAGGCATAAAGAAGAAAAGAAGAAACGACAAAAAGCAAACGAGCAATGCAGAAAGAAAAGAAAGTCACAGTAAAAAAAATTCTAGCACACAACTTCCAGTAAGTGGGGATACTATTTATACTGCAAGATTCCTGGCATCCCCCACGGGGGGTATGAAGCAGGGGCCACATCTTCGTGCGCACCGTCCATCCTGATAGCGGAGTATGGTAATCGAGCTCCCCCAGTGATGCCATGTATTCCTGCGCCGCTCCATCTCTGCCCAGGCATGAGCAGGACAGTAAGTGTGAACAACGGGGATTGTGGAGCTTAACACAGCAGTCATGCCATAATCATCAGTCCATTTTTCTTTATGTTATCTTCCTCTACACTAGAGTGGCGGAGCCTGGAAATTACAGTATATCATCAGTCAATTTTTCTTCATGTTCTCTTCCTCTACACTAGACTGGCGAAATTGAACTTGTTGCGCTTTTTTGTTTGTTTGTTTGTTTGTTTTGTTTAAAACCCAGCCGACTGCTTAGAGCCATATCAGAGCTAAGAAACTTGAACTTAAAGACCCATCCCAAAGAATAAAATGATAGGCGCTTGTTTATTTCGGGGGTTTCGTTGTGCGTATTCTTTTAGTTTGTCATCATCTTTTCATCATTTAGGTTGATACGCTGTCTTTATTTCACCATCTTCCCACTCTCTGGGACAGAGACAGAATAACAGTTATAAACACAGTCAAGCCACAATTGTTATTGTTATTTTTGTTTAACGCCCAGCCGACTAGGTAGAACCATACCAGGGCTATAACCATTTCAAAACATACACGATACTTCAACAAGGGACGAAAAAAAAAAAGAAGAAAATTAAGTACACATATCCATGCATTCGTGCAGATAATTTAAGGAGATGCCCCTGGCGTTGACCACTCCATCCAATTCATCGTACAGGGGATTTAAAAACATACCCGAATACATATTTAAAACATACTTACAGACGCTAAAACATATGTAAAAACGGGCCTAAATTACCTCAAATAGCGATCCGTATATCTCACTCCCCTTGAGCCAAAAATGCACTTAACACATGTACCCAATTATCAATCCTAAGAAAAAGTATGTAAGACTTCATCGAACACATTCAGGTGAATGAACCAGCAAGGCAGAAAATGATAACGAAGAAATGACAGAAAGCAAAGGAGGAAGAAAGAATAAAAAGACGGACAGAAAAGAGGACATTTCTAGCACAGAATTTCCAGAAGATGGGGGATACTTTTGGTACTGAAAGAGCCCCCGGCATCCCCACGGGGGTAGTCAAGCCAGAATAACATTCTCTCTTTGTTGAGAAAGGCCTGTATCTATATAACATATCAAAGGGTGCCCTTATGTTGAAGGTAGCAGAGAAGGTTTACCTTGTGGCCTTACACCAAGTAGCACTCACTGACTTAAAACAGTTACCGCATTTGGAAGTTAACATTGCTCTATCTCAGTTATAATAAACATGATGAACCTGTGATCAACATCAACTTAAAATCGACCAGTCGCCTCGGTGCAGCGGTTAGTACAAAAGACAACCGACTGAAAGGTTGTGAGTTTGAATCCCCTCAATCCTGTCAAAATCATTGTGTGATTTTTTTTCGGCCCAAAGCGGATCCTACCCAGAGGTGATTGTGCTATGTGCTATGTCCCAGGGTTTGTCATCTCCCCAACTTGCCATTCGGTTTGTAAACAAGGTGGCTGATGGCTGGTCCGAATGGGCCATGGAACGCATGGACAGCTCCCCCTTTACTTGACAACAATTTCTAAAGAGTGGCGTCAGGATCTTGGGAGATGAATGTCTTGACAGTGGCGACGCATTTGTGCTCTGGGTCCCATAGGCCAGTCGCTGTGTCCAGAGAGAGAGAGAGAGAGAGAGGGGGGGGGGAAGACAGAGACAGAGAGAGACAGAGAGAGAAAGAGAGAGAGACAGAGAGAGAGACAGAGAGAGAGACAGAGAGAGAGAGACAGAGAGAGAGACAGAGAGACAGAGACTGACACTTCCCTATAACTTATTTAGGAAAACTGGGACCACACAGTCGAGTCTCTTCGCCATTTCATGGATCTATCATTGAGATGTTGCTCATTTCCCCCGACACCACATGTGTCTGTACCTCTCGGGCCTGGTTGATACCAGGATGTATAATGATAGAAAAAGACTCAAGCGCCGTCACGCAGTCTCAACCCTATATGGAACTCCATAGCATCATGATCATAATCCCAATCGTCATCATCATCATACCAAAGCAAAAATTGTCTGAAATCTTGTGGCCATTAAGACGGCACGGAAAACGGGACAGAAAGAACAGAAAGTTGAGCCCTAATGAAACTATGTAAATGTGATGATCCTTAAAGAAACAAAACAAACAAAATAGACAAACAAAATAGACAAACAATCACAACAAACAAACAAACAAACAAACAAACAAACAAACAAACCTATTTATTTCAAACCCATTGGGAAACACCCAATTCCTGCTGAAAAGTTCAGACATACATATACATCCCGAGGAAGGCCAAGGGCCGAAAGATAGAAGAAAATCAATCCAGGCTCTTATTGAGTGCTTTTTCTACAATATGTACACACACACACACACACACACACACACACACACACACACACACACACACACACACCACACAACTATATATACATATAAATAATATAATACACATATATATATATATATATACACTATGTATATATGCATATACATATATACATGTACATATATAATATATACAATACATATACACATTTATAATATACACATTTTACCTGAGGAAGGCCAAGGGCTGAAACATAGAAGAAAATCAACCCATGCTCTTGTTGGATGTCTTTTCTATAATGAATATATCTACATTTGTATATCTATATGTGTGTATGTATGTATGTATGTATGTATGTATGTAGTATGTATGTATGTATGATGTATGTATGTATGTATGTATGTATGTATGTATTGATGTATGTGTATGTATGTATGTATGTATATGTATTAGTATTATATATTATGTATACATGTATGTACGTATGTATGTATGTACGTATGTATGTATTTATGTATGTCTGTATATTATATATATATGTATGTATATATGTATGTATGTATGTATGCATGTATGTATGTATGTATGTATGTATGTATGTATTGTATGTATGATGTATATATGTATGAATGTATATGCGTGCGTATGTGCTTATATGCGTGCGGTAATGTGTGTGTAAATATAACTATTTACCGTTTTGATGTAAAACCATAAATTCGTTTTGCTTCAGTCACCCCGGCCCATGGAAACCCATTCCTGACATCGTGACAAGGGCTGTTGGCCAAAGTCATTAAAGTCCTTTCAGTCTTGAGCTCTAGGAGAGGAGGAAAAGGGGAAACATTGATTCATCTGACCCATGGCGCCAGTTGGTCTGAGAGAATGTGGAATTAGAAACTCTAGTCATTTAACTTGTCGATAAATCGGGGACGTAAAGTGGACATATCCACCCAATGTAACTATGTATCTGAGAGGATGCCAAACACTAACTTTCAGTAATTCACCTCCACCCCTTCTGTCTCTTTCTTTCTCCCCCCTCTCTCTGCTTTCTGCTCTCTCTCTCTTTCTTCTCTCTCTGTCTCTCTGTGTCTCTGTCTCTGTCTCTCTCTGTCTCTCTCTCTTTCTCTCTCTCTCTCCTTCTCTCTCTGTCTCTCTGTCTCCCCACGTTCTCTTCTCCCTCTTTGTCTCTGTCTTTCTCTGTCTCTTTCTCTCTCTCTCTGTCTCTCTCTCTTTCCCTCTCTTTCTCTCTCTCTTTCTCTCTCTGTGTCTTTCTCTCTCTCTGTCTCTCTGTCTCTGTCTGTCTGTCTGTCTCTCTCTATCTCAAACACACACACACACTTTTTTTCTGTGTCAGAGACATAGGGAGCGGGTGACGTGCACCGATTTAAATCGACGTAAAAGAAAACTGAACTCCATCGACGTAGAACACTAAACCCCAAGTATTTTAACTCCTGTTTGTTTGTTTGTTTGTGGTGGTGTGTGTGTGTGTGTGTGTGTGTGTGTGCGTGCGTGCGTGTGTGTGTGTGTGTGTGTGTGTGTGTGTGTGCACGTGTGTGACAGAGAGAAAGAAAGACAGACAGATAGATAGATAGATAGATAGATAGATAGACAGACAGATAGATAGCCGGACAGACAGACAGATAGACAGACAGATAGATAGATGGATAGACAGATAGATAGATACATAAATAGACAGACAAATAGATAGACAGAGAGATAGATGGATTGATTGATAGGGGGAGAGAGTGAGAGAGAGAGAGAGAGGGAGAGAGGGAGAGGGAGAGAGGAAAGAAAGAGAGAGAAAAAACAAGAGAGAGAAAGAGAGAGAGAGAAAGAAAGAGAGAGAGAAAGAGAGAGAACGAAAGAAAGAGAGAGAGGGACAGAAAGAGAGAGAGAGAGAGAGAGAGAGAGAGAGAGAGACAGAGACAGAGACAGAAACAGAGACAGAGACAGAGAGAAGTGTTAGGCTTTGTCAATACCTTGCTAAATTGGCTTCGTCAGTATCCTGCTATTTTCAACTGAATATGAATGCAGATGGGTTTTTCCCCCGAAATGGATACAGCGACTGAAGTATAAGAAGTTTAGAATCGAGCAAATATACAGCTTGGAACAAAGCCTGGAATAAAGCAGAAGACCTTGTCAGCACGTGGGGTTTAAGGATATATATATATATATATATATATATATATATATATATATATATATATATATATATATATATACTTGTCATCATAGCCTCCAACTCCCTCACAAACTTATAACAAGTAGGCTTGCTCATTACACACTCGTCATAATTAGTCTTACTCTCCATCACAAGATTGTCATAATTAGTCTTGATCTTCATCAACAAACTCGTCATAATTAGTCTTGATCTCCATCAACAAACTCGTCATAATTAGTCTTACTCTACATCACAAACTCGTCATATTTAGTCTTACTCTCCATCATAAGCTCGTCATATTTAGTCTTACTCTCCATCACAAACTCGTCATAATTAATCTTACTCTCCATCACAAACTCGTCATATTTAGTCTTACTCTCCATCATAAGCTCGTCATATTTAGTCTTACTCTCCATCATAAGCTCGTCATAATTAATCTTACTCTCCATCACAAACTCGTCATATTTAGTCTTACTCTCCATCACAATTTCATCATAATATGTCTTTAGTCTTGACCTCCATCAAAAACTTGTCATATTTAGTCTTGATCTCCATGACAATTATTTAGTCCTGATCTCCATCACAAACTATGTCAAAATTAGGCTTGATCTCCACCACGAACTTGTCAACAACAACAACAACAACAACAGCGACGACGACGACAACAACAAAAACAACAGCATCAACAATAACATTACAAACAAGAACAGTGATAGCAACAACAACAACAACAACAACAATACCCACAGCAACAACAATATTAACAACAACAACAACATCAACAACAACAATACTAACACAACAACAGCGACAACAACAACAACAACAATGCTTTTTCTGTTGCTGTTTTCGACACCCGTAGGGTCACAGCGATCTGGCCCACTGTCCACTCCTTTTCAACGTCAAGCATTGATGAGTTCCCCTTAAACCGAATGAATCCAAAGCCTCTTACTGATCCAGAGGGATTAATCAAACGAGAAAGCTTTATGGACGTTTTCAGCGACTGGCGATTTTTCTCTCAATTTCCTTCTAGGAAATGCAGAGTTGTTTTTTTTTAATTTAAATTTTTGTTATATGCATTGCAGTGTGTTTGTAAGGGTTTCAGGCTGTTAACGTCCCAAACAGAAGGCAAATCTGATCCTCGGAGACAGAAAAAGACCGCTTCACTCTCTCGCAAAATAGGTGGTTCATTGACACTGAAACTGAAATATTCACGACTGACCATCCAACGTGGTGAAGTGCTTCACGCAAAGGACTACTGACTGAGTGGTCTTGAGTTTGAGCCCCCATTAAATCAAGAATAAAACGAAACAAAAACAAACAAGAAAAAACAAACAAACAAACAAGCAAACAAAATTAACGAGAAACACTACGAGGGTGCGGATGGGACCCAGTGCATCAATGCCCCGCTACTCTCCAAATAAACAAACAAACAAACAAACAAAAAACAAAACGAAAAACAAATAAGCAAAACAAACAAAGTAACAAACAGACAAACAAAGTTAACAAGAAACGTCACGAGGGCATGGAGGGGATCCGGAGTACCAATGCCTCGCCACTCTCCAAACAAACAAACAAACAAACAAACAAACAAACAAACAAAATAATCAAGAAACATCACGAGGATGCGGAGGGGACCCAGAACACTAATGCCTCGCCACTCTCGACACAAATAAACAAACAAAACAAACAAACAAACAAAATTAACAATAAACATCACGATGGTGCAGATGGAATTCAGAGTACCAATTCCTCGCCACTCTCCAAACAAACCAACAATAAGCAAGCAAACAAACAATCAAAACTATTACAGTGGTATTTTTCGTCCTGGTTGGGGATGAAGAGGGTGAGGGAGATGCTAGGGGCAACGAGAGATAGAGATGGTTGGAAGTCCATGGTCGCCAACGCCATGCGGCAGGGCACCTGATGATTGATGATGATGATGATCACTTATTACCCTTTCTCGAGCATACTTTGAGTTGACTATGGAGCCTAGGACCACACAATCGAGTCTAATCCATGATGTGTGATTTCCATGTCCCATAGTCATACTTTTGATGTGTTCTTGCAAATCGGTCAATTTATATAAGGGTATTTCCGTGATTTGGTTCCCATGTCGTCAAGCCACTCTGTCGCCCATGTCTTGCATGAATGAGCCTGAAATCCTGCCATACTAAAACATTTCGTCTTCGTAGTTTTTCTGTCTGTCTGTCTGTCTCTCTCTCTCTGTGTCTCTCTCTCTCTTTCTCTGTCTGTCTGTCTGTCTTTCTTTCTCCGAGCAGATCAACCTGAACTTCAAATGATAAATCTGTTGTGATGAATAAATACAAGAAAATAAAACAAACAAACAAACAAACAAACAAACGAAACGAACGAACGAACGAACGAACGAACGAACGAACGAACGAACGAACGAACGAACAAACAAACAAAAAAGTAGGAAAAATGAAGGCAAGAGAGAATGAAGAAACAAACAACCCCGTCCAAAACAAAACAAAACAAAAAAGGCAAACAAACAAAACAAAACAAAACGAACAAAACAAACAAACAAAACCCGTACAGCTCGCAGCTCACCTTGTCATTAAAATCTCTCTGTCTGTCAGTCTCTCAGAATCCAGAAAATCGATATTTCCTTGATGAGCCTTATCAGCTTTTTAAAATCTCTTTTACTGGGAAGGGGGCGTGGGAGATTGAGGGGAAAAAGTGAACGATGGAGGAGGAGGAGGGGGAGGGGGAGGGGGAGGGGGATGGGAATGGATGAAAGTGGTTCGGATTAACCAACGTGTGTATGTGTGCATACGTGCCTGCATGAGAGTTCATGTGCATGACACTCCCATTTTCAAAGCCTGCATGCGAATGCGTGTGTACATGTATATATGTGTGTATGTCTGTCCATCTTGGAAATCTTTTTCTTTTCAACATTTTTTTTAACGAATTTGTTTCACAAATTCCATCTGTTTGCTGAACGGTAATCAAGCACCAAAATTAGCGGAACTTGTCCAACGGTCCAGGAACAGAGTACTAAGCACATTGCTCGATCATTGTTTCGTCTTTTTCTTTCGTTTTGTTGTTGTTGTTGTTGTTGTTGTTGTTGTTTCTTTCTTTGTGTGTTATCGTTGTTTTTCAGATAGTGTCTTTCTTCATGATGGGAAGACAGTACTCCGTGATACTGATACCTATGGTATCTTAAGACAAATGCTTGAGATATCTCCTTTATTACCGTTGATAACCTGGAAAACAATACCTCCAACTTGGTAGTGAGGCGACCATCTCCAATTTAGCGCCTAGCAGTGGCGGATAATGGATGTCCTTCAGATATGGAGGTTAGTTGTGAAATAAACCAGGCTTGCCTGAAATAATATAACAAGTCTGGAATCAACTGGCTGTAGAGTTTATCAGAACGCCGGGGGGGGGGGGGGGGGGCAGGTGCGGACCTGGGAAGACAACATGTAAAAAAGTACCCTGTATGTCCTACTACATAGCCCTGAAGGGATAAAGGACGCCCCAAACATATCCTCCTGCGCTCAGAGGGCAGGTCTTTTGGGCATAAGCTAAAGGCGGGGAAAGTCTACAGAAAAACCTACATGGCTGAAATCAAGGGGCGCCACTCCTGCGCCTTCTGACAAACCATGGTACCACGCACTATGATGCAAGTGTGTACACACTCATTTATATCAGTTCCCCCGAAGGAACGCCAGGGGCTCTTTCGGTATAAACAGTATCCCCACCTTTTGGAAATTCTGTGCTAGGAGTTTCTTCTTTTCCGTGACTCGATTTGTTTCTTGCCTTGTTCCTTTGCTTTATGTCTCTCTGTCTCTCTCTGTCTCTCTTTCTCTTTGTCTCTCTGTCTCTTTCTCTTTGTCTCTCTGTCTCTGTGTCTGTCTCTGTCTCTCTCCCACAACTCCATCGTTCTCTGTCTGTCTATCTGTCTCTGTCTGTCTGTCTGTCTCTCTCTCTCCACAACTCCATCATTCTCTGTCTGTCTGTCTCTCTCTGTCTCTCTCTCTCTGTCTCCATCTCTCTCTCTCTCTCTCTCTCTCTCACACACACACACACAC
Organism: Monoplex corrugatus; assembly: GCA_030674185.1. Lineage (NCBI taxonomy): Eukaryota > Metazoa > Mollusca > Gastropoda > Littorinimorpha > Ranellidae > Monoplex > Monoplex corrugatus. The sequence continues at coordinate 32,745,775 of CM060307.1, read as the reverse complement.
AACTCCATCATTCTCTGTCTATCTGTCTGTCTGTCTGTCTGTCTGTCTCTCTCTCTCACTTCCTCTATTTGAGTAAATAAACTGTTTTTAAGTTTCAAGTTTCTTAATGTCTCGCACAAGTCGTGAAAAACAGCATCAATTTTACGTAACTGCTTCTCTGTAGTATCATTTGTATACACATTTCTTAACCCTTTGACTCCCTCACACTGTCTGCCAGCATCCCGCATGGACAACAAAGACATCATCATCATCATCATGTGCCTTGCCGCATGACGTTGGCGATCATGACTCTCCATACGAATATATCCCTTTGCGTTGCAAGTACATCTTTCGTCCTCCACCACTCTGCAAGTCCGTCCAATATTTTCTCCCTGGGTCTACCTGGTGTTCTCTTCCCCTCCAGCTTTCCTGTTGTGACCAGGTGCTCTAATTCCTCTTTCCCCATAACATGTCCTCTAAATGTTGGTTGTCTTTTCCTTACCTTTTTTTTTTTTATCAATGATCTTCTGGTGTCTGCCTCCATCAAGACTATCTCGTTTTGTTTTCTTTGCTTGTCCATGGAGCTTTTAACATTCTTCTTAGAAACCACATATCGGCTGCCGCAAACTTTGGCTGGCCTTGATGAACTTGGGAATACAAAATGGTGGTTTCCCGTTGCCTCTCATCGGTTTGTGTACGGACTCTTCGCTAGCCTTTGTCGTTCCCACGACAACGTGTAGAGGTGATTTCACCAGCTATGGGTAAATAGCACCACTGCTTTGTGGTTATCACGGAAGAGAATAAGGCTAAGGGAGTTAACCCTGACAACAAATACAGCAAAGCAAAAACATAACCCTTTGGTGGATAGGGTGAAGGTGTGAAAGGAAGTTTTTTTTTTGCACCTTCGGATAGGGTGTGGGGGTGACAGGGTTGAAAGAGTGAAAGATGTTCGATAATATATCTATCTATCATGAACCATATAAAGAAAAGACAGACAACATTTATAGGCCATTTTATGAGGAAGGGGGATTTGGAACACCTGGTCACAACGGGAAAGCTGGAGGGAAAGAGAGCACCAGGTAGACCCAGGGAGAGAATGCTGGACGGACTTGCAGAGTGGCTGGGGGAGATGCTGAGGGCAACGAGAGATAGAGATGGATGGAAGTCCATGGTCGCCAACGCCATGCGGCAAGGCACCTGATGATGATGATGATGATGAACCATCTTTTACCTTTTTGTTTGTATAGATTATTACATTTGCACAGCTCTTTCTCTTTCGTTTCTTTTTGCTAGTTGTGGTGTGACTGTCTGAATTGCCTTGACGAATAATACTGGCGAGATTCTATCAAACGTATGACTGAATATCATATTTGCATTCCATACCCTTTTCGCAATAAGGCTATGGCTGAAATGAAGAAATCGTCCAAAGTCTGAATTGCACTATCTCTCCTCTGTCTGTCTGTCTGTCTGTCTGTCTATCTGTCTGTCTGTCTGTCTCTCTCTCTCACGGCTTGAATATTATATTTGCATTTCATACCCTTTCATATTTCATAATGAGGCTATGGCGAAATAAATAAATTATCTTCAGTCTGAAATATCCTCTCTCTCTCTCTCTCTCTCTCTCTCTCTCTCTCTCTCTCTCTCTCTCTCTCTCTCTCTGTGTCTGTCTTACAGCTGAATATTATATTTGCTTTTCATACCCTTTCATATTTCATAATGAGGCTATGGCGAAATGAATAAATCATCTTGAATCTGAAATATCCCCCCTCTCTCTCTCCCTCCCCCCCTCTCTCTCTCCCTCTCTCATTTTCTGCTACACCGAATAACGAAGGTTCCTAACATAATCCAGGCATATTTTCTTTTTTGTAATTTATCTACTGAAGGAGAAAACGAAATGAAATTGGATATAGTTGAAAATTGGATCAGGTTAACTTGCGCGTGTGTAGGCTCATGATCCAGATGCGTGTGTGCTTGTCTGTGTGTACGTGCGCGCGAGTGCCTTTCCCTTTCAGTCACAATTATCACCACCCAGCCCCCAAAGGAAAAAAGTTTAGTTGGAGAGGAACCGAAAATTGTGTGCATCGATCGATCATTTTTCAAT
>CM060307.1:32733695-32738695 GCA_030674185.1 Monoplex corrugatus | reverse complement strand
AGAGAAAGACAAAGAGAGAGAGATAAATGTGTGTGTGTGTGTGTGTGTGCTGTGTGTGTGTGTGTGCGTGTGTGCGTGAGAGAGAGAAAGAGAGAGAGTGTGTGTGTGTGTGTGTGTGTGAGCGTGCATGTGTGTGTGTGCATGCATATATATGCATACGCGTGTCCGTATTTGTTAGTGTGTATGTGGGCGTGCATGTAAACTCTCGGACTCAAACGTGGTTGTATATATATGTGAGGATATGGTGGCAGGACAGAGTGTTAACCCTTTGACTCCCACATCTTATCTACCAACTGCAAAACTTAACCACTGAACTCCTCCCCACCCCCCACTATCCACCAGCTTTCTAAAATGGAACTTTTTGACTCCCTCACCCTATCCACCAGCTTTCTGAAATTTAACTTTTTGATTCCCCCACCCTATCCACCAGCTTTTTAAACTTAACCCTCTGACCCCCTCACCCTATCTACCAGCTTTCTAAAACTTAACCTTCTGACTCCCTCACCCTATCTACCAGCTTTCTAAAATTTAACCTTTTGGCTACCTCACCCTATCCACCAGCTTTCTAAAACTTAACCTTCTGACTTCCTCACCCTATCCACCAGCTTTCTAAAACTTAACCTTCTGACCCCCCACCTATCCACCAGCTTTCTAAAACTTAACCTTCTGACTACCTCACCCTATCCACCAGCTTTCTAAAACTTAACCTTCTGACTACCTCACCCTATCCACCAGCTTTCTAAAACTTAACCTTCTGACCCCCCGTCTATCCACCAGCTTTCTAAAACTTAACCTTCTGACTACCTCACCCTATCCACCAGCTTTCTAAAACTTAACCTTCTGACTACCTCACCCTATCTACCAGCTTTCTAAAACTTAATCTTCTGACCACCCGCCTATCCACCAGCTTTCTAAAACTTAACCTTCTGACTACCTCACCCTATCCACCAGCTTTCTAAAACTTCACCTTCTGACCCCCCACCTATCCACCAGCTTTCTAAAACTTAACCTTCTGACTACCTCACCCTATCCACCAGCTTTTCAAAACTTAACCTTCTGACTACCTCACCCTATCCACCAGCTTTCTAAAACTTAACCTTCTGACCCCCCGCCTATCCACCAGCTTTCTAAAACTTAACCTTCTGACTACCTCACCCTATCCACCAGCTTTCTAAAACTTAACCTTCTGACTACCTCACCCTATCCACCAGCTTTGTAAAAATTAACCTTCTGACTGCCTCACCCTATCCACCAGCTTTCTAAAACTTAACCTTCTGACTACCTCACCCTATCCACCAGCTTTCTAAAACTTAATCTTCTGACCCCCCCCTATCCACCAGCTTTCTAAAATTTAACCTTCTGACTACCTCACCCTATCCACCAGCTTTCTAAAACTTAACCTTCTGACCCCCCACCTATCCACCAGCTTTCTAAAACTTAACCTTCTGACTACCTCACCCTATCCACCAGCTTTCTAAAACTTAACCTTCTGACTACCTCACCCTATCCACCAGCTTTCTAAAACTTAACCCTCTGACTACCTCACCCTATCCACCAGCTTTCTAAAACTTAACCTTCTGACCCCTCTATCCACCAGCTTTCTAAAACCTAAACCTTCTGACTACCTCACCCTATCCACCAGCTTTCCAAAACTTAACCTTCTGACTGCCTCACCCTTTCCACCAGCTTTCTCAAACTTAACCTTCTGACTACCTCACCCTATCCACCAGCTTTCTAAAACTTAACCTTCTGACCCCCCTATCCACCAGATTTCTAAAACTTAACCTTCTGACTACCTCACCCTATCCACCAGCTTTCTAAAACTTAACCTTCTGACTACCTCACCCTTTCCACCAGCTTTCTAAAACTTAACCTTCTGATTACCTCACCCTATCCACCAGCTTTCTAAAACTTAACCTTCTGACTACCTCACCCTATCCACCAGCTTTCTAAAACTTAACCTTCTGACCCCCCGTCTATCCACCAGCTTTCTAAAACTTAACCTTCTGACTACCTCACCCTATCCACCAGCTTTCTAAAACTTAATCTTCTGACCCCCCCTATCCACCAGCTTTCTAAAACTTAACCTTCTGACTACCTCACCCTATCCACCAGCTTTCTAAAACTTAACCTTCTGACCCCCCACCTATCCACCAGCTTTCTAAAACTTAACCTTCTGACTACCTCACCCTATCCACCAGCTTTCTAAAACTTAACCTTCTGACTACCTCACCCTATCCACCAGCTTTCTAAAACTTAACCTTCTGACCCCCCGCCTATCCACCAGCTTTCTAAAACTTAACCTTCTGACTACCTCACCCTATCCACCAGCTTTCTAAAACTTAACCTTCTGACTACCTCACCCTATCCACCAGCTTTGTAAAAATTAACCTTCTGACTGCCTCACCCTATCCACCAGCTTTCTAAAACTTAACCTTCTGACTACCTCACCCTATCCACCAGCTTTTTAAAACTTAACCTTCTGACCCCCCTATCCACCAGCTTTCTAAAACTTAACCTTCTGACTACCTCACCCTATCCACCAGCTTTCTAAAACTTAACCTTCTGACTACCTCACCCTTTTCCACCAGCTTTCTAAAAACTTAACCTTCTGACTACCTCACCCTATCCACCAGCTTTCTAAAACTTAACCTTCTGACTACCTCACCCTATCCACCAGCTTTCTAAAACTTAATCTTCTGACTACCTCACCCTATCCACCAGCTTTCTAAAACTTAACCTTCTGACTACCTCACCCTATCCACCAGCTTTCTAAAACTTAACCTTCTGACTACCTCACCCTATCCACCAGCTTTCTAAAACTTAACCTTCTGACCCCCCGCCTATCCACCAGCTTTCTAAAACTATAACCTTCTGACTACCTCACCCTATCCACCAGCTTTCTAAAACTTAACCTTCTGACTACCTCACCCTATCCACCAGCTTTCTAAACTTAACCTTCTGACTTCCTCACCCTATCTACCAGCTTTTAAAAACTTACTTTCTGACTACCTCACCCTATCCACCAGCTTTCTAAACTTAACCCTCTGACTACCTCACCCTATCCACCAGCTTTCTAAAATTTAACTTTTTTTCACTCTCTCACCCTATCCACCAGCTTCCTGCAGGAAGCTGATGGACAGGGAGGGAGAAGGAGTCAAAAGATTGTTTGCTTTGCTAGCATGGCTGACTGCAGGATGCTGGTAGACATGGTGCGGAAGGCAAAGGGTTAATGTCGTTTATCGAGGACTGAGCTTCATGTTTCGTTTCGTTTCGTTTCGTTGCACTTTGTCTTTTTCTCTATTCTGTGCATGTATCGTATTGGTTTTGTTTTCATTTGGTTTTTTTTTTTAAAAGTCTGTTTTGTTATCCAAAAAAAGCTCCCTTTGAAATGTTTCCCCTTTTCTTTTGTTTCAATTAGAACTATTTCATTTCATTGTATCATTTATCACTGAGACGAATTCAAATAATAGCCCAGAGGCAGGGTAAACGGCTTTGTAGTCAGGTTCTGACCGCTTAAAAAATAATGTGCCCGCGATTTCACTTGTAATATACATGTACACGTTCCAATGTGTGAATGTATATACACTTCCATTATTAGCCATCCTCGTGGCAACAAACAAGCCAGCACACACAATCTATAGAACACCATGTGCTGAGAGGCAGGGTGCACTTCAGAGATCTCAGATGACAAAATGCACAGACAGGAGAGAGAGAGAGAGAGAGAGAGAGAGAGAGAGAGAGAGAGAGAAAGAGAGAGTTGGGGGGTGGGAGAGAGAGAGAGAGAGAGAGAGAGACAGACAGACAGACAGACAAACAGACAGATAGAGAGAGAGAGAGATAGACAGGCAGGCAGACGGAGACGGAGAGACAGAACAGAGAGGGAGAGAGAGCGAGAGAGAGAGAGAGAGAGAGGGAGGGAGGGAGACAGACAGACAAACAGACAGACAAACAGACAGACAAACAGACAGATAGAGAGACAGACAGATAGAGAGACAGACAGAGACAGACAGCGACAGAGAGACAGGCAGAGACAGACAGAGACAGGCAGAGACAGACAGAGATAGACAGACAGACAACAGATATACAGATGGACGGACAGACAGACAGACACAGACAGACAGATGGAAGGAGGGAGGGAGGGTGAGACAGAGAGAGACAGATAGACAGACAGACAGACAGACAGACAGACAGAGGGAGGGAGTGAGAGACAGACAGAGTAAAACTGAGAGAGAAAGAGAGAGAGAGAAAGAGACAGCAAGAGACAGAGACAGAGAAACAGAGAAAGAGACAGAGACAGAGGGAGATGAGTGAAATAGACACGTTAGCTGAAATGAACCTTGTAAATAAGCACCGATGTAAATAAGGCATTCAAAAATAATCTCTTACCTGAAGTAGAGAAAGATTGCCAGTGCCAGAATCAGTGCCAGAGTGGAGATACCAAATCCGACCAGGTAGATCACTCGCACAGGTGTTTCGTCCACCTGATCACACAGAGACCAAAACAAGGTAACAAATAAGTACGAAAATAAACATATAAATAAACAATAATATTAATAAAAAAAAGGTAAAATCTGGGAAATAATCTGTATTCAGGTGATCGCAGAAACTGAATCAGGAAGTCCTGAGAAAAAATAATCTAAGTAAAACATGCACAGAATAAAATAAAACAATGGCATGAATTAAAAGAATAAATAGATGTATCATTTAAAAATGTTTAGATGAAACTTAAAACTAGTGTAGCAAACTGCGTAAATAAAGAAATACTCTAAAATGAAAGTTAAAACTGGTTTCAGCACGTTTTTAGAAAACATGATCATCAGCACCACAACCAACATCACCACCACCTAACAACAACAACAACAACAACAACAACAACAACAACAACAACAACAACAACAACAACAACAACCAAAGAAACAAAGTTAATGTTTTACAATTATGTACTCAAGTGAGGGTTGGGATTTGCTTAGCATAGTCTGCCCTCTTTATGTGGGATT
>CM060307.1:32718695-32721195 GCA_030674185.1 Monoplex corrugatus | reverse complement strand
TCTGAGAACGTCAGATACCCAATCTCAGCTGGATAGACTGGAAGCCGCTTGTGTATATAATCCGCGGGTGTTGCTCGCACCCGTGCAAACTCATGCAGACAGACTGGAAGATGACAGTTCTACCTCTACGCCAATCAGGCCTGGCTTTAGATAATACGTAGACAGTAACCCTTTGACTCCCGCACCCTATCCACCAACTGCAAAAACTTAACCCTTTGATTCCCTCACCCTATCCTAGGAAGCTGGTGGATAGGGTGAGAGAATCAAAGGGTTAAGATTTTGCTTTGCTAGCATGGTTGACAATGTAGGATGGTAGTGGACAGGGTGTAGGAGTCAAAGGGTTAAATAATTCATTATTGCGTATTTATCTTTTTCACAAAAGTTACGACGATTTGCTGTCAGTAATATCCGTTGTTCTCAAAACATTTGTCACTAGCACGTTTGTAACATACTCTTATTTCAAATCATTACAATTACATTTCCTTTTCTGTTTTTTATTTTCAGCACTACTTCCCAGTCATTTAAGATATTCAGTTATATTGAATTTACAAGCACTGTTGTATGAAAAAAAAAGCTCTGTAAAACATAATACCATCCATCTATTTTTCATAATGCACATCAATTTCAGAGCTTCACTACACATATTTATCGAAGATATTCAACTGTTCACGAAATAAGCATTACAATATAAGCTACGCACAAAAAGTTAAGGATCACTTGCACAAAAATTCATAACTTTCAAAATAAGAAAGCCAATGCGGTGAAGTTTGGCAAACATTTAATTCCATGCTTTAGTGATAACGATACACAATTGCCTTCAATTTCGAGCAATCGTTTGGTGTGTACATTTGATCAAAGTGGGTACGTATCGAAATTTGATTTCCCAAAGTCATTGAAATCACAAGACAGGGCATTCTGATGCTCCCAAAAGTTCAGTAATGCGTGTAACCGCCATGGCTGTTCTGGGACTCGACGCAGCGAGTCCTCATCGAGTTGACCAGGTTGGTGAAGATCCTCTGTGGAAGCGCCTGCCACTCAGCCTGCAGCATCTGGTAGAGGTGTTGGGCATCCCTGGGAGGGGGGTGGTTGCTCCTCACTTTTGGATCCAGCTCATCCCAGAGGTTCTCAATCGGGTTGAGATCGGGACTGCATGCTGGCCACTCCATTCTGTTGACTCCAGACTGCTGCAGGAAGTCGTTGACCACCCTTGCCCTGTGGGGGCGAGCGTTGTCATCCTGGTAGACAGCCGTCGGTCCCATCTGCTGCAGTGTAGGCACAGCCAGCGGTATCGGAGGCCAGTCAGGTTACCCTGTACATGATACAAGGGTGTTCTGTGGTGAAGGCTGAAGGCCCCCCAGACCATTACAGAACCTCCACCAAAGGCCACCTTTTCTTGGACAGTGGTGTCAATAAAGCGTTGCCCTGGGCGCCTCCAGACCCTCAGTCGGCCGTCGTTGTGGTTCATGGTGAAGCGTGATTCATCACTGAACAGGACCTGGGACCATTGCTGACGTGTCCACCTCAGGTGACGTCTGCAGAAGGCGCGGCGTGCTGCCCTATGGGCTGGAGTTAAGCGTGGCCGTACAGCTGGGCGACGAGAACGGAGGTTAAACCCATGAAGGCGGTTCCGTATGGTCTGCTGGCTGATGTTGATGTTAGTAGCCACCCTCAGCTGCCTTCGAATGATGCTGGAAGAGGCTGTTCTTGTCTGCAGGGCTTGTCGTTCAATGAGACGATCTTCACGTGGGTTTGTCTTCTTCGGTCGACCAGATCTGCGTCTTTCATGGACCCTCCCAGTGGCTGTGAAGCGTTGAATCAGTCTGACAATGACCGAGATGGACACCTGAAGTCGCCTGGCCACTTCTCGCTTGGGAACACCATCTTGGAACCATGCAACAGCTCGTCCCCTCTCAAACTCGCTCAATTTTCGTCGTGGAGGCATTGTCAGATCAGGCCTACTACTGGTGGAATGTCTTCTTATAAAGCCAAGCAAGAGACAGCATCTCACACATAAACAGCAGTGCTTCCACGTGCATAATGGTTTTTCCATCTGGCTTGTGCAATGTGTTCAGGCAGAACGGTCCAAAACAAGGTCCTTTTTCTCAAGTTTCCGCTTTTCCGTTTGCGGCCAAGCTCAGTAGTAGAGAATCCCGTGCAATTTTCGCACTAACACAACATCGCCCACTTACAGCTGAACAAGAATTCATAACAATTTGGCTGGACTGAGAAATAAATAACAGTAGCGAACTGAGTTTATTACGCACCTGTTTTCTCATAGTGATCCTTAACTTTTTGTGCGTAGCTTATAAAAAAATCAAAACAACTCATGTACATGATAATAAAGGAAGGAAACACACAAATCACACTACATCCTTTCCAGTCTTTACATTTTCTTCCAGGTCATATAAAAGAGAAGGTAACAAATTTCCCACAGCCAAAGCAGTGTTGGGAGTGAGGAAGTAGATCCTCTCTCTCTCTCTCTACGTGTGTGTGTGTGTGT
>CM060307.1:32698695-32706195 GCA_030674185.1 Monoplex corrugatus | reverse complement strand
CACCCACGACGACAACGAGGCATAAAGGACCACAAGATTTGGCAAATTGTGTTCACAATGCTATCATGATCAAAATGGGGATCACAGTGATGCGGTGATGTTTACAGATTTCCATTTTTGGAATGAGACTGCGTGACAAGGCTGCACTCTTCATAATAATCACATCCTGATGAAAACAAAGCCCGAGAGATACAGACAACTGCAGCGCTGGTTAGGACATTTGAGCAGCATATTGTTTTTTCAGTAACGGATCCGTAATTGGATGAGACTTGACTGTGTGGTCCAGCCGTCCAACGAGCCACAACACGCTCATTTCTGGCTAGAAGCCGTCGGTAGGCCAGCCTGTATTATACTTCAACATTGAAGAGATTATAACATGCCGTAATATGAAGCAAATTTAATCCCATGTGGTCATAACAGGAAATATAACATCATCATCCTCATCCTCGTCTTCCTCCTCTCCTCCTCCTCCTGGTTATAACATAGGAAATATAACATCATCATCCTCATCCTCGTCTTCCTCCGTCTCCTCCTCCTCCTGGTTATAACATAGGAAATATAACATCATCATCCTCATCCTCGTCTTCCTCCTTCTCCTCCTCCTCCTGGTTATAACATAGGAAATATAACATCATCATCCTCATCCTCGTCTTCCTCCGTCTCTCCTCCTCCTGGTTATAACATAGGAAATATAACATCATCATCCTCATCCTCGTCTTCCTCCTCTCCTCCTCCTCCTGGTTATAACATAGGAAATATAACATCATCATCCTCATCCTCGTCTTCCTCCGTCTCTCCTCCTCCTCCTCATTTCTTCGCGCTATACATGTCCTTTTTCGTTCGTCTTCCCGTTTTCATTGATTTCTCATTTTCCGCCTACTTTCCCTCCTTTTTTTCAGATATACTTTTCCACCATGCTATTTCAGTTTCAGTTTTTCGAGATAAGCTCGTAACATCTTCGCGCTCGGAATAAATTCCATGTGGACCGACGCTGCTGATGCCATGTGACGGGGATGATCCAAAATAATCATGGCATAAACCTTCAGCCTGCACATATGTTGGAAAACATGTGGTCTATTTCCACCTCCCGGGTGATTTTAAGACTTGACATGGCGATACACGAGTCATGACCTTTTGTCTGTGTGTTTCGTTCGTTCGTTATTTCTTTTAACGTCTATTCACATATGTGCTTTAGACGAAAAAAGCAAATAATTGATAAATGAATAAATAGACAAGATAAGATAACGAGGTGTCTATAAAGTGGAAGAATCTAGAAATCATAAAGACAGTTTATCATATTAATTAACACCAAACAATCTAACGGACAAGAGAAAAGCAATCAGAACATTAGAACGACCAGGCTTCATCAGATTGCTCAGGGCTGTATGTGTGTATGTATAGCGCTCGCGCATGTGTGTGTGTGTGTGTGTGTGTGTGTGTGTGTGTGTGTGTGTGTGTGTGTGTGTGTGTGTGTGCATGTGTGTGTGTATGTGTGTGTGTGTGTGTGTGGTGTGTGTGTGCATGTGTGTGTGTGTGTGTGTGTGCATGTGTGTGTGTGTTGCACGCGCGCGCACGCGCTCACCGAGCATATCCCGTGCTGGCGTATGAAAAACCATCTGTTATCATCTGGTGGGGTAGAGGGGGAGAAGAGGATTATCTTATCGAATCAAAAGCGTTGTAACAGTATTTGTAACAGTCGTGTGTTTCGTCTGTACTGAATAGTTTGAAATTTTCCTTGATGTTTCATAATGGTTTCTTTTTCTTAGCAGGGTGTTTGGTTCTCTGTGACGGTATATGGCACCTGTGACATTAGTGCATATTGTATTCATTCCGAAAAAGCAGATGTTATCTTGAGAAACTGAAACAAAAACTGGATGGTGTACGCATATGGGTGTTATCGATAAAAGTTTAACATAATCACCTATTTATTCACGACATGTCACATGAATGTTTTGTCAAATGATCATATGGGTGTTATCGATAAAAGTTTAACATAATCACCTATTTATTCACGACATGTCACATGAATGTTTTGTCAATGATTATATGGGTGTTATCGATAAAAGTTTAACATAATACCTATTTATTCACATCATGAATGTTTGTCAATCATGGGATATTTATGTCATAATGTATCATATGGTTACGTAAGTTACATATACTATTTATTACGACATGTCACATGAATGTTTTGTCAAATGATCATATGGGTGTTATCGATAAAAGTTTAACATAATCACCTATTTATTCACGACATGTCACATGAATGTTTTGTCAAATGATCATATGGGTGTTATCGATAAAGTTTAACATAATCACCTATATTCACGACATGTCAATGAATGTTTGTCAAATGATCATATGGGTGTTATCGATAAAAGTTTAACATAATCACCTATTTTTCACGACATGTCATATGAATGTTTGTCAAATGATCATATGGGTGTTATCGATACAAAGTTTAACATAGATCACCTATTTATTCACGACATGTCACATGAATGTTTTGTCAAATGATCATATGGGTGTTATCGATAAAAAGTTTAACATAATCACCTAGCTATTCACGACATGTCATATTGATGTTTTGTCAAATGATTCATATGGGTGTTATCGATACAGTTTAACTTAAAACTATTTATACGACATGTCACCATGAATAGTCTGTCAAATGATCATATGGGTGTGTACATAAAAGTTTGAACATAATCTCTATTATTCCGGACATGTCATGAATGTTTGTCAAATGTACCATATGGCTGTTATCGATAAAGTTTAACATAATCGCCTATTTATTCACGAATGTCACATGAATGTTTTGTCAAATGATCATATGGGTGTTATCGATAAAATTTAACATAATCACCTAGCTATTCACGACATGTCAATTGAATGTTTTGTCAAATGATTTATGGTGTTATACGCCTTTATTCATAAAGATTCGTTACTGACACATTTTCACGGCATATTAGATCATCGATGACGATGGTGTTTGCTACAAATGATGTTGAATATGGAGTGTCTCTTAGATGGATTGGCTTTGCATGTTTTGCTAATAAAATGTTTGTTTTTGCGTTTTGTTAAAAATGAATAGATATAACTTCACACACACACACACACACACACACACACACACACACACACACACACACACACACACACACACACACACACACACACACCACACACACACAAAACACACGCACGCACACACATACACACACACATATATATAGATGTATATATATATTATATATATATATTTGTATATGTTTAGATAGATGTAGATAGATATATATATGTATACACTTACATATATATACATATATATAAATATATATGTAGAGATAGATAGATCGATCGATAGATAGATAGATAGAATAGATAGATAGATAGATAGATAGATCGATCGATCGATATATTATATATATGTAGATATAGGTATAGTTACAAATATAGATATAGATATTGGTGTTTGCGTGGACATTTCGTTCACACTGACATGCACAACATAGACATTTTTGTCGCGTTGGCATACAAAATAATATTACTGTGAAAACATACATACAACAAAACTGTTGACAAACTGTCATATTGCATCTCAAAAGTCTGCAAAGACTCCCTTTCCGCCCTCCCCCCTTCACCCTCCACATTTCACCCCCCCCCCCTCAGCGGTTACCTATTCCCTGTCTGTGTGGATATATTTCCGTTTGTTAATAACTTTCGTATGGTGTGCAGCCCTTACGACAATGACTTGAGTAGACGAGAAAACACTGACAGGATTAAGCACTCAAGGCAATTTCAATTTTTTTTCGGAACTCGGCATTCGGTTTATGACCTTTATGTTATGTGGAAACATTATTTGACACATTGTATGACATTTACGTTCTGTCACAATAAAACTGAACACCGCCGTCCATTCCAACTTTTGGAAAGGGCTACTGCCACGTTATATGGCACTATAAAACCCTCGTTTATTCATTCATTTCTCAGTGTGTTTTTCTCTTAGGGACATACATAATATAGTCTGGGAGCTGATATACTGAGACGTATGATGACGAAATCATATACGTTGTTTGTTTGCACGTTTGTCTGGCTCTGTGTCTGTCTGTCAGTCTGTCTGTCTTTCTCTCTCTCTCTCTCTCTCTCTCCCCCTCTCTCTCTTCGTGTGTGTGTGTGTGTGTGTGTGTGTGTGTTGTGTGTGTGTGTGTGTGTGTGTGTGTGTGTGTGTGTGTGTGTAAGTAACGTGTGTGTGTGTGTGCGTGTGCGTGTGCGTGTGTGTGTGTGTGTGTGTGTGTGTTGGTATGTCGATACCTTAGAGCAACAAAGCTATATCTTGATGGCTGCCACTTTGGAAAGTTCAGGTCTACACTCGCTTGAAAAGTTTGGAAGCTCATAAAAAAACAGACTCTTAAGCAAAACATTGACGTTATGTGTCAAGCAGATTTTCTCACCTATCAACTGAATTTTATCAGCTCTTGTATATGCAAAAGTTTAGGGTGCAAAGTGCCAATGCCAGGTCACGAAAACCAAATAGTGCCTAAAATCTGTACTCTTGAGAGAGATATGTCAAGGACACTTTCTCAAGAAATTCTAAAAAATACGAAAAATCATTTACACTTTTCTTTCAGTTTACCGCTGTTCTCGAAACACGTCAAAGTTTATTTCATATGAAACTTCTTTCTCTCAAGTGAAGCTTCTTTATTTCAAATGAAGCTTCCTTGATGTCACAGTAGTATAGAACCTGGATTCATCATCATCATCATCATCATCATCATCATCATCATCATCATCATCATGTGCCCTGCCACGTGGCGTTGGCTATCATGGCCCTCCATACGAATCTATCCCATTTCGCTGCAAGTACGTCTCCCACCCTCTCTGTCCTCAGCCAGTCTGCGAGTCCATCCAATATTTTCTGCTTCTGAATCTGGATTGCCCTATGTGATTTTGGTAGAGTTTTTGAAAGGGCGATTGTTCAAGAGCCTTGACTGTCTAGGTTGCATTCTTGCCCTTTCTCCAGTTTCTCTTTATTATTCTCTTATCATGTGTGTGGTGTTTTCGTTTGTGTGTATGTGCGCGCGCGTGTGTATGTATGTATGTGTGCGTATGTATATGTGTGTGTATGTGTGTGTGTGTACGTATGTGTGTGTATACATAGTGTCTATATATGTGTACGTGAGTGTGTTTGGCGTGTGTGTATGTGGTGTGTGTGTGTGTGCATGTTGGTATGTGTGTGTAAGTGTGCATGTGCCTCTCTCTCTCTCTCTGTTTTGGGATATGAGTGTGTTTTGGTGTATGTATGTATGTATGTATGTATGTATGTATATATATATATATATATATATATATATATATACATGTGTGTGTGTGTGTGTGCACGTGTTACTGTGTGCGTGTATCTGTCGATGTAAGTGTGTTGAGTGTATGTGAGTGTGCGTGTGTGTGTGTGTGTGTGTGTGTGTGTGTGTGTGTGTGTGTGTGCATGTGTGTGTTGATATATTTGTTATATGGGTGTGTGTGTGTGTGTGTGTGTGTGTGCGTGCGTGCGGTGTGTGTGTGTGTGTGTGTGTGTGTGTGTGTGTGTGCATGTGTGTGTTGATATGTGTGTTGCTGTGTGTGGTATGTGTGTGTGAGTGTGCGTACTGTGTGATGTGTATGTGCGTGCGTGCGTGCGCGCGCGTGTGTGTGTGTGTTTATGTACATACGAGCGCGCAAACACGTCTACAAAGGTCAGTCTGAAAGAAAAGAAGAGTTACCCGCTCTTTCCTGTTTTTCACAACAACCCAGCTGCTCAAGTATTAACATTTATAAAATTTTCCTGCTTTCTGCAACACCACGGCTGTTTGACCACTGACATTTAGGTGACTTTTTATATCTTCTATAAAAATTTTCCTGCTTTCCATAACGCCCCAGCTGCTCCACTGGTAACATTTATGTGACTTTTTAAAACACCTGCAATAAAGTAATTCCCCGCTTTCCATAACACCACAGATGTCCGACTGTTGACATCTATGTGACGTTTTTTAATACCTTCAATAACATTTTCCTGTTTTCAATGACGCCATAGCTATTGACATTTATGTCAATTCATCATATCTTTAATGAAGTTTTTTATTTTATCATATCTTTAATGACATTTTCCTGTGTTCCATAACACCGCAGCTGTTGACGTTTATGTCACTTTGAATTTGCTGTTGACATTTATGTCACTTTGAATTTGCTGTTGACATTTATGTCACTTTGAATTTGCTGTTGACATTTATGTCACTTTGAATTTGCTGTTGACATTTATGTCACTTTGAATTTGCTGTTGACATTTATGTCACTTTGAATTTGCTGTTGACATTTATGTCACTTTGAATTTGCTGTTGACATTTATGTCACTTTGAATTTGCTGTTGACATTATGTCACTTTGAATTTGCTGTTGACATTTATGTCACTTTGAATTTGCTGTTGACATTTATGTCACTTTGAATTTGCTGTTGACATTTATGTCACTTTGAATTTGCTGTTGACATTATGTCACTTTGAGTTTGCTGTTGACGTTTATGTCACTTTAACTTTTTCTGTGTTTCCTAGCACCGCAACTGCTGACATTTATGTAACTTTATAATCATATATAATCTTCAATGAAATTTCCCTCTGTTCTGCAACACCACAGGTGTTGCCATTTCTGTGACTTTATCACGTCTTCAATAAACTGTTCCTGTATTGTATGACGCCACTGCTGTTGGCATTTATATCACAGTACGCCACTGCTGTTGGCATTTATATCACATTACGCCACTGCTGTTGGCATTTATATCACATTATACCACTGCTGTTGGCATTTATATCACATTACGCCACTGCTGTTGGCATTTATATCACAGTACACCACTGCTGTTGGCATTTATATCACAGTAAGCCACTGCTGTTGGCATTTATATCACAGTACGCCACTGCTGTTGGCATTTATATCACATTATACCACTGCTGTTGGCATTTATATCACAGTACGCCACTGCTGTTGGCATTTATATCACATTATACCACTGCTGTTGGCATTTATATCACATTATACCACTGCTGTTGGCATTTATATCACATTATACCACTGCTGTTGGCATTTATATCACATTATACCACTGCTGTTGGCATTTATATCACAGTACGCCACTGCTGTTGGCATTTATATCACATTATACCACTGCTGTTGGCATTTATATCACATTATACCACTGCTGTTGGCATTTATATCACAGTACGCCACTGCTGTTGGCATTTATATCACATTATACCACTGCTGTTGGCATTTATATCACATTATACCACTGCTGTTGGAATTTATATCACATTATACCACTGCTGTTGGCATTTATATCACAGTACGCCACTGCTGTTGGCATTTATATCACAGTACGCCACTGCTGTTGGCATTTATATCAATTATACCACTGCTGTTGGCATTTATATCACAGTACGCCACTGCTGTTGGCATTTATATCACAGTACGC
>CM060307.1:32678695-32693695 GCA_030674185.1 Monoplex corrugatus | reverse complement strand
AGATACAGTTTTCATTAATATGAATGGCAGAGCAAATCTTGTATGTAAAACAAGAATTCATTAATTGTGTATCATCGGCAAATAACTGGAGATAGAATGATTTCTGATCAGCAACAAAAGGAGTTTTGTATACAATATGAACAGACGTGAGCATAGCCTGAGCCTTGTGGAACTCTACATGTATGTCAGCTCACTTAAAACGAAGGTCACTGACAAAATCAGTTCGTATTTTGTTACAAGGTAAGAACTAAGTTAGCAGATGTTCAGCCTGAAGTACCTAAAAGAGTTTTTAAAAATCCATACAGAAGAATTCCATGAACTTGGGTATCAAATGCAGCAGACAAACAAGAAGAGTTAAAACAGACAAACTGCCACTATCCAGAACAGGCAGAGTATCATTTGTTTCCTTGACGGATGTCATCTCAGTACTTCTGTTAGGCTGTGCGGCAGACTAGGAAGAGCAAAGTACATGATTGGCTATCAGATAAACAAAAGTTGATACCAAAAAAAAAAAAAAAAAAATTCTAAATGATCTTCGAGAAAAACTGGAAAATCTGATATCGATAGCGGGCAATAATTTTTCATGTTGCTGTGATCAAAAATTAGAATTCTTTAGTAGAGGCCTCACGACAGCAATTTTGAACAGTTACGGATAAACATGTCTGATAGTTGACAATCATTCACAGTATTCACCAACGATGGAAGGATATCATCCAAGCAATCAAGTAACAAAAACTCAGGGATACAATTGAGAGAACATGTAACTGGTCTTGACTTCAAAATAATCGTTCTGAAATCATGCTCTGAGAACAACTGAAAAGATGTAAAATGTAAAAGACTAGGAGTATCAAATATCGAAAGACAAGATGTATCAAGAGACTGGCTCTCAAGGTCAGAACGAATATCAGAAACTTTACGAACGAAAAAAAGTTTTAAAATATTCTCAAACTTTCTGCACTTCAGAAAGTAGGTAAAGAGTTTATGTGTGTGTGTGTGTGGGGGGGGGGGGGGGGCGATTTCTGACAATCTCAAAGATTGTTGCTAACAATTGCTGAGAAGAATGGCTAATATCAGTCACTGTAAAGCGCATTCATTCTGATGAAGTTTGTGATCTTCTGATTCCCTCTTACTTGGCGTTTGAGATCTTCAGATTCTCTCTTACTTTGATGTTTATGAATCTTTCTGCCACAAAGTCTGCTTCCATTAGGTATTTTGTCGCGTCTGGGTGCAGGATGAATCCAACTCCATGTGCGACTCTTGAGTTTGGACACCCAGGTTAGGATGTCAGAAACCGCCACTTTGTCCTTTGGCATATTTGTCGTTTTACAAAGACACCCACGACGACAACGAGGCATAAAGGACCACAAGATTTGGCAAATTGTGTTCACAATGCTATCATGATCAAAATGGGGATCACAGTGATGCGGTGATGTTTACAGATTTCCATTTTTGGAATGAGACTGCGTGACAAGGCTGCACTCTTCATAATAATCACATCCTGATGAAAACAAAGCCCGAGAGATACAGACAACTGCAGCGCTGGTTAGGACATTTGAGCAGCATATTGTTTTTTCAGTAACGGATCCGTAATTGGATGAGACTTGACTGTGTGGTCCCAGCCGTCCCAACGAGCCACAACACGCTCATTTCTGGCTAGAAGCCAGTCGGTAGGCCAGCCTGTATTATACTTCAACATTGAAGAGATTATAACATGCCGTAATATGAAGCAAATTTAATCCCATGTGGTCATAACAGGAAATATAACATCATCATCCTCATCCTCGTCTTCCTCCCTCTCCTCCTCCTCCTGGTTATAACATAGGAAATATAACATCATCATCCTCATCCTCGTCTTCCTCCGTCTCCTCCTCCTCCTGGTTATAACATAGGAAATATAACATCATCATCCTCATCCTCGTCTTCCTCCTTCTCCTCCTCCTCCTGGTTATAACATAGGAAATATAACATCATCATCCTCATCCTCGTCTTCCTCCGTCTCTCCTCCTCCTGGTTATAACATAGGAAATATAACATCATCATCCTCATCCTCGTCTTCCTCCCTCTCCTCCTCCTCCTGGTTATAACATAGGAAATATAACATCATCATCCTCATCCTCGTCTTCCTCCGTCTCCTCCTCCTCCTCATTTCTTCGCGCTATACATGTCCTTTTTCGTTCGTCTTCCCGTTTTCATTGATTTCTCATTTTCCGCCTACTTTCCCTCCTTTTTTTCAGATATACTTTTCCACCATGCTATTTCAGTTTCAGTTTTTCGAGATAAGCTCGTAACATCTTCGCGCTCGGAATAAATTCCATGTGGACCGACGCTGCTGATGCCATGTGACGGGGATGATCCAAAATAATCATGGCATAAACCTTCAGCCTGCACATATGTTGGAAAACATGTGGTCTATTTCCACCTCCCCGGGTGATTTTAAGACTTGACATGGCGATACACGAGTCATGACCTTTTGTCTGTGTGTTTCGTTCGTTCGTTATTTCTTTTAACGTCTATTCACATATGTGCTTTTAGACGAAAAAAGCAAATAATTGATAAATGAATAAATAGACAAGATAAGATAACGAGGTGTCTATAAAGTGGAAGAATCTAGAAATCATAAAGACAGTTTATCATATTAATTAACACCAAACAATCTAACGGACAAGAGAAAAGCAATCAGAACATTAGAACGACCAGGCTTCATCAGATTGCTCAGGGCTGTATGTGTGTATGTATAGCGCTCGCGCATGTGTGTGTGTGTGTGTGTGTGTGTGTGTGTGTGTGTGTGTGTGTGTGTGTGTGTGTGTGTGTGTGTGTGTGTGTGCATGTGTGTGTGTATGTGTGTGTGTGTGTGTGTGTGTGTGTGTGTGTGTGTGCATGTGTGTGTGTGTGTGTGTGTGTGCATGTGTGTGTGTGTGTGTGCACGCGCGCGCACGCGCTCACCGAGCATATCCCGTGCTGGCGTATGAAAAACCATCTGTTATCATCTGGTGGGGTAGAGGGGGAGAAGAGGATTATCTTATCGAATCAAAAGCGTTGTAACAGTATTTGTAACAGTCGTGTGTTTCGTCTGTAACTGAATAGTTTGAAATTTTCCTTGATGTTTCATAATGGTTTCTTTTTCTTAGCAGGGTGTTTGGTTCTCTGTGACGGTATATGGCACCTGTGACATTAGTGCATATTGTATTCATTCCGAAAAAGCAGATGTTATCTTGAGAAACTGAAACAAAAACTGGATGGTGTACGCATATGGGTGTTATCGATAAAAGTTTAACATAATCACCTATTTATTCACGACATGTCACATGAATGTTTTGTCAAATGATCATATGGGTGTTATCGATAAAAGTTTAACATAATCACCTATTTATTCACGACATGTCACATGAATGTTTTGTCAAATGATTATATGGGTGTTATCGATAAAAGTTTAACATAATCACCTATTTATTCACGACATGTCACATGAATGTTTTGTCAAATGATCATATGGGTGTTATCGATGAAAGTTTAACATAATCACCTAGCTTATTCACGACATGTCATATGAATGTTTTGTCAAATTACCATATGGGTGTTATCGATAAAAGTTTAACATGATCACCTATTTATTCACGACATGTCACATGAATGTTTTGTCAAATGATCATATGGGTGTTATCGATAAAAGTTTAACATAATCACCTAGCTATTCACGACATGTCATATTGATGTTTTGTCAAATGATCATATGGGTGTTATCGATAAAAGTTTAACATGATCACCTATTTTTTCACGACATGTCATATGAATGTTTGTCAAATGATCATATGGGTGTTATCGATAAAAATTTAACACAATCACCTATTTATTCACGACATGTCATATGAATGTTTGTCAAATGATCATATGGGTGTTATCGATAAAAGTTTAACACAATCACCTATTTTTTCACGACATGTCATATGAATGTTTGTCAAAATTACCATATGGCTGTTATCGAATACAAGTTTAAACATAATCGCCTATTTATTCACGAAATGTCACATGAATGTTTTGTCAAATGATCATATGGGTGTTATCGATAAAAATTTAACATAATCACCTAGCTATTCACGACATGTCATATTGATGTTTTGTCAAATGATTTATCTGTACATACGCCTTCTTATTCTTAAAGATTTCGTTACTGACAACATTTCACGCGCATATATAGATCTTCTGATGACGATGGTGGTGTGCTACAAATATGTTGAATATGAAGTGTCTTCTATAGTTGGATTGGCTTTGCATGTTTTGCTAATAAAATGTTTGTTTTTGCGTTTTGTTAAAAATGAATAGATATAACTTCACACACACACACACACACACACACACACACACACACACACACACACACACACACACACACACACACACACACACACACACACGCACGCACACACATACACACACACATATATATAGATGTATATATATATATATATATATATTTGTATATGTTTAGATAGATGTAGATAGATATATATATGTATACACTTACATATATATACATATATATAAATATATATGTAGAGATAGATAGATCGATCGATAGATAGATAGATAGATAGATAGATAGATAGATAGATAGATAGATAGATAGATCGATCGATCGATATTATATATATGTAGATATAGGTATAGTTACAAATATAGATATAGATATTGGTGTTTGCGTGGACATTTCGTTCACACTGACATGCACAACATAGACATTTTTGTCGCGTTGGCATACAAAATAATATTACTGTGAAAACATACATACAACAAAACTGTTGACAAACTGTCATATTGCATCTCAAAAGTCTGCAAAGACTCCCTTTCCGCCCTCCCCCCTTCACCCTCCACATTTCACCCCCCCCCCCCCTCAGCGGTTACCTATTCCCTGTCTGTGTGGATATATTTCCGTTTGTTAATAACTTTCGTATGGTGTGCAGCCCTTACGACAATGACTTGAGTAGACGAGAAAACACTGACAGGATTAAGCACTCAAGGCAATTTCAATTTTTTTTCGGAACTCGGCATTCGGTTTATGACCTTTATGTTATGTGGAAACATTATTTGACACATTGTATGACATTTACGTTCTGTCACAATAAAACTGAACACCGCCGTCCATTCCAACTTTTGGAAAGGGCTACTGCCACGTTATATGGCACTATAAAACCCTCGTTTATTCATTCATTTCTCAGTGTGTTTTTCTCTTAGGGACATACATAATATAGTCTGGGAGCTGATATACTGAGACGTATGATGACGAAATCATATACGTTGTTTGTTTGCACGTTTGTCTGGCTCTGTGTCTGTCTGTCAGTCTGTCTGTCTTTCTCTCTCTCTCTCTCTCTCTCTCCCCCTCTCTCTCTTCGTGTGTGTGTGTGTGTGTGTGTGTGTGTGTGTTGTGTGTGTGTGTGTGTGTGTGTGTGTGTGTGTGTGTGTGTGTGTGTGTGTAAGTAACGTGTGTGTGTGTGCGTGTGCGTGTGGCGTGTGTGTGTGTGTGTGTGTGTGTGTGTGTGTTGGTATGTCGATACCTTAGAGCAACAAAGCTATATCTTGATGGCTGCCACTTTGGAAAGTTCAGGTCTACACTCGCTTGAAAAGTTTGGAAGCTCATAAAAAAACAGACTCTTAAGCAAAACATTGACGTTATGTGTCAAGCAGATTTTCTCACCTATCAACTGAATTTTATCAGCTCTTGTATATGCAAAAGTTTAGGGTGCAAAGTGCCAATGCCAGGTCACGAAAACCAAATAGTGCCTAAAATCTGTACTCTTGAGAGAGATATGTCAAGGACACTTTCTCAAGAAATTCTAAAAAATACGAAAAATCATTTACACTTTTCTTTCAGTTTACCGCTGTTCTCGAAACACGTCAAAGTTTATTTCATATGAAACTTCTTTCTCTCAAGTGAAGCTTCTTTATTTCAAATGAAGCTTCCTTGATGTCACAGTAGTATAGAACCTGGATTCATCATCATCATCATCATCATCATCATCATCATCATCATCATCATCATGTGCCCTGCCACGTGGCGTTGGCTATCATGGCCCTCCATACGAATCTATCCCATTTCGCTGCAAGTACGTCTCCCACCCTCTCTGTCCTCAGCCAGTCTGCGAGTCCATCCAATATTTTCTGCTTCTGAATCTGGATTGCCCTATGTGATTTTGGTAGAGTTTTTGAAAGGGCGATTGTTCAAGAGCCTTGACTGTCTAGGTTGCATTCTTGCCCTTTCTCCAGTTTCTCTTTATTATTCTCTTATCATGTGTGTGGTGTTTTCGTTTGTGTGTATGTGCGCGCGCGTGTGTATGTATGTATGTGTGCGTATGTATATGTGTGTGTATGTGTGTGTGTGTACGTATGTGTGTGTATACATAGTGTCTATATATGTGTACGTGAGTGTGTTTGGCGTGTGTGTATGTGGTGTGTGTGTGTGTGCATGTTGGTATGTGTGTGTAAGTGTGCATGTGCCTCTCTCTCTCTCTCTGTTTTGGGATATGAGTGTGTTTTGGTGTATGTATGTATGTATGTATGTATGTATGTATGTATATATATATATATATATATATATATATATATACATGTGTGTGTGTGTGTGTGCACGTGTTACTGTGTGCGTGTATCTGTCGATGTAAGTGTGTTGAGTGTATGTGAGTGTGCGTGTGTGTGTGTGTGTGTGTGTGTGTGTGTGTGTGTGTGTGTGCATGTGTGTGTTGATATATTTGTTATATGGGTGTGTGTGTGTGTGTGTGTGTGTGTGCGTGCGTGCGTGTGTGTGTGTGTGTGTGTGTGTGTGTGTGTGTGTGTGCATGTGTGTGTTGATATGTGTGTTGCTGTGTGTGGTATGTGTGTGTGAGTGTGCGTACTGTGTGATGTGTATGTGCGTGCGTGCGTGCGCGCGCGTGTGTGTGTGTGTGTTTATGTACATACGAGCGCGCAAACACGTCTACAAAGGTCAGTCTGAAAGAAAAGAAGAGTTACCCGCTCTTTCCTGTTTTTCACAACAACCCAGCTGCTCAAGTATTAACATTTATAAAATTTTCCTGCTTTCTGCAACACCACGGCTGTTTGACCACTGACATTTAGGTGACTTTTTATATCTTCTATAAAAATTTTCCTGCTTTCCATAACGCCCCAGCTGCTCCACTGGTAACATTTATGTGACTTTTTAAAACACCTGCAATAAAGTAATTCCCCGCTTTCCATAACACCACAGATGTCCGACTGTTGACATCTATGTGACGTTTTTTAATACCTTCAATAACATTTTCCTGTTTTCAATGACGCCATAGCTATTGACATTTATGTCAATTCATCATATCTTTAATGAAGTTTTTTATTTTATCATATCTTTAATGACATTTTCCTGTGTTCCATAACACCGCAGCTGTTGACGTTTATGTCACTTTGAATTTGCTGTTGACATTTATGTCACTTTGAATTTGCTGTTGACATTTATGTCACTTTGAATTTGCTGTTGACATTTATGTCACTTTGAATTTGCTGTTGACATTTATGTCACTTTGAATTTGCTGTTGACATTTATGTCACTTTGAATTTGCTGTTGACATTTATGTCACTTTGAATTTGCTGTTGACATTTATGTCACTTTGAATTTGCTGTTGACATTATGTCACTTTGAATTTGCTGTTGACATTTATGTCACTTTGAATTTGCTGTTGACATTTATGTCACTTTGAATTTGCTGTTGACATTTATGTCACTTTGAATTTGCTGTTGACATTATGTCACTTTGAGTTTGCTGTTGACGTTTATGTCACTTTAACTTTTTCTGTGTTTCCTAGCACCGCAACTGCTGACATTTATGTAACTTTATAATCATATATAATCTTCAATGAAATTTCCCTCTGTTCTGCAACACCACAGGTGTTGCCATTTCTGTGACTTTATCACGTCTTCAATAAACTGTTCCTGTATTGTATGACGCCACTGCTGTTGGCATTTATATCACAGTACGCCACTGCTGTTGGCATTTATATCACATTTACGCCACTGCTGTTGGCATTTATATCACATTATACCACTGCTGTTGGCATTTATATCACATTACGCCACTGCTGTTGGCATTTATATCACAGTACACCACTGCTGTTGGCATTTATATCACAGTAAGCCACTGCTGTTGGCATTTATATCACAGTACGCCACTGCTGTTGGCATTTATATCACATTATACCACTGCTGTTGGCATTTATATCACAGTACGCCACTGCTGTTGGCATTTATATCACATTATACCACTGCTGTTGGCATTTATATCACATTATACCACTGCTGTTGGCATTTATATCACATTATACCACTGCTGTTGGCATTTATATCACATTATACCACTGCTGTTGGCATTTATATCACAGTACGCCACTGCTGTTGGCATTTATATCACATTATACCACTGCTGTTGGCATTTATATCACATTATACCACTGCTGTTGGCATTTATATCACAGTACGCCACTGCTGTTGGCATTTATATCACATTATACCACTGCTGTTGGCATTTATATCACAGTACGCCACTGCTGTTGGCATTTATATCACATTATACCACTGCTGTTGGCATTTATATCACAGTACACCACTGCTGTTGGCATTTATATCACATTATACCACTGCTGTTGGCATTTATATCACATTATACCACTGCTGTTGGCATTTATATCACATTATACCACTGCTGTTGGCATTTATATCACATTATACCACTGCTGTTGGCATTTATATCACATTATACCACTGCTGTTGGCATTTATATCACATTATACCACTGCTGTTGGCATTTATATCACATGATACCACTGCTGTTGGCATTTATATCACATTATACCACTGCTGTTGGCATTTATATCACATTATACCACTGCTGTTGGCATTTATATCACATTATACCACTGCTGTTGGCATTTATATCACATTATACCACTGCTGTTGGCATTTATATCACATTATACCACTGCTGTTGGCATTTATATCACATTATACCACTGCTGTTGGCATTTATATCACATTATACCACTGCTGTTGGCATTTATATCACATTATACCACTGCTGTTGGCATTTATATCACATTATACCACTGCTGTTGGCATTTATATCACATTACGCCACTGCTGTTGGCATTTATATCACAGTACGCCACTGCTGTTGGCATTTATATCACATTACACCACTGCTGTTGGCATTTATATCACATTATACCACTGCTGTTGGCATTTATATCACAGTACGCCACTGCTGTTGGCATTTATATCACATTATACCACTGCTGTTGGCATTTATATCACATTATACCACTGCTGTTGGCATTTAATTCACATTATACCACTGCTGTTGGCATTTATATCACATTATACCACTGCTGTTGGCATTTATATCACATTATACCACTGCTGTTGGCATTTATATCACAGTACACCACTGCTGTTGGCATTTATATCACAGTACGCCACTGCTGTTGGCATTTATATCACAGTACGCCACTGCTGTTGGCATTTATATCACAGTACGCCACTGCTGTTGGCATTTATATCACATTATACCACTGCTGTTGGCATTTATATCACATTATACCACTGCTGTTGGCATTTATATCACAGTACGCCACTGCTGTTGGCATTTATATCACATTATACCAGTGCTGTTGGCATTTATATCACATTATACCACTGCTGTTGGCATTTATATCACATTATACCACTGCTGTTGGCATTTATATCACATTATACCACTGCTGTTGGCATTTATATCACATTATACCACTGCTGTTGGCATTTATATCACATTATACCACTGCTGTTGGCATTTATATCACATTACGCCACTGCTGTTGGCATTTATATCACAGTACGCCACTGCTGTTGGCATTTATATCACATTACACCACTGCTGTTGGCATTTATATCACATTATACCACTGCTGTTGGCATTTATATCACATTATACCACTGCTGTTGGCATTTATATCACAGTACGCCACTGCTGTTGGCATTTATATCACATTATACCACTGCTGTTGGCATTTATATCACAGCTGGATGAGCTGGTGGCCTCTTCAAGAATGAGGTTCAAACCTAAGAAATCCCGAAGTCTCTCACTGCGAAAAGGAAAAGTGGCAGATTCAGTCAAATTCATGGTAGCCAACCAAGCCATCCCCACTGTCACAGAAGAGCCAGTAAAAAGTCTCGGAAGATGGTATGATGACTCCCTGAAAGACACACAAAGGGGATGTGAAACCAAGCAAACAGCAGAAGAAGGCCTGAAGAAAATAGATAACTGCGGACTGCCAGGCAAATACAAAGTCTGGTGTCTACAGTTCATGCTGATACCAAAACTGCTGTGGCCACTGCTAATCTAAGACATTTGCACCAGCACAGTCGAAGCAATGGAAGCCAAAATCAACAAATACACAAGAAAATGGCTCGGTGTCCCACCTGGTCTCACTGATGTTGCATTCTACTGTCGTCAAGCAATGCTGAAGCTACCCCTCAAATCCATAGTGGAGGAATACAAAGTTGGAAAAGCAAGACTGTTGAGCATGCTGGAGGAATCGGAAGACAATATCGTGAGATCAGTTCATCCAAAGCTGAGAACTGGCAGAAAGTGGAAAGTCCAAGAGGCTGTAAACAATGCCAAGAGAAACCTCAGCATCAAAGAAATAATTGGACACACGCAAACCAACAGACAGGGACTGGGAGCAACAAAAATGCAGTGGTGGTCCAAAGCCAAAGGGAAGGAAAAAAGAGACATGATCATACAGGAGTTGAAGGAAGAAGAAGATGTCAAAAGAGTGCAGAAGGCAGTCCAGCAAGGTCAACAGGGGCAATGGACAACATGGGACAGTGCACTCCAAAGAAGTCTCAGCTGGAACGATATGTGGCACATGGCTCCTCTAAGGATAAGCTTCCTCCTCAGATCTGTATATGACCTGCTCCCCTCGAATGCAAACTTAGTGAAATGGGGGAAAGCAGACGACCCAGCATGTCCGCTCTGTCAGAAGAAACAAACAGTGGAACATGTCCTAAGCTCTTGCAAAGTAGCGCTAGCCCAAGGAAGGTATACATGGAGGCACAATCAAGTTCTGAAAGTGATTACAGATGTGGTTAGCGAAAAAACCATGACCCCAAACGCACCAATTGCTATGACAACGTTCTACAAAGCAGGAGGGAAACAGGTCTGGCCCGAAAGTGCTATGACAACCAGCACATTGCCAAAGGGTCTTCTGGATGGAGCAGTCGACTGGGAGTGTACAGCAGACCTCCCAGAGTGGAGAAATTACCCAGATGTCATCAGCAAGACAGGCATGAGACGAGACATCGCTCTCCACTCTGACTCCTCGAAACAAGTGATTCTGATAGAACTCACTGTGCCATACGAAAGCAGAATGGAAGAAGCACATATCTACAAGACCGAAAAATACGCCGGTCTTGCCAGCACCCTGAAGAAAGCAGGTCTGCGGGTCAAAATCTTCGCCATAGAGGTCGGGGCAAGAGGGTTTGTGGGCACCTCCGCTTATGATCTCATGAAACAACTCGCCATTTCTGGGAAGAAGAGGACTAGAGCCCTTAAAGCGATGGCAGAGGCAGCAGAAAGGAGCTCAAGCTGGATCTGGGCAAGGAGGAACCAAAAAAGTGAACTTCATAAGGATTAAATTCCCTACAGATGATGTGTGCCCCGTTAGCACATTGGTAAAACCGCGTACCGCAGTTCTGACGCGCAGAAGGGCATCCAGGAGTCATGACCTGGATGTGGCCCGGCCCCCCGAGAGTGTAAGGAATTCAGGGCCGAAACACTTGTCTAAAGGGGGTTACTTCTCTGAAGACCTTCTGTTGTCTAGCTCTCCCTAGAGTTTCTTTCTACCTGCACATGGTCAGTCCATTGACTTCCGGGAATAGTTCGGAGGACATTCGGGAAAGACCGAAGGACACTGGGAAAGACTAGATCTGCGGGCTTTGTGGGTTGGCTTCCCACCTTGCCTTTGATAACATGCCACGAGTTTTTCAAATGAAAGATGCTCCCAGGATTCACCGAAAGGGGGAGAGAATGATGAATCCATCGGCACTGACTCCATCACGACTGGAAACGCACAACGGACCATGATTAATGACCAGTTGGAATTTCCGTGTGCGTGTGGAAGGAGATTCACCACCAAACGCGGCATGAAGATCCACAGGACAAAAATGGGCTGTTTGAAGACACATACGAACCAGCAGCAGCGCACTGCGATAGCAGGTGAGACGTTGGATGACCAAGGCCAGGAATTAAACCATAGTGCCAAGGACATCCACGCTGACGGTTCTGATGCGGATTTTGCACAAGCTCTTAACGCCAAACGTGGAAAACTCAATTTGCCGCCTGCCGGTGCAAAAGAACAATGGGAGAAATTAGATGAGGAACTTGTCCTTAAGCTGAATGCGCTAATAGGGAACAGTACGCTGGAACACAAACTTGACACATACGGAGACATCATATACTCTATCTGCAGGGACACTTATGGAGTGAAGCAGCCAAAGACAAAAACGCCTCCCCAGAAATCCAGAAGACAGCAACAGATGGAGAGCATCCGGAGGGAGAAAAGGAAGCTTAAAAAGCGAATGAAAACTGCCTCAGAATTCGAGAAGCAAGGGCTCCTGGAACTCTGGAAAGATCTGAAGGCCAAACACAATGCTCTCAGCAAAGTGGAATCAGCAAGGCGAAGAAAGAGCAAAAAGAAGAAGACTCAAGATCGTTTCTTCAAAAATCCCTTTGACTTTGCAAGAAAGCTGTTTGAACAACCCAAATCAGGGACTCTCACAGTGGGCAAGGAAACCCTAGAGCAGCATCTCAGGGAAACATATTCCGATTCTCAGCGCAAGGCACCACTCGAAATCCAGAATCTGGTTTGGCCTGCAGCGCCAGAAGGAAAATTCAATAACAAACCACCAACACTGGATGAAGTGAAGAACGTAGTAAAGAAAGCCAGAGCCAAGTCAGCACCTGGACCAAACGGAATACCATACCTGCTCTACAAGAAATGCCCAAAAGTGCTCGAGTGGCTCCACAAGATGATTCGATCAGCATGGAGGAACCAGAAGATCAGCGACCAATGGATGAGAGCTGAAGGAGTGTACATTCCGAAGGAGCAGAACTCCAGCAGCATCAATCAGTTCAGGCCAATATCACTTCTGAACGTCGAGGGGAAAATCTTCTTCTCTGTTATGGCAGCAAGATTGACAAAATACCTGACTGAAAACAAGTATCTGGATATGTCAGTCCAAAAGGGAGGCATACCAGGAATGCCTGGATGCTTGGAACATGCCACGTTGATTTGGGATGCCATCCAAAAAGCAAGAACAGAGAAGAGAGACACTGACGTAGTTTGGCTTGATCTGGCGAATGCATATGGATCAGTTCCACACGATATGATCCAGCTGGCTCTTGAAATGTATCACATCCCAGAAAACATCCGAACAATGCTGAGGAAGTATTTCCAAGGGTTCTCAATGCGGTTCTCTACCAAAGAATACACCACGGACTGGATAGACCTAGAGGTGGGCATTGCAATGGGCTGTGCAATCTCTCCCATACTGTTCGTGTTAGCAATGGAAGTCATCTTGAAAGCTGCAATGAAGAGTTCAGGTCCAGTGAATCTGGGAGATGGATACCAGATGCCTCCTCTGAAAGCTTTCATGGATGACACAACAGTCTTGTCCACGGATGAGGAAGAGACACACCGAATCTTAAAGCAGCTGGATGAGCTGGTGGCCTCTTCAAGAATGAGGTTCAAACCTAAGAAATCCCGAAGTCTCTCACTGCGAAAAGGAAAAGTGGCAGATTCAGTCAAATTCATGGTAGCCAACCAAGCCATCCCCACTGTCACAGAAGAGCCAGTAAAAAGTCTCGGAAGATGGTATGATGACTCCCTGAAAGACACACAAAGGGGATGTGAAACCAAGCAAACAGCAGAAGAAGGCCTGAAGAAAATAGATAACTGCGGACTGCCAGGCAAATACAAAGTCTGGTGTCTACAGTTCATGCTGATACCAAAACTGCTGTGGCCACTGCTAATCTATGACATTTGCACCAGCACAGTCGAAGCAATGGAAGCCAAAATCAACAAATACACAAGAAAATGGCTCGGTGTCCCACCTGGTCTCACTGATGTTGCATTCTACTGTCGTCAAGCAATGCTGAAGCTACCCCTCAAATCCATAGTGGAGGAATACAAAGTTGGAAAAGCAAGACTGTTGAGCATGCTGGAGGAATCGGAAGACAATATCGTGAGATCAGTTCATCCAAAGCTGAGAACTGGCAGAAAGTGGAAAGTCCAAGAGGCTGTAAACAATGCCAAGAGAAACCTCAGCATCAAAGAAATAATTGGACACACGCAAACCAACAGACATGACCTGGATGTGGCCCGGCCCCCCGAGAGTGTAAGGAATTCAGGGCCGAAACACTTCTCTAAAGGGGGTTACTTCTCTGAAGACCTTCTGTTGTCTAGCTCTCCCTAGAGTTTCTTTCTACCACATTATACCACTGCTGTTGGCATTTATATCACAGTACGCCACTGCTGTTGGCATTTATATCACATTATACCACTGCTGTTGGCATTTATATCACATTATACCACTGCTGTTGGCATTTATATCACATTACGCCACTGCTGTTGGCATTTATATCACAGTACGCCACTGTTGTTGGCATTTATATCACATTACGCCACTGCTGTTGGCATTTATATCACAGTACGCCACTGTTGTTGGCATTTATATCACATTGCGCCACTGCTGTTGGCATTTATATCACATTATACCACTGCTGTTGGCATTTATATCACATTACGCCACTGTTGTTGGCATTTATATCACATTATACCACTGCTGTTGGCATTTATATCACATTATACCACTGCTGTTGGCATTTATATCACAGTACGCCACTGCTGTTGGCATTTATATCACAGTACGCCACTGCTGTTGGCATTT
>CM060307.1:32656195-32673695 GCA_030674185.1 Monoplex corrugatus | reverse complement strand
AAGACAACCATCAGCACTGTTTAGTCTGAAACCTATGATATGGAAAGACAAGAGTGTATGTGTTAAACGTGCCGACGCCTATATTCTTTTCGTATTATGTACTTTGCTTTGCTTTTACTTCCTTTTCGCTTATGTACTTTATTTTGCTTTTACTTTTTCCTTCCTCTGGTACCCTTACGGGGTGTCGAGGGAAGATGCAGCTGACAGACAGGTCTGGGCTAGTCGCGTATGCGTGGCTTTCAGTGTTGAGAGGTTGTGTTTTTGAAAGCCCACTTTCACACCATGCAGACATCGTTTCCTTTGTCTTCCTCTGCTCTTGAACCCTGAATGTCCTGGGTTTCTAGAATGCTCTTGCTGTAGCAGGTTGATTGGTTGGCATTCTGATCACCAATGTCCAAACCAGTTCATTCTGTTTTCCTTAATAAACTTCATTACTGGCACAGTTCCAACCTGCTCCACAACTTTTTCGTTTCTGATTTTATCTCTTCTTGTGATGTTTATGATCTTTCTTAAACATCGCATTTTACATGCAATGCTATATTTTGCACTGACTTGTTAAGAATCCAGGTTTGATATTCATACACGAGGGCTGGATCAAATATATTGTTTATTATGTACGCATGCAAAATGTCAAATATGCATATTAAAGAATGCCACGTCAGTAGCTGGCTTACTCGAACAGGAAAACACCAAGCATCCAAGCAACGGAAACTTAGGGCAAAAAAAATTAACTAATAACATCTACCGTCAGAAAATAAAATATCATGATCATTACCCTTCTATCTTTTGTTTGTTTTTAGTCTCCCTCCAGTCATTACCATTTCTCTTGATGCATTTCACAACATTCGGATATGAGTTGACCACTATATATGTATGAGTTGAGTATCATGTTTATACGTTGGAAACAGCTTCATCTTCCGACACCAAAACCCCACTCCCACCTCTCTCTCTCTCTCTCTCTCTCTCTCTCTCTCTCTCTCTCTCAAGATATTGTTTTGATATTGTGAATATTATTTTTCTGCTCTTTGTTTGAATTTTCTGTTTTTCTGTTTCCTTTATTTGTTTCCCTTTATTTCCATTTGTTGCCAGCATGAGAGGGATGAGTTATACCCCTTGGCGCTAAAACCATGTATATGGTTACGTCAATAAATGGCGCACTAAGCGCACGTCAAGCGTCTCAAGATATTTGGTAAATAGTATGGCTTGACCATCACGGCAAAAATTTCGTCTGAAACAAATAAATTATTATTTGAATATAAATTGATGTCACTGTGTAGCTTGCAAACCTTCAAAATAACTATAGATAGGCCTAGATAAAGTGATACATAAATTTTGTATGTTGTTCCTCACTCATCAAATCATACATTGTTTTACGTTTTCCCTAAATCCTTAAGCGGTATAGTGTTTCATGTTGTCTCTCAATCCATGTTTTGGGTTTTCTGGCTCGGTTAAAAAAATCATGTACTCGAGATCTGATGCCTCCGAGTTCAATCCAAGCCCTCAACATATAAAAAACACTGACCTGTTTCCCGCCCATCTTAAAGCTTCCATCATTCTGGTGGAATCAACTTGGCGTCACAGGTTCCCTCCTCACCCTTTCCATTTCCAGACCATGTCAACACATTTTGTTTTGCAGCAGCTCAGTAAAATCTTCCAGATTACCACTGGTAGATTTACTCATAGTGAACTGTCCTAGAGTGACACATTCCTCTTGTGCAAACTCAAAACTCCACGTTTCAACAAGTCTTAGCCCCTCCCGTTCCTTTCAAGTTCCATATTACCTCAACGGAACGTTTTTACGAATGAATAATTTCGTAGGTTTATATTTGTGCAGCTTCACGTTCTTTCGGCCCCTGACTCCTCCTGGTCCATGTTCCCCAGCTGTATATCTCCCATGCACCACGCTTCTCCTGCTAGCACTGCATGTCTCCAGGACCCTTGTTGCACCCGGGTCCAGATTATCAGTTCTCTTCTCTCCAAAGCCTTGTTCCACACGCGTATGGTCCACAACATTAATGCTTCCCTGTGGCCATCGGAATGTACGTTCTCTGAAATCAATGCTCTCCACAGCCCTTGCTATATAAGAAATATGTTCGTCATGTTTATTTTCCATCGGTTCTGTTCTCCGAGATGTAGATACCAAAGATTGGGGTTGCTATCACTGGCGGTGAGGGATCCAAACCAAAAATCCTCTCGAGGACAGAAAAACAACATCAGCACTGTCCAGGCTGAAACCTCTATGAAGTTTGAAGTTTGAAGTTTGTTCAAGAGGGATTCATGGTACTCGAACGATTCCATATGCGCTCTACATCTGCCAGAAATGATCTGCCAGGCTTCCTAAGACTGCACAAACTTGAACTGAGAAGTGGCAAGGCGGAGGTAGGGGGGGGGGAGATCTATGAAACACTAAGCTGACACCACCAGAATGATGGAGTCCACAGCTCTATCGGAACAACCAACCAGCCCACCTGTATGAAAAGACAAGAACATCACCATGAAACACAACATAAGGCTCTTACGTGCAGTGGTATATTTCATCTTCCAGTATGCATGCGAGACACGGGCTCCTACAGCAGATTTGGAAAGACGAATCCAAGCCTTGGAATTGAGGTGTTATCGTAGGATACTAAACATCAGGCACACCTATCATATCACCAAAGAACAAGTGCGCTAAACCACCAAGCAGCTTATAGGACCATATTGAGATCTGCTGACATCACAAAGAACACTACGTTGCTATAACTATGTAATAGGATCCAGTGGCCTTCCTAAATCAATCTTACAGGGAATCTGTGAGGGAGGGAGACGGGGGAGGGGAGTTTTTGTTGTTTTGTTTGTTCTATGATTAGGTGGATGACCTCTGGTTGCTAAGGTGTATATTTACTTCAAATCTACGTCTGTGTCCTCTAGTTTAATGTTACCTCAGGCTCGTATTTCGTCAGTTTCGCTCCTTTCTTTCTGAAAGCAATGTGTGTGTTTTTTGTTTTGTTTTGTTTTTCTCAGGGCTCTGGCAGTTCTATCGATCGGGTCTCTGCTATGATTGGGTTGACGTGAGCATTGGAAAGGTTATGTTAGTGTCATGGGTACACGGACCTAAGGGAGGAAAAATATAAAGTACTCTCACAGCCCATCTCAGGATACATCATGATAACTTCTATAATTATAATTGTAGTAATCCTTTGATCCTGACGGTCAAAACAGATCACCTCTCTCCTATGTATTTGTGCCTCTAGAACAAAAATTATTTTCTTTATGAAAGAAATGATCTACCCATACTCCAAGGGAATCAATTTTCATTTTGATGCCTGAATCAAAGGGACTGAAAACTTTCACAACTCTATATGACAAAATTTCATTGTGATCAGTTTTGATTGATAAATGATTATTGTTTTCTTACACATGTTCCATAATTATTACCAGAAGACAGTGATTTCTTCAAGATCTGATTTCAATGAAAAACCTCTGTGTAAAAAATTTACCTACATTCGGAGTGAAAAGGCTAGAGGACGAGAGAGAAAGAGAAAGAGAGAGAGAGAGACAGAGAGGAGGGGGAGGGAAGGAGAGAGAGAGAAAGAAAATGAGAGAGATAGAGGGGGTGGGGGTGGAAGAAAACCTTGTGTCCTGTTTTGCCTTTTCCATTTCTAGCTGCGGAAAACCTTTGTCTCTTTTCGATTCATCAACGTTACAGATCTCTCATCTCAGCAAAGCTTATGTTGCCACCCCCAATTTCAGAGCACAAAGCTCATGTGGCTGTTGTACGTTGTACACTTCTGCCTACGTGTTCTTTTCAGAAAGTGATCAAATCAAAAAAAGTTAAGACATATACATAACCTCTCTTTCTCTGCCTGGAAACAAAACATGACATGACACATTACCGTGTAAAGAATATGCAAGACAGCTACCCGGATAGACAAATACATCTTTTGAAGTCTTTACAGTTATGATGAAATTCAGAAGAACATAAGGCAACCTTAGCATCAAGATCACTGGCAGTGAACCCAAACAAGTGAACGAATTAAAATACCTTATTGTTATTGTTAGTTTTGTTTAAAGCCCAGCCGACCGCGTCGAGTCATATCATGGCTATAATCGTTTCAATACATAAGCAATATTGAAAATACCTGGACAGCATTTTTTACAGAAGGTGAATTGGTTCAACAGAGAGATCGAATTTAGGATCCAGAAAACAAATACTGTCAGCTATCAACTAGCCCTACTGTCAAAACACTCGAAGTATTCCTACTGATACCAAATACAAGCTCTTGAATTCTATTTTCATCTCCATCTTGGCATACCGGTGCTAGATCTGGATCCTGACCAAGCCCCTTGGAACACAAAATCACCCCGCTATGGAGATGCCTTGTTTGAAAAGGGCAGACAACAAAACCAGATATGACATGAATCGAAACCCCAAAATCACGGAAATGGTGGGAGCAACGCCAGTCGACCATTATACATGTATTCTTAATTAGATAAAGAAATGATTTGGTCATTTTACCAGAATACAATCCCACGACCTGGCTCAACAAGCATATAACAAAATGATATGTGGACTTAAAGCAAAGTTTTAGTTTCAGTCTCAGTTTCTCAAGATAACGTCTCCGCGCTTGGAATGAATTCAATATCATTGATGCCACTGATGCCATATGATGACAAGGACCCAAAATGATCATGGTACAAGCCTTAAGCCTACATATAATACCATGAGCTGGTTAAGTCCCGAGGTATAACCTTGCGTACGGATTTTGTATCTTACGCTAATATTTATGTCTATTACTGGAACAAACTATCTTACACTAATATTTATGTCTATTACTGGAACAATCTTAGCTACACTGTAATGACATATGTATCTGCTGGTGCATCGACCGGGAAGGCAGACCAAGGAAGTCCTGGATCGGTGCTATGAAATAGATTTTGAAATCACAAATCATTTCTCTTTCTCAGGTCTTCAAACTTGCTGCTGACCATCAGTTCTTTTTCCCAGCACCATCCATGATGGTACAAGTGGACAAATGAAAGAATGAAAGAAATGAGCTATATTCTCCGGCTGCACAGAATGTTCTGCAGAATCATAACTTTACTACAACCGGATATCGAAAGGTTTACCACTGCGTTACATTATGCAGACTGGCTGGCTCCGTTGACAAGAGCCATGAACTCAAGATCTAGTGTCTCCAGTTCAATCCTAGCTCGCTACATACAAACTGGCCTGTTTTCTGCTCACCTGAATCCATCGACATTCTGTTGACGTCAGCTTATTTGTTTTCATGGATCCCCTCTCACCCCTATCCCTGTACACTTCAAAGCCTTGCCAGCTCATAAGGCTTTGCGAAGCTGAAAAAATGCGCTAGACGTATTTGGGTAACGCGCATCTGGATATATCAGAGGATTATGAATCTCTCTTGAACAAACCCTGAACTCCAAACTTAGCAGAGATCATCTGGATTAACCCAATCTTGATTCGTAAGTATGCAAAAGATTGAGAAGAACCTGCACACTCCAAACACAAGGGCCTTTAGTACAAGTTAATTGGATCTTTATTTTCGTGCATTGACGCCGCTGTTTTATTATCATGACACAAGACAATATCAACAACTATAACTTTTACATGATTTGAATACACTTAAGTAAGCAAAAACTTTTATCCGTATTAAAATGCAGAAAATGAAGCGGCAGAGAAATCCCTGCTAAACGATTTTATCACAATGAGCCAAAATGGTTCACACCTATTTGTATCTATTTATTTGTGACTTCATGTTTGAACACACTTTGTGATCAAACTCTGCTAGAGAGCCAACAACAAACAGTTGGAGAAAAGTTGACTGACATTACAGTGATCTTTTTATAAACACACAAACACATCCACCCACACACCTCTCGGGTGTTTATTTTTAACGATACCATATGCATAATAAATACACACACACACACACACACACACACACACACACACACACACACACACACACGCACACACACACACACACACACACACACACACACACACACGCTGGCATACACGCTCGCACACATCCACTCACTCATTTGCTTGCTCACTGTTCCTTCTTCTCTGTCTCTATCACACGCACGCACACACTCACGAACTCACTCTTTGTCCTCCTCTTTCTTTATCCTGCACGTGGGACGATCTCTCCCTCCTTACTCACTACCCCTCTAAAACATCAGATTTAAAAAACTGTGAGCACGAGGTGCATTCATAACATTTTCAGAACACCTGAACATCAAGACGATCTCCCTCAAAATAAAATAGGGAATGTACGATTCCAACGTTCTGTCCACTTTGCTGTACAGCTATAAAAGTCGCACCCGAAAACAAGCCGGGAGAAGAAGCTGGACCCCTTCAACTTAAGTGCCTATGCAAAGTCTTGAGCAACAAATGGAAAGACTTTGTTACAAACAATAAAGCAAGGTCAAGAACCGAAAAGACCCTATGCATCAACATCACCTGCAAGCAAAGACTTGAGTTGGCTGGGCCATGCCGCCAGGCTGCTGTCTTCCAGACCTGCAAACCTAGTTCTGAACTCGAACCCAGGAGGACAGTGAAGGTGGGGAAGACCAAAAATGAACTGGCAACAGACTGCTGCCAGAGACTTACAGCTGGTGGATGGACATTGGAGTGATGCCCTGAAACTGCTGACCAAGCCGGTTAGGGAGTTCTTAATGCTTCCTGCGCCACACGACATGGGAATGTCTCAGAAAGAAACATCTGTTTTTGTCATCCGATCAGTACTGCAGGGGAATTGCACACACAAAAGAATTTCTGAAAGGGGAGGGAGAGAGAGTGGGTGCAAAAATACTGGGAGTCTGTGCGCTGACAACTATCACTTTACGCCCACCTCCTCAGTAACAGCTTCCTTCATCTGTCCCTGATGAATCATTCATACAGACCATCAGTATCTTCGTCTCCATCTCAGAGTCTGTCAGTCTGTATGTTAGTCTGCTTCTCCATCATCTCTCTCCTTAGGGACAGACCTCTCTCTCTCTCTCTCTCTCTTAGTGGTCTATTAGCTCAGTTGTTAAAGCACCGTGCTTATAACACAGGGCTTGCAGATTAAACCCCCAGGCGGGACAGGGTTTATGGTCGCACTGATTGGTTCTTCGAGTTGAGCCATGGTCTCAAGATCAGATCATCATCATCATCATCATCATCATCATCATTATCATCATCATCATCATTACCACCACCATCATCATCATCATCATGTGCCTTTCCGCATGGCGTTAGCGATCATGGCTCTCCATACGAATCTATCTTTTGTCGCTGCAAGCATATCTCCTACCCTTTTTGTCCCCATCCACACTACAGAACTGTCGAAACTTTCCTTCCTGGGTCTATCTGGTGCTCTTTTTCTTTCTAGTTTTTCTGTTGTGACTAGATGTTCAAATTTCTCCTGCCTCGTGAAATAGCCTATGTTGCTTATCTTTTCCTCATCTTCTTCCATGGTGTTCTTTTTGTGTTTGATTCTCTCAAGATTGACTCGTTTGTTTTCTTTGCTGTCCGTGGAACTCAACATTCTTCTTACAAACTACATTTCAGCTGTTCCATCCATCTTGTCCTGGCTTTGCTTGTTGATTGTCCAGGCCTCGCATCTGTACAACGGTATGTTAAGTGATAGGTATTTGTTGGTAAAAGCGCAACTCATTTTCTGGAATGCTGGTTTAGCTTGGCCTGTTCTGCAGGATATTTCTAATGTGCATCTGCCATCTGGTGAGATGACTGCCACTAGATAGTAATGCCATTTGCTTTTATTTTACATGAAGAGATTTCTTGTTTTCTATTGATTCCATGACTTCAGTCTTCTCATCATTTAGTCCCAGCCCTTTATTTCTACTTTCTATTTCTCTTGTATTCACATATTTTATAGGTCTTTTTCATTTTCTGTAATTAGAATGGTGTCATCTGTATAACGAAGATACTTTTTTATATTTTTCATCGAACTTTTATCCCAGGACATTTTTCTAGATTTCTCATGATGGTTTCACTGTACACTGAAAACAAATATGATGACAGAACACACTATTGTTTAATCTCTCATTTCATATTTTCAAAAAATGTTACACCATTTTCTACTTTCATTGCTGCTGATTGTTCGTAATACAAATTTCTTATAATTCTTAGATATTTTTCACCAATATTGAGCCTTTTCAGTTGGTTGATATATATTCATGTCTTTCCTGATCAAACACCTTAGTATAATAATATATTCATGTTTTTCCTGGTCAAACACCTTAGTATAATAAACAAAACATGAATATGAATCCCTATTTAACTTGACCGATCTTTCTAAGAAAGTCCTTAGGATGTATATGACATTAATAGTTCCTTACCCTTCAACAAATCCACATTGTTTTTCTGCTATTCTGTTTTGATTCAATTCCTTGTCCTCATCATGATTATTCTTCACAGAACCAGTGTCACTTGAACCCATCAGGCTGATTATACGATGGAGTTCGCATTCTGTAACCCCTTCTTTCTTTGAAAGTGCAATGAAAAGTGACTCTGACACATCTGTGGGGATTTTTCTGGTGTCATAAGTTTCATTTAGGACTTTCCGTTTCAATAACAAATTCGTCCAGAGCCTCAATCATTTCCATAGAAATGTTGCCTGGTCCAGGGGCTTTTCAAAGTTCTTTCTAATGATGTGTTCCTCTTTTCCGTCATAGTCAAAACTTTCTTCAATTTTCTCTGCCCATCTATCTTATATTTTGTCTTTTTCCAAAAAAATCGGTCCATCTTTTAATTTCAGGCAACCAGTTGGTGTGCACGTCCTTTTCCTTTGAGCTATTTCTTCAGTATTTCTGTACATAGACTTAGGTTCTGTCTTGCGTCAGTTTTCTATTTCTTTGCACTTTGTTTCTAACCAGGCTCATTAAGCTTCATTGCACTTGCTTCCTGATTTCCTTATCTATCTTTTTTGTATTCTTCCTCTTTCCCCTTTCCCTTCTTACGTTCATCTATCAAATTTACAATTTCTGTTGTCATCCAATTCTTCTTTGCATTTCTTTACAAGCTTCATCTACTGACTTTTTCAAGTTTGTCCATTCTTTTTCACTGTCTAACATTTCCAGAGCACTGAATTTGTTCTCAAACAGATATGCTAAATTTTGCACAGGTTGATTCCTCTGTTTTTAAGAGTCCAAGATTCAGCTTGATGTTATTTTTGGTCTGGTTTCTTCTGTTTACTTTCAGCCTAATTTTTCCAATGCAGGATTGTGGTCACTGTTGCAGTTTTGCGCCTGGCAAAATGTTTGCTATCAGTAAAGAATTTCTAAATATCTTGTTTATCAGGACGTAATAATTGGATCTGTTGTACGGTCTCCTGGATTTATCCATGTCCATTTTCTTCTGTTATGCTGCTCAAACCAAGTGATCCTATAATGAATTCATATACTTGTGCCCACTCAACAAGTTTCTCTCCCCATTTATTTTGCTATCAAAGGCCATGAGGTCTACTTTTCCTGTCCCACTATAGTATTAAAATCTCCAATTGTAACATCCTGTGATTTACACTGAGCTTTGGCTGTCTTTAACTCCGTATATTAGTGATTGATATCTTTCTCAGTACTTGCAAGTATTGCTGCATATACCTGGACAGTGTTGATATCAAATGGCACGCCCTCAAAACTAAACTAACTAGTAAAACACGGTCTGATGCTGCCCAGTATAGTATCCCGTGATACAGTTTGACTCTCCGCTGTCAATTATGATGTTTACCCCTCTTTCATGTGTGTCTCCTCACGAATATAGAATTTTATGCTTGTCCGATGACATTATCCCTGGTCCTTTTCGTCTCACCTCTCCTACTCCTCAAGTACTGATGTTTAGTCTTTCCATGTCTATCTTGACTTTGTCTAGTTCTTTCTTCTGATCAATATTTCGGGCTCCATCCACGCCCTCAACATTGATAACTTGCCTATTCGCTGCCCATCATTCTGGTGGTGTCAGATCAGAGTTTGATAGATCCTATCTATCCCCCCCCCCACCCCCGATTCCCCAACCCCACTGTAAGACTTTGCCGGCACATGAGGTTTTGTAACCAGGGTATCTGCCTGATAACTGCAGGAAGATTTGGGTAAGCGTATTTGGAATTATCCAAAGTGATGAATCCCTCTGAAACAAAAGCCACCTCTCTCTCTCTCTCTCTCTCTCTCACACACACACACACACCCCACACACACGCTCGCTCTCTCTCTCTCTCTGTCCCTCCAACTCTCTCTCTCTCTCTGAATTGTATGACCAAATGATTCTCATCTTTCTGTTGACTCAATACAGAGCATAGGCATACCGTAACACAATTGAGTATCAGAATGGGTACGAGTGTACGTTTTGACCCGGACATTAAGAATGAGAAGTCGCACTTATTGCACTCACTGGAGAGACTGAACAAATATACGATATAAAACTCATACGCTAGGTAGGACCTAAAGACCTTGCCAACGCAAAGGACATATGCGCAGGCTTGATTGCTTATGCTATGATCCCTATTACCTGTCAAGCCTACTTGAGATCTATGTTCCCTCACGCACCCTCCGCTCTGCCTCTGATCCTCTGACTTTTCGCTTTCCACGCTCTAAGCTCAATACCTATGGTCCACGAGCCTTCCCTGTTTCTGGTCCATTCTCCTGGAACAAACTTCCTCTCTCAGTCCGTCAGCAACCTACGTTTGTCTCCTTCAAGTCCCCTCTCAAAACTCAACTTTTCCCCTCTGCATAAAATCCTGACCTCACTCAACCCCCACTGCAGCCTGTCTCCACTCGGCCTGGAATCCCATTGTAATATATAATATATTTGTATATAATATGTTTTCT
Organism: Monoplex corrugatus; assembly: GCA_030674185.1. NCBI lineage: Eukaryota > Metazoa > Mollusca > Gastropoda > Littorinimorpha > Ranellidae > Monoplex > Monoplex corrugatus. Next base: position 32,662,862 of record CM060307.1, on the reverse strand, counting down.
ATAATTTTCCATTGCTTTTCTTCTTTTTCCCCTTTTGTAGCCATGTGTATATGTATGTGTATGTGTGCGTGTGTGTACATGCGTGCGTATGTGTATGTTCAGCGCTTAGATTTGATTTATATCAAGATTTTGCGCTATATAGATATTGTAATTATTATCATTATTGTTATTATTATTATTATTATTATCATTTACATCCTCCCCCATCACAAGGCATCAGTGACGTCAGTGCAAATGGACAATTACTGTGAGCGTGGAGACGTTACCTTTAGAAAAATAAAACTGCACTCACTTGAAAGATTGAGCCGCCAACATCTGGCCGTTTGTGACTTGACAAAAGACGTCCGTGGCAGACAAACACAAACTCACACAAAGGATTGAATTGGACTGGACTGGGCTCCTTCTCCCCAAGGAACAGCACGTTGGCACAATCTGGCACCACTTTTTTTGTTTGTTCATATCGACCGGAGTGGAGGTGTCTCTGCGTGTCCATCTATTGTGTTTGTGTGTCTGTCTGTATGTCTGTTATAAAATGCTGACACATGAGATATTTTTGCTAGCTGTTTTCTTAAATAGATCTTTATCAAATCCGGATTAAAGCTGTCGGTAATAAAAGAGTTTCAAGTCTACAATCATGAACGTCATGATCCCAAGGTCATGGTAACACGGATCAAACAGAGTGCTCAACCCTTTGAGTCCCGCACCCTATCAACCAGTATCCTACATTGCCAACCATTGCCACCAAAAGCAGAAACTTAACCCTTTGACTGCCTCAGTCTATCCACCAGCTTCCTGCAGCAAGAAGCTGGTGGATAGGGTGAGGCAGTCAAAGTGTTAAGTTTTTTTGCATTTGGTAGATAGTGTGCGGGAGTGAAAGTATTAAATCAGCGCTTTCTTACGAACGTCTCCTAACATTATTTTCTCAGAAAATTCTCAGAATGTTTGATTAACTGTTTTGATTACTATGACAGTCTACAACTGTCTTCGCTTTATGTCAAATCTTTTTCCCCGTCTGATGCTTCTGTAAGTTCACAAATGTCTTCCATCATCATCATCATCATCATCATCATCATCATCATCATCATCATCAGGTGCCCTGCCGCATGGCGTTGGCGACCATGGACTTCCAACTATCTCTATCTCTCGTTGCCCCAGCATCTCCCCGCCCTCTTCATCCCCAGCCACTCTGCAAGTCCGTCCAGCATTCTCTCCCTGGTCTACCTGGTGCTCTCTTTCCCTCCAGCTTTCCCGTTGTGACCAGGTGCTCCAAATCCCCCTTCCTCATAAAATGGCCTATAAATGTTGCTTGAAATGTCTTTGGGAAGTAAAAAATCTGGACTGTCTCGTGAGCACCCGAAATTTCAAACTGAAAATTTTCAGCCATTTATGATTTGATCATTTTGATTTCTGGCAGAATCAATGTACGTATGTAGTTCGCCATCTCTGAACGATTGATTTAAAATTCTGCCTCAACCCATGCGCTTCACGACTCTTTCTATTTGTCAAGCCTTTTGATGCAAATAACGCTTCTTCTAAATCGTTCCCTTTCTAATCAATCTCTCTCTTTATTTGATAACTTTGGATATGTTGCTATTAAACCATTTATTTCACAGTCTTCTTATATTTTCTTTGTATACAGACTTTTGTAGAATCTGTTTGCCTCCATTCGTAACTTTTTTAATCAATTATCCCCCCCCCCCAAAAAAAAAAAAAAGAAAAATATGTTGAGCAAAATGCCTAGCGCCTGTTCACTGTATCAGTGTCTATACTTTGTTCTATCCGGAGATAGATAAGAATGGACGCCTGAAATCTATAAATGCGGAGGAAGAAAGAGGAGGAGAAGAAAGAGAACCAGAAAAAGACAACCACAAAGAAGAAGACAGAGAAGAAGAAAAGGTAACTGGCTTGGATCAGGCTTCACTCATAGTAAGATTTCTCTCCCTTTGTTCCAGTTACCACACTCACAAGCACGTTCTGTAAGGGTACGATACACAGATAACTTGTCGTTCAAATGTAACCAAGATTATTCTAATGACATACTGAAGCTAAAACAAAATATGACTGCTGGATCTTGAGGGTAAAACAAAATATTAAAATATACCTTGTTTGTAAAAGATCCTTGGGAGTATAAAACACGACGTTTCCAGCCCAGGCCCTTTGTCAAGTGAAAAATAAAAATACCGCTCACTGAATGACCGTTTCGTGGAACATTTAACATCCATGAAACTGAACTACAACAACCCCATAGGCCAACATTACAATAGCCCCCAACAGCTACATCCATGCACAGATTTCAGCAGTATGGCAAAACACCAGAGACCAACAATACAGAAAATATATGGAGAACTGCATCAACCACCGACTGGGAACAGTCCAGCCGACGTGCCTGAACACCAGAACTGCCGATGCGTAGCGGTGCCCGGGTCCTTTCCTTGTCCCACTAATCCCTACTGTTTCCCCTCTTCTCCCCACCCCAACCCCTTACCCCCTTCCCAGATTTTTATTTTTCACTTGACAAAGGGCCTGGGTTCGAAAAGTTGTGTTTTTTTTTACTCCCAAGGATCTTTTACAAACAAAGTATTTTTTAGTATTATGTTTTGACATACTGATGCAATTCTAGTGTAAGATATAAAAAACGTAGGCTGGGTAGGACCTCAGGACATGACCAAGTTTATGGGTTTATGTGCAAGTTTAAAGCATATCCCATGAGCATTTTGGATCTTTTCCATCACATGGCACTTCTAACGTTACTGCATATTTTTGGTTTTATTTTATTTATTTATTTATTATTATTATTATTATTATTATTATTATCTTCTTCTTCTTATTATTATCATTATTGTTGTTGTTGTTGTTGTTGTTCTTGTTATAATTTGTTCCAACTAAAGGAAATATCAGGGAAGTTGGTTGATCAGCCTGTTGTTTTTACCTATACCTTGTAAATTTGTCTTCATCTTGTCTTTCGTGTGACGCTTGACAGAGACCAGTTGGTCACGACTTTGTGCCTGTCTTGTTTTGTTCATAAGCCACACTTCCTCATTCTGTTTTCATGTGGTGCTGGTCTCACGATATAAGCAACTGCTTGCTTGCTTTATTGATTTATCTATATGAGTATTTATTTATTCATTTATTTTGGTTTGTTACTTCTTTCTTTCGTTCTCTATATTTCTTTGCGTTATTTCTATAACCCCGCCTGTTTTTGACGCTTCTTCCTTCTTCTGCGTAAATTCTCTCTCTCTCTCTCTCTCTCTCTCTCTCTCTCTCTCGCTCTCTCTAAAAACACAAGCAAACAGACAGATAGACAAACACACATACATAGACACACACACACACGCAAACACACATACATGCACGCACTCAGACACACACACAGACACACATTCACAGACAGACAAACACACACACACACACACAAACACACACACACACACACACACACACACACACACACACACACACACACACACACACACACACACACACACACACACACATTCTTTGCTTCTTTCTTCCATCGCAGTATGTCCACGAAATCAATACTTGCAACAGCATCATTTTTTGTACCTGGTAAAAAGATTTTGCATGATTTCATAACGGATCTACAACAGCGCTGGTGTCGAAGTGAGAACAGATGACAGAGTATGGGACCGAGTTGGAATAAGAGAGACATCACGAGCAGGAGAGATAGAGACAGAGAGAGAGAGAGGGGGGAAGAGAAAAGATATATATATATATATATATATAGTAGTAGGCCTCCTTCGGTCATGACTGACCATGGACAAAGTACATCCGTTCTAATGTCTAGATGGGCTGTCTGCTTGGTCCAAGCAGCGTCGCCTGTGACTGTACAGACCAATGCGAGAGAGGCAGTCTGTCGCAGCGGTCGCATGTGTATGCTGATGCTGGTCTGTTGGCTGTCATCCCTTTTCTGCGAACTCGCTTTTCTGCTGCAGCAGCTGACAGTTTGTCCTCACCAATCCGCAGCTGTTTCTTGAGAGTAGTTCTCCAGCTGTTACGGTCGTCTGCAAGGTCCTCCCAGGACTCAGTGTTGATCTCAAGCGCCTTCATGTCACGCTTGCAAACGTCTTTGTATCTCAGCTGTGGGCGGCCAATGTTTCTCTGCCCTGTGGCAAGCTCACCATAAAGGATGTCTTTTGGGATGCGACCATCTTCCATGCGGCGAACGTGGCCCAACCAGCGCAGCCGACGCTGTCTCAGCATGGTATGCATGGTTGGGAGGCCAGCGCAGGTTAGGACTTCGGTGTTGGTCACCTTGTCTTGCCAGGAAATGCCAAGTATGCGCCGTAAGCTTCTCAGGTGGAAGGTATTGAGCCTTTTCTCCTGATGAGCATGCGTGGTCCACGCCTCGCTGCCATACAGCAAGGTGCTGAGCACACAGGCGTTGTATACAGCCATCTTTGTCTTTGTGGTCAGCTTGGGATTTGTCCACACCCTTTGTGTGAGGCGGGCTAGTGTTGTTGCTGCCTTCCCGATCCTCTTGTCGACCTCTGTGTCAAGGGAGAGGTTATCGGTGATGGTGGACCCAAGATATGTGAATTGATGGATGGCTTCAAGCTCGTAGTCATCAATGGTGATGGCTGGTGGAGATGGCGTGTCTTGGCCCAGGACGTTTGTCTTCTTAAGACTGATGGTCAGACCAAAATCTTTGCAGGCCTGGGAGAAGCGGTCCATTAGTGACTGCAAGTCCCGCTGAGTATGGGTCACAACTGCGGCATCGTCGGCAAATAGCATGTCTCTGATGAGGGCTTCACGGACCTTTGTCCTTGCTCTGAGGCGGGCGAGGTTGAAGAGCCTGCCATCTGATCTGGTCCGCAGGTGGATCCCTTCTTGCGCTGTGCTGAACGCATGCCTCAGGAGGAGAGCGAAGAAGATTCCAAAGAGGGTTGGGGCCAGGACGCAGCCTTGTTTCACACCGCTGCGTACGTCGAAGGGCTTGGAGAGGTTTCCGTTGAACTGCACCATCCCTTTCATGTTTGAGTGGAAGGACTCAATTAAGCTGTGCAGTTTGGGGGGGCAGCCGATTTTTCGGAGAGCCCTGAAAAGCCCATCTCTGCTGACTAGGTCAAAGGCCTTGGTGAGGTCAATGAATGCCACATACAGGGGCATCCGCTGCTCTCTGCACTTCTCCTGGATTTGGCGAAGGGAGAAGACCATGTCTACCGTGGATCTCTCTGCTCGAAAACCACACTGTGATTCCGGGTAGACGCGTTCAGCCAGTTTCTGCAGGCGGATTAGGAGGACCCGAGCATAGACTTTGCCAACAATGCTGAGGAGCGAGATACCTCTGTAGTTGTTGCAGTCGCTCCTTTCGCCCTTGTTTTTGTACAGGGTGACGATCTTGACGTCCCTCATGTCCTGTGGTACAGCTCCCTCATTCCAACACTGACAGAGAACTGCGTGCAAAGGGTGCAGAAGAGAAGTCTTGCAGTGCTTGATGAGGTCTGGAGGAATTCCGTCGTTGCCAGGTGCCTTCCCTGATGCCAGGCTATCAATGGCCTTGCTGAGTTCGTCCGCAGTTGGCTCTGCGTCAAGTTCTTCCATTACCGGCATGCACTTGATGGCATCGAGGGCTAAGGGGGACACCATGTTCTGTGTGGAGAGGAGGTCGGAGTAGTGTTCCGCCCATCTTTCCATCTGTTGGCTAGGATTGCTGATTACTTCCCCAGTGGAGGATTTAAGGGGGGCGATCTTGCTCTGTGTTGGTCCCAGTGCCTTCTTGATGCCATCATACATTCCTCGGATGTTGCCTCTTTCAGCAGCACTCTGTATCTCTTCGCTGAGCTCTGTCCAGTACTCGTTTGCGCAGCGCCTGGCGTTAAGCTGAACCTTACTTCTGGCAGCCCTGAGGATTTGCAGGTTCTTCTCACTGGGTGACCGCTTATACTTGGTGAGTGCGGCACGCTTGGCCTCAACAGTCGTGGGACTTCACAGTTTTCTTCCCAAAGGTGGCCATAGCAATGCGGTGCATGGTGTCTCGTAGCGTTTCCCATCTCTCAGTGACAGAGTCTCTGGGCTGCAATGCATCGTAATCTCTCTGAAAGGCCTCTGCGAACTGTTCTACAAGATCTGGCTGAGACATCTTGCTGACGTCAATGCGAGGGTTCCCTTGTTTCTTTGAGCAGTGGAACTTCTTTGGTTGTAGCCTGATCTTGCAACATACCAGAGAGTGGTCTGTGTCGCAGTCTGCGCTGTGATAAGAGCGAGTGTGGAGAACGTTTTTGATAGCGGCACGTCTTACTAGGATCATATCCAGTTGGTGCCAACGTTTTGAGCGGGGATGTCTCCAGGAGACTTTGTGCTGAGGCTTCGTCTTGAAGAAGGAGTTGGCGATGCACAGTTCATGGCAGGCGCAAAACTCAAGCAGTCGCTGTCCATTCTCATTCATTTTCCCCACTCCAAAGGAACCGAGGCAGAAGGGCCATGAGTCATTGTCTGCACCCACTCTGGCGTTGAAGTCGCCCAGGAGAACAAGTTGTTCTGTCCTGGGGATGTTCCTTATGGTTGATGCAAGATTTTCGTAGAACTCATCCTTGGTGTCTGGAGAGGCGGACAGAGTTGGGGCATAAACGCTGATGAGAGTGACATAGCCTTCGGTAGTGTTGAGGCGGAGAGTCAAGAGTCGTTCTGAACCGCCGCTGCTTGGCTC
>CM060307.1:32638695-32651195 GCA_030674185.1 Monoplex corrugatus | reverse complement strand
AGACCGACAGAGAGAAATAGATATACGTGGTGGAGAAAGCATTTTTGTGGTTTTTGCGTGTGTCTATGGCCGGCGATAAAGAGGGAATTCGGGAAAAAAAAAGGCTCTCCATAAGCTTATTGAGAGATACAGAGAAAGAGAGAAAGAGAGAGAGAGAGAGAGAGAGGAAGAGAGAGAGAGAGAGAAAAGAGATACAGACAGAGAGACAGTGATAGAGACAGAGAGAAAAACAGACACAGACAGAGACAGAGAGAAAGAAACAGAGACAGAAGACACAGAGAGACAGAAAGAGACACAGAGAGATAGGCAGTAAGAGAAAGAAAGACAGAGAGAGAGAGAGGAGAGAGAGAGAGAGAGAGAATGAGAGAGATATATAATAGATAGATAGATAGACTGATAGATCGATAGATAGATAGATAGATAGATAGATTGATTGATAGAACGATAGATAGATAGATAGACAGACAGAGAGACAGAGATTTTATTTGGTTTTATGTCATCACACACCTCCGGTGATATGGCCGACGGGAATAACCATCCCATAGAAGTACAACAAAGGAGGCTGATCAAATCCTATACCTGCACCACGAGAACAACAATTATGTTAAGAAGGCCATCAGAGAGAGAGAGAGGAGAGAGAGAGAGGGACGAGAGGAGGGAGGGAGGGAGACAGAGACAGACAGAGACAGAAGAGAGAGAGAGAGACAGAGCGAGAGACTTCAGACTTCAGATAGTTTATTCATATTAGGCCTTGGCCCCTTATGAAGGGGTATGTGAACAATACAATACCTTCTAAATAATACACAAAAAGGTTTGAATTATACATATCCATAACTCATCTTATGACACAGCATTTTCTCTAAATTTCATAGCTTTATATAAGAACACAGAAAATTTGCGGACAACTTCTATATTTGTTGATGACAACAACAAGCACAGTTTAAACAGACAAGGCTGTCTATAATACTTAGGCTGAATAAACTTTTCCCTAAAATCTGTAAGTGCTTTACAACAAAAGACAAAGTGTACTTCGTCTTCTTTAGATTCTTTGCATAATGGACATAATAAATCATTATCATTTAATACTTTATATCTATATCGATGTACAGCCAAATCAGATACACCAAACCTAAATCTTGTTGTAATATACTTCACATGTCGTTCTAAATTTAGCTGCAAATACAGTTTTATTTCAGATACACTACTAAATGTTCTGTATAAATTAAATCTTTCGCTGTTGTTAATATGATAATTCCAGTCCTGCCATCTACAGTCTATCAAGCGTTGACGAAAAATACGAATAAAGCCATTCACACTACCGACTCCCTGATATAACCACACATATCCAAATCCATATTTGTACAAACACAAACGTACATTCGATACCCAGGTTTTCTTACCAGTGGCATCTAGATCATACAGCATTTTATATGCTTTCCATGGTATCCTAAATTTATCCATATGTAATAATCTGAGCCAATATCGGATACAATTAACAGCAGAATTCACATATACAGGGTAACGATTAGTTTCGCCATACACAAAATCATTAGGCGTTCTCCTATCTACTCCCAAAAACTTTTAAGGGCAAACAAATGAACTGATTCACAATGAACAACAGCTTTCTCTAGCCCCCAAATTTCGGAGCCATATTGCATAATTGGTTGTATCTGGGAATCAAAAAGCTAAACAAACAGTTCCAAAGAATTATTATTAAGACTGTACAGTTTCTTCATAATCCATAACAATGCATTTTTAGCTCTACTGGCAAGATCCTTACAAGCAACAACATAACTCAATCGCGTAGTGAAAAAAAAATCCCAAATACTTGTAAATATTTACAACAGGCATTACCACACCATCATACACCCATCGTTCTCTTGCACCTAAATATCCACCTTTTCTAAATACAATAATATTAGTTTTACTCATATTAACTTTTAGCTGGAGCGAAGACGCAGCACGTTGTAAGCTATTCAACTGCGCCTGCAATCCAGCAACTGTTTCTGACAACAGAACAACATCATCAGCGAACAACAGAATAACAGAGCGAGAGAGAAAGAGAGAGAGAGAGAGAGAGAGAGAGAGAGAGAGACAGAGAGAGAGAGAGAAACAGACAGACAGGCAGACAGACAGAGAGAATACGAGAGAGAATGAGAATCAGCATCAGATGATTCATTTATTTATTTGTCACAGCCTCTTCAGAAATGCTGTGACTTACAAAACACATTAACTCTGAGCCATAAGTGTTGGCAACCCACAAGAATAATCCACTGAGGCAAGAGAATTTTGCAGCAAACATACAGCAAGTCATGAACAAAAACTGCTCATCTTTGCAACATTTTTTTTATAATTATTTTCAGAGATCGATATAGGAATATCGTCAAGTTTTCATTTCTTCTTCATTTCTTGTTACCAAATGTGCATTTAACCGTGTCTTTTGTAAGAGAATTTCAATATTTTTTGACGGAATGAATTATTTCTCATGTAAACAAACGAATGACACCCGCAAAACAAAATGCGCTTTATCTTCATTGACATATTCATATCTCAAACGTCTTCATCAGATGTTGTGTATCTTTTGTAATGGAGATCAGGTTCTGACATTATCATTTCCTAGCGTCGCCAGTGTTATTTCAATGAAAGTAATCACATTCATCAGTATCACATAGAGCTCAATATCATTTGATGTTTTAAACATTTCGCAAAACACGAATCCATCATTGCTTTGAATAAAACCATTCCAGCCCTGCCATCTACAATATATCACTCTTGGTCTGAAACATTTCTGAAAGCATTTATATGTGTATCATTCCAAACAAATGCAAAACCACATTCACACAAGCACATACAAATGTTTGACGAGCAAGGATGTTTAACCCTATGGTGTAAATCACATAGCATTTTGTAAGCTTTTAAAAGTAGTCTACGAGGGGTCCGTATAAGTTAACATAAGCCAGTATATTATGCAGCCAACAAATGAATTTATGTGAAATGGAAATTTCAGCACTCCTCATACATCATTTTGTGTTAGCCAGTTAACCCCGACATACTTTTCAGATCGAATGAATGTATTTTCTTTATTGGTAAACCTTTCTCCAGCCCTCATATTACAAATCCATACTACACTATCGGTTGTACTTGTAAATCAAACACCTTTAGAAAAATATTCCATAGATTTATTTTCATTTTTATACAAGCTACTTGAGAAACACAAACATATTTTTTGCTTTTGAAATCATACCAGGTATGTAGATCTGAAACACTGTTTTGTTGTGAAGTATATTTCAACGTAATTGTATGCATTTGCTGCATATATTTTAATATTCTCATAACATGTTTACTTTCATCTTGAGTTTGTCAGTGGCCTTAACGAAGCATTTTTAGTTGAATTTGCAGTCCAGTTCACCTGTCGGCGACATCATTATTGATGGTAGCCGCTGATGTATGCCCTGTTAGCTGTCTCCATCCCCTTCTGTCTACAGTCCTTCTGTACGTTTCATCTTTCTCTACATAGGAAGTCAGCGGTCTTCCTTGTCGTCTCTTGCCCTCCGTTTTACCCTGGGCCACGGTCTTCATTACACGGCAGCTCTGACGTCTCATATCATGTCCAAAGTATTTCATTTTCCTTTCTCTAATCAGGCCTAAAAGTTCAGGTTGTTTGTTCAGTTCTTCCAGAATGCTTTTGTTTGTTCGTCTTTCAGTCAAGCTTATTCTTAAGAGTCTTCTGTAGAACCACATCTCTGCACTTTTGATTCTGTTTTCCTCTGCAGCTTTAAGAGCCCATCCTTCACTTCCATATAACACAACGGGCCAAATGATGTTCGCAGTATTTCAAGTGTTTTAAAATACTGCAGTCCAGTAGCTGTTTCAAATTACAAAACAATATCATCTTTGCACAGAATTGTAAATATCTCCACCTGGTCTGCAGAAAAACATGCGCCATGTCCACCGTAAATGACTGATTAAAGGCTAAACACTGATGAAAATAGTAAAACAACGCAGGACTGCACAATCACCTTGTTTTACTCCCTTACTAATATGAACAGAATCATCACATTTTGTTCCACATCCAGCATTCGCGTCAATTTTTTCATCCAAACTCTTGATGTAGCGAGAAAACACCTTTGATCCCAGTTTTATAAGCTTTGGTCTTGTTACTTTTCTTGATACAGAATCGAACGCGTTTTCAAAGTCAATAAACACTACATAAACCTTGCCATGAGATACAAACTGCTTCTGTATAGCTGTTAACAATGTGGTTGTATGGCCATTGTGGAATGGTCTTTCTTAAACCTTGCCTGGTACTCACTCGCCCCTCATACCGTTCTGTTCTATCCATTCTTGTAACCCGCTATTGACAACAGAACTCTGTAGTTTTCCATCATTATCAGTCAATGGAATCCTTCTGTAATTATTAATGTTGTTCACATCCCTTTCTGTATATTCTAGTAAGGGAAGAGACTCACTCTGAGTGCTGAAACAATTAGATACGTTTATCAGAAAACACAAGAGTATATCACAAGACATTTCACCGCTAAGCTGATCTAGAGATGCAGCTTTGTTTTTGGTTATTCTGGTAGAACTAAGCACTTTTTATTTTGAATGGGTCGGGGTAGCCTAAGATTTCTTCATTAGAGAAACTCTCTCTCTCTCTCTCTCTCTCTCTCTCTCTCTCCATTTCTCTCTCTCTGTATGTCTAATATATGTATATACATATGTATGTATCAGAGATAGATAGATAGATAGATAGATAGACAGACAGATAGATAGATAGATAGATGGATAGATAGATAGACAGATAGATAGACAGACAGACAGATAGATAGATAGATGGGTGGATGGATGGATGGATAGATAGATAAATAGAAAGAGAGAGAGAGAGAGAGAGAGAGAGAGAGAGAGAGAGAGAGAGAGAGAGAGAGAGAACGGAAATATGAATTTTTCCATGTTTACACTAGGGCGACTTTTTAATGTAATAACTGGTAAGAATCACAGAACCGATAAACATGGAATGCACAGTTTACGAAATGATTTACATATTTTTACAAATAAATCATTTTCGCAATTCAAATAAAGAACAGAAAAAATATACTCTACATTGCAAACATTCTCTTGGCAAAGAAAACAGGTTAGATTCCAACACACTGATAAACATCATTATTTTTTAAAATTCTCTTGTGCAGTTTGCTTTTTTTGGAGGGCACACGTGGGAAGACCTTGTTTTGTGTGCTTTTGTCTTGTTTATTCTAGTGATTAATTATGAAACGTGTTTCTCTCTCTCTCTCTCTCTCTCTCTCCCTCTGTGTGTTGTGTGTGTGTGTGTGTGTGTGTGTGTGTGTGTGTGTGTGTGTGTAAGCGTGCGCATGTGCGGTCGCTTGCGTGTGCGTGTGTTCATATATATATATATATATACATATATATATGTGTGTGTGTGTGCGTGCGTGCGTGTGTGTGTGTGTGTGTGTGTGTGTGTGTGTGTGTGTGTGTGTGTGTGCTTGTGCATGCATGATTGACTGCGCATCAACATGTACGCACATGCACTTTATGTTAACCATTTATATTTGCAGATGTTTTGCTATCCACATATTGTGTTCTGTAGACTAAAGAAATGAATTGTTCTTCAAAATTTTAAAACAAACTGGAAAGGCAAACAAGTACACAGAAAAAAATAAGGAAACATCAACAAGGTGAAATCCTACTAAAACATTATCTCGCTTTTTTTTTATGAAAAATCTAACAAAGATTAAGGAAAGACATTTTGTGGAAAGCATTCTGCCTGTCCGTGAGTCTCTGTCTCTCTCAAACGCTCGCACGCACGCACGCACGCATGGGAGCGCACGCATGCCCACAGAGAGAGAGAGAGAGAGAGAGACAGACAGACAGAGAGAGAGAGACAGAGAGAGAGACAGAGAGAGAGAGACAGAGAGCAAACATCTATACTGTTGGAAAATAAAGCTTCTCGTCGTCGTCGTCGTCGTCATACTCATCATCATCGTCATCCTCATCCTCCTCTTCTCTCTCTCTCTCTCATTTTTCTAAACAACAAAATCAATATATCTGGTAGATGTTGTTTGTGCCACACGAAGATAAAAGTTTTCCAGTGAACCCGAGTCGCAGGGGAGTGAAGTTGTGAAGACGTAAACTTTTCATGGAGCCAACATTTAAACGATGGTGCCCATCTCCTCTCCCTTGACGCATTTTAACGGAGAGGAAAATCAAATCTTGATAATTCAAAATAAAGCGCAGTCACGCACCAGACATACGCATGCGATTGACGGAGACTGCATGCAAAAACTGAGGGAACGAGGGAGTGGTGGAACTCGCTGTCGGGTAAAAGGAGGTGGGTTTTTAAATTTGATTTTGTAAGCAGAAAGAGTAAGTGTTAGGCAAAGGGAGAGAGTGGAGGTCCATTCCAAGCAGGGGGTCTTGAAACAGCGAAAGAACACTGTCCAACATTGATAGTTTAAAATCTAGGAACCTGAAGGCAAGCTGAGCGCAAGGTGCCAGCTGGCGTATAAATTTTGATATTGCCACAAAGGTGAGGATGGAGCAGATTGATTAATAGATTTGTAGCGCAAGGCATCAAACTTATATTCAATTCAGTTACCGTATCACAGCGGGGTAGAGACTGCACGCATACAGTTTTCCAGTCCTGATTCGCAGCCATGTGAACAGATGCAACCAGATTGAAAACTGAATTGTGTATATCTGCGCTAACCAGGTCTCCAGAGTTGTATATTGGAATACAATTACCTGTTACTAACGACACAAATATCCTATATCATGAAGACGAACTTGCCAACCTGGTGAAACACCTGGACGAGACATCATCCAGATATGGCATGGAGATCAGTGCCGAAAAGACAAAGTTGATGACAAACAGCACAAAACCAATAGAAAAGAAGATTACAGTCAGCGGGAGTGAGCTGGAAACCGTGGCTCAGTTCAAATATCTCGGAGCCATTATCAGTGAACAGGGATCGAAAACCGAAGTTCTTGCAAGAGCAGCACAGACAACAACAGCACTAGCCAAGCTGAAGCCCATCTGGAGGGACAAAAACATCGCCCTCACTTCCAAACTGAAGCTAATGCACGCATTGGTCCTGTCAATCTTTCTCTACGCGTGCGAGTCATGGACACTAACAGCAGAACTGCAAAAGAAGATCCTGGCAGTAGAAATGAGATGCTTTAGAAGAGTGCTTGGCATCTCATACAAAGACCACATTACCAATGAGGAAGTACGAAGAACAATTTCACAGCATGTCAAAAACTATGAAAACCTTCTGACAACAGTAAGAAAAAGGAAACTTCGGTGGTATGGTCACGTGACAAGAACTAACGGACTATCAAAAACAATACTCCAAGGAACAGTTCAGGGGGAAGAAAAAGAGGCAGACAGAGAAAAAGGTGGATGGACAATATTGACGAATGGACAGGAAAAAGCTTTGCCACGACCCAGACCCTTGCTCATGACAGACAGAGGTGGAGACAGACGGTGCGACGTTCATCCATGTGGAGCCCCCACGACCCTGGATAGGGTTAAGGGACAGGAAGGAAGGAAGGAAGGAACGACACAAACAAACACGAAATAAAGAAACAGAAGGAAATAGAAGAAAAACCACAAAACGTTTTAAACCAACAACTGGGGAAAGTGTGGCATTAGAATACAAATTCCTGTCATTAATGACACAAACAAACAAGCAAATAAACGAACAGAAAACATTTATCCAACAACCGGGAAAAGTGTGGCATAAAAAGCAGCACCAGCATAAGTTTCAGTTTCTCAACGTGACGTTTCGGCGCTCAGAATAAACTCAATACACACTGACGTCGCAGATGACATACGATAGGTCAGATCCACAATAATCATGGCATTAACACTATGCCTACGTTTGAGCCCAACGCACCGGAGGTCTTGGTAAAAACTGGAGTTCATATCATTAGGACAGATACTGGACTGATCAGACACAGAATGAAAGAGCAACAACTTCACCATACTACATAATTTAGATTCCTGGGAAGCTTATTTACCGAAGACGCAAAAATGCACAAGTAGATTGAAACAATAGTAAAAAAACAACAAAAAAACAAACCAAACCAAAACTAAACAAAACAAAAAAGCAGATGTTTCAAACTTAACTTTGACCCCTCGTAAAACACCGAAGAAACCCTTTAGAAACAAAAGCTATACTTATCAGCAATCTTTGTACCTACACTAACTAATGCAAAACCATGGTTATAAATATCTCTTGAGATGAAATATCTCAAACCACCAGCAGGTAAGTCAGAAGACAGATGATTAGAAACAAAACGATCTTAGAAATGGCCAGAACAAATATATGTCAACCATTACACTTCACAACAGCGGATCAAGTTGTTTGGCCATCTGACCAGGTTGCAAATTTCAGTTTCAGTTTCAGCTTCTCAAGATGACGTCTACGCGCCCGGAATGATTTCCATATGCACTAACGTCACAGGTGTTACGTGACAGTGATCACGGCACAAGCCTAAAGCCTGCACATAAACCAAACAGCTGGCAGGTCCTGAGGTCCTACCTAGTCTAAGACCATTCAATCACTGTGTAGGCTGCAAGTCAAGCAGCAAACTCATCCATCCTACAACATCGGATGCTGAGACTTCATAGCCAGGGGAAGGCCACGGCAGTACCAGACAGACGGAGTGACAGACACACTCCACATCTACAACATGACGCTGTGCCAGACTATAGATGGTCATCTTCCTCTCCCTGCAACCCCTCGTAAACTACAAAAGTAAAGGTGAAGCAAGTAAAGAAGATAATACACTGCTGTTTTCTATGTTCTTTTCCCCCAGATTCCTATTTTACCAGGTCCTACATTCCCGATCCCCCTTGCCTCATCTGATACAGAGCTTATTTTCCCCAACACAAAGATTATCATTTCTATACAAAATGAGATCCCCTCCTGACGTTGAAGGAGTACATGAATCAATCAAATCGCTAGCGTCCACAAAAAACTTGAAACTCTGACTACGACAAAATTGACTATAACATGTTGGACTGACACAAGTGTATCGTCTTTCCACCTCTGAACAGCGTCGTTATCTTTAATCAGTGATTTTATCAAAAATTGATTTCGAGTAAACAGCATCAATAACAATCTATTCAGAGAGGAAGACGAAAGGGGGGGGGGGGAGGGAGAGGGCTGGAAAGAAAGAAAGAAATCGAACATGAGAGAGACATAGAAAGCCAGACAGAGATAGAAGCAGAGAAAGAGACAGAGAGAGGTGGGTGGACGAAGAAAGAAAGAGAGAAGAGCAGAGATGGCCTTGCATCCTCTGTCATTTCCAACATTGGAAAACTTTTTACTTCCCTCCGATTCATCAACGTTGAAACTTTTTTCATCTGAGCATTGCTCAGGTTTCCATTTCCTGTGTCAGAGAACTAAGTTCATGTTGCACCCTGTCCTCTTTGCGCCTACGCGTTCTTTTTTGATTATGACCCAAAGCCACCCCTTAAAAAACAAACAACACACACACACACACACACACACACACACACACACACACACACCAAGATACGAACCAGAAATACACAAAACTAGAATCAGAAGAACGTGTATTTGTTATAATAAAACAAGACAGGCGCAATTTTTTTTTCAGCCAACTGGCCTTTGTCAAGCGTATGCGAAAGACAATGGGGAATAATCACACACACATTTTCCATTTTCTGCTGCTCATCGCCGCGTCAAAGAAGTCGTCTACTTTTTTTTTCTTCTAAACTTTGTGCATTTACTCTTTTCTATCTTTTGTATACATCTGACAAATGCCAGTTGGCAGAACATTTGTGACTGTCTTGTGTTTCAATGCACTAATTACGGGTTCTGATTCTGATTTTGTGTGGCTGGTTTGCTAAATGTTTGAATACTGGCAGTCATTTTGAATTAGGTTTAAAACACAATTCTAATTATGTCCCTTTTCCCGACATTATGACAGGAAAATACGATCATGCAACAAATGTTTTAAAGGATCATCGCACTCAGGGAGGTTAGCTCTGTGCTCACCTTTTTTTTTCTTTCCTTTTCTTTCTTTTTTTGTCCCATTTTCTACACCTTGATGACCACAGAAGCTGGTACAGTTTTGTTTTCTACGATGCCATGATGATGATGTGGATGAAAATGATAATCAAGATGCTATGGAGTTCCAGGGCGGTACTCTTACGCAAACTATCATACATATCCCGGCGTCAAGCAGGCCCGAGAGATACAGATACGCTGCGGTGCTGGTCAGAAGATTTGAGCAACACCCTTAATAACGCATCCCTGAAGTGGATGAGATTCAACTGTGTGGTCCCAGTCTTCCCAATGAGCACATAGCACCCCAACTCTAGGAAGGAGTCGGTTAGCGCCGAAAAATCCCACACTGATTTTTGGAGGGACTGATGAGGATTCGAACTCACAACCTTCCAGACGGTAATCTGTTGCGCTAACCAGTACACGACGGCGACTGGTTACATACAACATGCTTGACTGGGACTCCTGATCGGAAGGTCTGGCTTCAGTCTTGTGTGGGTGCCACATGGCAGGTAAGGGGTGGAGATGTCTTCAATCTCCCAGGTCAACATGTGTGCTGATATGCAAAGGTCTGAATTGTCATCCACGACAACATTTTTGACACAGTCGTCTCTGTCTGTCTGTCTGTTGTCTGTCTGTCTGTCTGTCTCTCACCCTCTCTCTCTCTTTTCTGTGAATGTGTGTGTATGAGTGTGTTATGTTTTGTTGTGTGTGTGTTTGTTTCTGTGTGTATATTTGCATGTGTATATGTGTGCGTGCGTGTGTGTGTGTGTGTGTGTGTTTGAGTGAGTGTGTGCGTGCGTACGTGTGTGTGTGTTTGTGTGTGCGTGCGTACGTGTGTGTGTGTTTGTGTGTGCGGTGTGTGTGTGTGTGTGCATGCCTGCGTGCCTGCGCGCGCGTGTGTGTATGTACGTGCGTGCGCGCACGCGTGTGTGTTTATTGTGATGTGCAACACATGCTTTGTCTTTTAAGCAGCTAAAATTTCAAACTGAATCATATTAAATCGTTTACATTTCTTTCAGCTTTTGGCAGTCATTGCACGCAAATAGCCAATTCCAAGTTGGTGTTAGGCCTACCATGCCTGTCAAACTAAAACAACAGGCACGAATACATCAAAATGTTTTAACCCTTTGACTCCCGCACTTCTGTCCACCACCATCCTGCCTGCATTGTCAGCCATGCCAGCAAAGCAAAAACTTAACTCTTTGACTCTCTGACCCTATCCACCAGCTTCCTGCAGGAGCTGATGGATAGGGTGAGGGAGTCAAAAGAGTTAAGTTTTTGCATTTGGTGGACAGTGTGCAGAAACCAAAGGGTTAAAATGAAGACACAGAAGATGGGCAGGCGAAAAATGATTACACTATTGTTCTCTGTCTTGTCCAGCCATTCATTTGTTCTTGCTTATACCGCCCACGATTCTTAGCCTATCACGTCTTCCTTCTTGTCGAGAATACTTGATCCTCTCTCTCTCTCTCTCTCTCTCTCTCTCTCCTCTCTCTCTCTCTCTCTCTCTCTCTCTCTCTCTCTCTGCCTACTACAGGTTGAAATGATCTCTGAAACTACAGGCATGGGCCGAGCATTAAGTGTATTAAAGAATCAAACTGGTGGGAAAAATGGGAGACAATTACGAATTGCTTTGTTTGTTCAACCATAAATTCCTATTATCGCACATTACCCGCATTCCTATATCGGTCGCGTACACCCCACACTTTCGAACAACACGTCCGACCCCCCTCCCCCCCCCCCCCCCCAAATTCAGATTACATCAATCATTTGCCTTTCTTTCTCTTCCTCCATCCCTTTCTCCTTCTCTCTTTCTCCCCCCCCCTCTCTCTCTCTTTCCCTCCTTTCCTCATTCGCCCCTCTCCTCTCTCTCTCTCCTCACACACATACACACTCCCTCTCTGTCTGTCTATCTGGGGTTTACCATGTCCATACATTAAAGCGGTGTAAACATAGTCGTTATGAACAACATGCCGTACAATTTTGTAGAGATTTTTTTGAAAAGACGTTTTAGGCCCGTTTTTATATATGTTTTTAGTGTCCTTAGTTACGTTTAAATTTCTATTCAGGAATTGTTTTTTTTTTAAATCCTCTGTGTGATAAATTGGACAGAGTGGTTAGCGCCAGGGGCATCTCCTTAGATTATGTGCACGAATGCATTGATATGTGTACTCAGTTTTCTTTTCCTTTTTGGTCCTGTTGAAGTATTGTGTAAGTTTTGAATCGATGGTGTTTTTTTTTAAAAGTAAGCAGATATCTGCTTTGTCTTAGAGCTGCTGAGAGAGAGTTCTATGTGGTTTGTCATGTCAAGAAACAGAGGATTTTTTTCCCCGCAAATATTTAATTACCGAGGTACGGTCGAGAGAAACCCAATAAGGTCTGAGAGCTTTGGAAGCTTTTCTTTAGCAGAGAGGGAATATTCAGATATATAGGTTGGCGTGGTAT
>CM060307.1:32613695-32636195 GCA_030674185.1 Monoplex corrugatus | reverse complement strand
ATTCAATAAGCGTCTGTCTTGTTGTCTTATATTCAATAAGTGTCTGTCTTTTGTCTTATATTCAATAAGCGTATGTCTTGTCCTATATTCAATAAGCATCTGTCTTGTTGTCTCGTATTCAATAAGCGTCTATCTTGTTGTCTCATTTCAATAAGCGTTCTGATCGTATTTTGGGACATTTCCGATTCCTAACTGGCAGTCATTTTGATTCATAACAAGCGCAGTAAACTAATTCGGCCACGAGCATTTGCTTGGCTGATCATATAAATGAAACATTGTAATCGGACAAGGATCCTATCCACCTGTTATAGAGAAAATACCCAGTTACCCATTTTTGAGCTTATACAACTAGTAAGGTGCACCTGTAAACCATGGCCCTTCAGCTTTTTGGTTATGTTTTGTTTTCATTTGTTTGTTTGTTTGTTTGTTTGTTTGTTATCACTCCTTTCGTCTTTTGCTCCCAGTAACGTTCGGTTAAAATCCATAGGAAACAGATGACAAACAAGAGCTGATACTCTTACTGTAGTTACTGCTGTTGTAACAGTTATGGTCGTGACTTTATCTTGTTAAAGTCAGTCTTGTTGGTCTCATTGCCGCTATTTTTTTTCTTGAATTTGGCTCATTATGTTTGCATTTGTACCAAGTAAATTAATATTCAATACTTTCAATTGTGTGTATCAAAATAACTGGAACATATGAGTTCAAACAGGTTAAAATATGTCCATGAATAGCGAAAAGTGTTTGCTGATATATTGTATCCTCCCCCCCCCCTCTCTCTCTCTGCCTCTCTCTCTCCTCTTCTCTCTCTCTCGCGCACACACACACACATACACACACACGCACGCACGCACGCACATAAACACACACACACACACACACTCACTCTCTCTCTCTCTCCCCCTCTCTCTCTCTTTCTCAAACGCGTAGTTTAAGATTTAAACTTCAAAGTTAAAAAGATTCATCGACCGAAATGAAGGAAAACGACAAATAAATAAACACACACCGAAAACAATGCAACACAAAGAAAGAAATCTGTGAAATTGATATGCTCAGAACACAATTATAGAATTTACGAAACTTGATAAGTTTTGTTGATTTCATTTAGTGTATTTCGCCTTCCAAGTATGAAATAAAGAAAAGCTGATAAAATCGAAATATATTATTTTGTGAAATAAATTTCAATCGTTTATCGTCGTAATTTGGACAGTCTAAACCTATCAACTACGAGATTCTCATCTCATAACTAACATAATTTGTTTTCCCTATTCCTCTGCGTCTACCTAATTCAATCTCACATTAACGGGAGCTGCACCAAATTCAATCAAGGAAAAAAAAAAGCATATCTGATATCCACGTGATTTATTTTGCATCGTCCAAGTTCGTTTTTTAAATTTTGATACATTTAAAATAACCATTTATCAAAGCTGTCTTAAATTTCTATAGGTAATTAAACCAGAGGGAGAAGACAACAATATTTACACAAAAAATGTTTTGTTTCGAAAACTTTGGGAAGCCCTTTGGGGATTCAAACCTGTTCAGTCAACATTTTCCTAATACGAACTCACCCATCCGGACCAGCCAACCTGTTTTTCGCAGAGATAACAAAGGAACGTTATTATTTTTCTATTTCTCGGGGTTGTCATTTCATACAAGACCACATCAAACATCAATCGTTCTGGAATCAAACAGCACTGGAAATAGAAGTAACCATATCACTTGACGCAAGACTACATCAAACATCTATCATTCTACATGTAGAATTGAACAGCACTGAAGTTAGAAGTAACCATACCCCTTGACACATAAACTACATCAAACATCAACCATTCTAGAATTAATCAGCACTGAAATCAGAAGTAACCATATTTCACCAACCAATCTCAATTATAACACTTCTTGGTAATTCCAACGACTGCTTCAAAACTTAAGCTGCGATTTCTCAAGTTCATTTAAGTAGAGGGTATCAGTTTTAAAATTTAAATCCCTGAATCTTTTTGTGTGTTCACATTTAAATGTGTGTTACATAATAAAAGACATCATGTGACCTTTTCGTCAATTAAAAGTAACTACTTTGGTTTTATTCCGATTAACTTCAAGTTCTCTGTGGGTAAGTACAGCAGATATATACAGTAACTTGATTCTTACATTAACCTGTCTTTGAATCTTACAAAAAGTGTTTCATAAACCTAAAGCAACGTAAGTATCAAAATGAATTACATCTGAACTAGGTTATAAAGTCGATATGGCATAGTAAACAGTTGATTGGAACAAATATTGCTCAAAATCATTTAAATAAGAGATACTTGAATAGGCAAATATATTTTCTTTCTGTATAATTCCTCTGCAACTGTCTTCCCCATTACCCCCCCCCCCACTTTGTTATATACACACACACACACACACAACACACACACACACACACAAACAGTTGTACGCACGCGCGCACACACACAACGCACGCACACACATGCACGCTCGCGCATACACACACACACACAAACACAGACACACACACACCCACACACTCACCTCACACACACACCACACACACACACACACACACACGCACACAGCACACACACACACACACACACACACACACACACACACAACACACACACACACACACTCACTCACTAACTCACACACAAAACATTCCATAGCGTTTGATACAATCACAAGGTCTATTTTCAAAAAGAAAAAAATAGTTTGCCTATTCAAGTTTCTCTGTATTTAAAGGTCGCGAAAGTACCAGTCGCCGTGTGTAGTGTTTAGTCCAACGGATTACCAACTGAAAGGTTGTGGGTTCAAATCCCCAATCAGTCCTTCAAAAAAAAATCATTGTGGGATTTTTCCGCTCTAACCGGCTCCTACCCAGAGTTGGGCGTGCTATGGGCTCATTGGGAAGACTGGGACCCACTCAGTCAAGTCTCATCCACTTCACGGATGTGTCATTGAGGGTGTTGCTGAAATCTTCTGACCAGCACCACAGTGTCTGTATCTCTCGGGTCTGGTTGACGCTAGGATATTATTATGATAGTAAGCGTGGAGTATAGCCCTGTCACGCTGTCTCAATCCTAGACTGAACTCCATAGCATCATGATTATCATCCTCATCGACATCATCATCATCGCTTTGTAAAAACTGTGCCAACTTCTGTGGCATAAAGGTGACCTAGAAAATGGGACCATAAAAAAACAAACAACAAACAAACAAACAACAAACAAACAGACCCAAAAGATCGTGAAAGCCATATAAGTAGGTGGCACACGGAAACAAGAGAACACCTAGCATGTCACCTGTTACCTGTTTGTGTCATCACTTGTGATGATAGCTGCCACAATCGATGTCTTGACTGTCTTTCTCCACCTCGCCCGGTCCTCACATTGCTTTGTTAGCAGACATCCCGGTAATCTTCATAGTACTGTCCATGTATACGCTGTTGGTCTTCCTCTCTGTCTTCAGCTCTCGGTTCTTCCTCGGAGTACTGTTTTCATCAGGTGACACCTATTGTTTCTAGTTGCGTGTCCCAAGTATGCAAGTTTTCTCTTGTGGATTTCAGGTAACAGTCGTGGAGTTGTGTCCAGCTCGTCTAGAATACTTTGACTGGTTCGCCCAGCATGTGTGCCCACCAAAGACGTAGACTGAGCATCAACATAATGGAGTGTGGTCAGCTCGTTTATCAGCTTGAGTACCCCATGCTCCGTTAAAAAGTCTGATCGTGTATAACCTTTTGACTCCCGCATCGTAATCACCAACTGCAAAAACTTAAGCCTTTGACTCCCTCACCCTAACCACCAGTTTCCTGCAGGCAGCTGGTTGTTAGGGTGAGGGAGTCAAAGGCTTAAGTTTTCGCTTTGCTATCATGGCTGACAATGCAGGATGGTGGTGGACAAGGTGGGAGTCAAAGGGTTAAGTTTATGCCGTTAGTAGTTAGGGTGTGCGGGTCAAAGATTAAACAAAACAAGTATGGTGATGATTCTCACGTTAGGCGGCTTAGGCCTCGTTTGCAGACGTTATTCTGCCTGTAAACAGACACGGAGACAGACAGACAGAAAGGTGTAAATTCAAGAAATGCTAGTTTGCTAACATCATTGTCTACTATGTCTGTTTCTGTGGGGGTGCTTAGAAAGGAAGAAAGAACACTGTGCCACTGTGGAGTGGAGGTGGAGATGGTGGTGGGTCAGACAGAGAGAGAGAGAGAGAGAGAGAGAGAGAGAGAGAGGTGTGTGTGTGTGTGTGTGTGTGTGTGTGTGTGTGTGTGTGTGTGTGTGTGTGTGTGTGTGTGTGTGTGTGTGTGTGTGTGTGTGGTGTGTGTGTGAAGAGAGAATGTGTGAGCGCGCGTGCGTTCGTGCGCTTCCGATTATATTTTCAAGAAAACATTTCTTAACTTTCTCCGACATAGTTGTTCGCAATGTTTTTTTTTATTTGGCTCTTAAACACGTCGAACATTGATATCCTGTAACCTGTATACAGACAATATACCAATCCACCTCACTCTCTTTACGACCCTAGAGTTTTGGAACTATCTAGGTAGGACCTCAGGACCTGGTCAACTCGTGGGTTTATGTGCAGGCTTAAGGCTTGTGCCAGTGATCATTCTGGATCTTCTCCATCACATGACGTTAGTGCATATGGAATTCATTCCGAGCGCGGAGACGTCATCTTGAGAAACTGAAACTGAAACCGAGTCTTCATTCTATCATTCTCATTCACCCTCCTCACTCTTCTTCTGCTGGTTTTCTATATCAAAAAAAAAAGAAAAGAGACAAACTCACGGAAGTGGGAGGGATGATAAGTAGTGATGGTGTTATTAGTGTTGGGTGAGGAAGGGGCAAAGGGTGAAATAGAGTGTGGTTGTCATCTGACGCCAGATGTCATTTTGTTGTCAGTTTCAACGTCACTTAACAACGAAAGCTAAAAGGCAGCAAAGGGGGTCATTCATATTGGACACGTAATGATGATCGGCAAATTGGCTTCCACCGATCAGGATAAGTAGAGGGTACGTATTTGTTAATGGCGCCAGCTGTCCTTTTCCTTTGACTGCGGTCATTTTTGCTCTCCCTCCCTCTCTCTCTCTCTCTCTCTCTTTGTTTTTTGTGTGTGTGTGTGTGTGTGTGTGTGTGTGTGTGTGTGTGTGTGTGTGTGTGTGTGTGTGTGTGTGTGTGTGTGTGTGTGTGTGTGTGTGTGTGTGTCTGTCTGTCTCTGTCTCTTTATCTCTCGTCTCTTCTCTCTCTCTCTCGCTCTCTCTCTCTCTCTCCTCTCTCTCTCTCTCTGTGTGGTGTGTGTGTGTGTGTGTGTGTGTGTCTGTCGTCTGTTATCTGTCTGTCTGTCTGTCTGTCTGTCTCTCTCACTCCAAGAATCATCGTCTCCACATATTTCAGCCTCATGCGCACAAAGACTTACATATATATTGTATTTATAGCATAATGTGTAAATTTCGTGCATACGTTTGTGTCAGACATTTACATTGGCAGCTATTTTGCTGTTAATCACTACTTCTCTACCCCCCCCCCCCCTCCTGCGTTTCCTCACAAAAAGACGAACATCTGATCCTGTAAATCCATTGTATACCTCTCTCTCTGTCTGTCTCTGTCTGTCTCTCTCTGTCTCTGTCTGTCTCTCTCTCTGTCTCTGTCTGTCTGTCTCTCTCTCTCGAATTCTCTCCTTTGTATGTAGGAGGGTGTACTATGTAATATGCATGGAGGTGCATAGGCAAGTGCACATGCGTCTCTGTAACATCTCTTGATTTTAGTTTTAAAAGTGTTTGTGTGTGATTGGATAGTTTTTACGTCGACACACACTCAGGTGATATGGCCGACGGGATAACCATCCCAGGAAGTGTGTGTGCTCGAGCGTATGTGAGCGCGCGTGTGCATGTCATGTGCATGTGCGTGTGCTGTGCTTAAAGGTGTGTGTGCGCACACATATATGGTCATGTTGTGCATGCATACATGTGCATGCACGTGTGCAGCTCTGTGTGCGCCTGTGTGCTCAGTGAGACAAAATGATGAGGACGAAGAGGAGGCAAGATTATTCTTATTGTTAATGTTTTGTTTCAACCCAGCCGACTGCGTAAAGCCACATCAGGGCTACAACCGTTTCAGAAACATACACAATACTTCAACAGAAAGAAAAGGAAAAGAAAACCAAGCACACACACGTACCAATGCACCCACGCACATAATCTAAGGAGACGCCCCTGGCGCCGACCACTCTGTCCAACCCATCAAAACGGGGGATTAAAAAAAAACAAAACACATCTGAATACAAATTGAAACATAACAAAGGACACCAAAGCATGCCAAAAAAAACAACAAAAAAAACCCAACAACAAAAAACAAACCACCAAAAACAAACAAAACAAAAAAAAACTAAAAATCAAATCAAACAAAACAAAAACAGGCCCAAATTACCCAAAATTGCCTCCGCACACCTCACCTTCCCAGAGGCAAAAATGCACTTAATACATGTATCCAATTATCAACCTTGAGAGAAAGTACGTAAGACTTTATCGAACATATACAGGTTTGAATGGACCAGCAAGTCAGAAAATGATAGGAAGAAATGACACAAAGCAAAGGAGGAAGAAAGAAACAAAGAGAGTGACAGAAAAGAGGGAATTTCTAGCACAGAGTCATTTATACTGAAAGAGCCCCTGGAATCCCCACGGGGGAAGAAGGCAAGGTGGGACGACAGAACGGTGTCCATAGCTTATACGCGTGTCAGCTTGTGCGAACACTGAAGTCATACAGTGTGATCTGAACTTCAAATAATTTGTCCAAGATTCTAACGTCAAACTTCGACTACTTTATCATCCAAAGATACTAGCATTATATTCTCACTGGATCTTGTCTTACTACTAGTCTTTACTACACTACACATGTAACATAAGCATGAAGACATAAAAGAGAAATGCGTAACTCAAAGTTTAAGACAAATAGAACACAAACGAATTGCATATAAACTTAACTTTCAAACATACAAACAAAGAGAAACGAAGAAAGAAAAGGAAGCACAAAAAATGGAAACAGAAACAGCTAAAAAAGAAATAAAGAAAGAAGGAAGTAAAGAAGGAAAAGAACAGAAAGAAAGAAAGAAAGAAAGAAAGAAAGAAAAATAAAAGAAAAAGTAAAGCTAACAAAACAAAACAAAAAACCCCAAAGAACCAGAAAAGAAAAAAAAAAAAAACGAAAAAGTAAGCTAAAAAAAAATCCTAAGGACCAGAGCATTGAACAGTTTCATTCAGAGTCCCACAGTCAACTCCGTTACCACAGCCGATGAGAATGGAAACCAGTCACACTGCACACAAACGCCTCCATAAATATCAGTGTCTGGAGCACACACACACACAGACAGGCCCACAGGCCTACTAGGATCGACATGGGAAGTGATATTACCGCCCGTGATTTGATCAATTGATGTCCATGTTTCCCAGAGTCTGTCACCATTTATATCGATCTAGTGCTCGAAGTCACATCACCTGCCCATTGCTCCCAGCGGTGTGAAAGAGTGTTATGCCGATAACACGATTAATCATTTGTGTTCACCCTAGCCCCCCCTCCCCCATCTCTCTCGCTCTCTCTCTCTCTCTCTCCTCTCTTTCCCCTTATCTCTCTCAAACTCCACCCCCTTCTCTCTCAAACTAAATCAATCTTCATTTCCGCTTGACAAAAAGAGGTAAAAAAAAGAAAGTATCAAAGCAAAGAAAGAAAACAAAGAAA
Source organism: Monoplex corrugatus (assembly GCA_030674185.1). Taxonomy (NCBI): domain Eukaryota; kingdom Metazoa; phylum Mollusca; class Gastropoda; order Littorinimorpha; family Ranellidae; genus Monoplex; species Monoplex corrugatus. The sequence goes on along the minus strand of CM060307.1, from coordinate 32,628,471 downwards.
GAAAGAAAGAAGGAAAGAAAGAAAGAAAGAAGGAAAGAAAGAAAAAAGGAAAAAGAAAGAAAGAAAGAAGAAGGAAAGAAAGAAAGAAAGAAAGAAAAGAAAGACAGAAAGAAAGGGGAAAAAGTTGGCAATCAGTTTAAGCACCCTGTCGACCTTTTGATAGATTGTCTCAAAAGGACCAATCCATTTCTGGCACCATACTGATATTTTTTTTTGTCTGGTTAAGGAAGAAGAAAAGGGGCCTCTGTGCGCCTGTCCATTCAAAGGTTTTCTGTCTTTCCATAAGATCCTGCCACAGTTCCGATTCACTCGCTGATTGTTCGGGAACTCTGAGCTAGCCAGTGCTGTGGACTGAAAGCGTGAGGGGGCAAGCACACAAGTCACAAGCCAAGACGACAGGCGCCACACATCAGCCATTTAGACACACTATACGAAAATGACAGCAGAGTGCGGAAGTCTCTCTCCGTCAGTACATAGCCTCTCCCTCTCCATCAGCAAGCCCTACGTTGTACCTCCCCGTGGCGACACACGGTAACTGAGCACCTCACGGAGTCGGGCTGGACCCTTGAAGGACTCAGAGTTCTGACTTCCAGACGTGCGGTACGCAAACCCACCAGCGTTTGGACACGCTTGGTGCCACGAACCAGACGCCAGCTAAAGGTAAACTGCGCCACTGCCTTGTGATTATTTCGGGAGAGACCATGGCTCATCATCATCATCAGGTGCCTTGCTGCATGGTGTTGGCAATTATGGACTTCCATCTGTCTCTATCACTTGTTGCCTCAAGCATCTCTTCCACCCTCCTTGTCCCCAGCCACTCTGCATCTTCTCCCTGGGTCTACCCGGTGCTCTCTTTCCCTCCAGCTTTCCCGTTGTGACCAGGTGTTCCAATTCCCCTTTCCTCATACAATGGCCTATAAATGTTGCCTGTCTTTTCCTAATCTTCCTTATGAATGACCTACTTGTGTCTGCCTCCATCAAGACTGTCTCGTTTGTTTTCTTTGCTGTCCATGGAACTCTCAACATTCTTCTTAGAAACCACATCTCAGCTGCCTCAATCCTGCTCTGGCTTTGCTTGTTGACTGTCCACGCCTCGCAACCATACTACAGTCTTGGTTCTATATAACATTCAAGGACTCTCTTCCTGATGTTAATTGATAGGCCATGGCTAAGGCAGTAAATCCTGACAGAAAACCACAATACCCTGTGGTTGTCTCGGGAGAGACCATCGCTGAAAGATTAAACCCTGCCAAAAAATCAGCCCCCACTGCCTTGTGGATAGTAGTGGGAACGATGGAGACTAGCGGAAAGCCCGTACAAAAACCGATGGCAGACAACGGGAATCCACCATCATATCCTCCCAACAACATCATGACCCGGGATATGAATGAAAGAAAAGTGAACTACGTGAAAAGGGGATCCACTGGCTCCGGTAGAGAAAGTCATATTAAGCAGGTGACACCAGACCGCAATCAAGCTACAGCTATTAGATCAAAAGATATACACAAGAAATGCAACATGGAGTATCAGAACAATATTCCAGAAGGAAAAAAACCCAGAAAATGTTCAGGCTTGATGAACGAGCGTAAGAAGGAAAAGGAAAAAGAGGAAGAATACAAAAGGATTGATAAAACAAATCAGGAGTAAGTGCAATAAAGCTAAGGAAGTCTGGCTTGAAACAAAGGGCAGAGAAATAGAAGACCGACACTAAACAGACCCAAAGTTTTTCATATACAGAAATACTGAAGAAATTGCTAACAGGAAAAAAGACATGAATCTCAACTGCTCGCTTAAAATCAAAACATGGTAAGATTATTATGAAAAATGACATAATATTGTATAGATGGGGAAAGTACATTGAAGACCTTTTTGACGATGACAGAAGGGAGGAACACATCATTAGAAAGACATTTGAAAAACCACCAATAATGAAAGATGAAGTTAGAGCAACGAGAAACAAGATGAAACAGGAAAAAAGCCACAGGACCAGACAATATTACTATGCAAATGATTGAGGGTCTGCATGAACTTGGTACTGAGACAGTAACAGTCCTCCTACATCAAACTTACGACACCGGAAAAATCTCTAAAATATGTCAAAGTCAATGTTCATTCCAAATTCCAAAGAAAGCAAGGATTTTAGATTGCGAACTGCATTACGATGACGACAACGAACAGAATCAAACCAGAAATAGCAGAAGAACAATGTGGATTTGTTGAAGGGAAAGGAATTGAGAATGCCATATATATCCCAAAGAACTTTCATAAAAGATCAAGTGGGTTGAATAAGGATTTGTATTCATGTTTTGTTGATTATAGCAAGCCTTTTGATCGGTAAGATACCAAGTTTGATAAACCAACTGGAAATGCTCAAAACTGACGGATACAAATCAAAGAATAATGAGGAATATGTATTGGAAACAGACAGTAGTAATCCCTGCATGTAAAATAACAGCAAAGGGCACAACATTGAGACAAGTTGATAAATTCAAATATCTGGGAAGCAGCCATCTCACCAGACGGCGGATGCGTATTAGAAATGTCCCTTCTCATCGGACGGTAGATTCATATTAGAAACAGCATTGAAGAAAATGAAAAGCGTTCTTATCAACAAATGGCTATAAACTGACATCACGAAAAGAGCTTTTCAATGTTACATAGAACCTGTACTGTTGTTGGGACGCGAGTCCTGGACAACCAGCAAACAAAGCCAGAACAAGACGAGGCAGTTGACATGTGGTTTTTAGAAAAATGTTAAGCGAGTTCCATGGACAGCAAAGAAAACAAACCAGACAGTCTTGAAGGAAGCAAACACAAAAAGATCATTAATGAAGAAGATTAGGAAAAGACAAAGAAGATTTATAAGAAGTTTTATGAAGCAAGAGAAATTAGAGCGCCTAGTCACAACAAGAAAAGTAGAGGGGAAAAGAGCACCAGGGAGAAAATATTAGACAGTTTTGTTAAGTAGATGGGACAAAATTGTAGGGACAAAATTGTAGGGACAAAACATAAATTCGTACGGTGGGCCATGAATGCTACTGCCATGTGGCAAGGCACATGATGATGATGGTAATGATGATGATGATGATGATGATGATGATGATGATGATGATGATATTGCTGCTCCTGCTGCTGATGACGCCAGGAGTGTAATATCCATTTACAGCTATGTATTATCCACACACGGCAATGTATGGCTTCGCAAAAAGCGTAGTTCATAAGTCAAGTTTATGAATTAGGATGTAAAATGCTTGACAGGAGGAGACGGAATGATCAATGGCGGTAAGAGTTTCTCTTTGCAAACAGAAACGACGTGAACTCAGTGGGACTGAAACACAGAATAAAGATAACATTTTAAGGTGTTGGCTATCATCAATATCTTTCCATCATTCAGCATTGCTGTAACTTTCTCAGATTAAGTTGCCAACTCTGCAATATGACCCCCCCCCCCCCCCCCAACCAAAAAAAGAAAAAGAAAAAAAGTTTCTTACACACTCTGTTTCAACCAAATCAGTCGCATACTCAAGAACTCCTTTACTATATAGTACTGTGACTTCTGGCTATTTCTGGTTATTTAAATAGCATACGAAAAATAACTGCTGATGTGGTCTGTCTACACACACACACACACACACACACACACACACACACACACACACACACACACACACACAAACAGACAGAGAGAGAGAGACAGACAGACAGACAGACAGACAGACAGACAGAGATAGATACAGAAACACACACACACACACACACACATACACACACACACACACACCACACCACACCACACCACACACACACCACATGTACGCACGTGGACGCATGCACACGTAGACAAACACACGTACACGCACATTCGCTTAATTATGCATTACAACAGCAAACATGCACAGAGACCTAAAATCTATACAACATATCCTGGAAAATGTAGGTCCAATACCCGAGTTCAAGTTCATATTGCTTATAGCCCAACCGACAACTAGAGCCATAATATCAAGGCTAACACCAAGTCAAAAAGACAACTCAGTTAGGATAAAAGACACTGTTAACCTTGCAAATCTAAAATCAAAAAACAAAACCAAAAACAAAAACAAAAAACCCGTAAAATCATGTTAGGTGAAATCTATTGATCTAGGTCCAATACTCAGAAATCACCCATTTACATGTAAGATGTAACCGCTTGTTCAATGTTTCATGTAAAACACACACTAGCTATCCACCTATTTAAATGCATGAACTAAATCTGTACAAATGCAGACCACTCATGTATATGCATGAACAGACGGTTCGTCAACTATGTATATCTCCAATGCAGAGTTAACGTCGAAATGCCCAATAAATCTGTTCATGCCTGCAAACACACACACACACACACACACACACACACACACACACACACACACACACACACACACACACACACACACACACACACACACACACACACATATATATATACACACAAACACACACTCTATCTCACACATACACACGCACACACAGAAACACACAAACACACACTCTCTCTCTCACACACATACACACGCACAAACATTCACACACACACAAACACACACACACACACACACTCTCTCTCTCTCACATATGCACACACACACTCACACCATTCGTCCAGTCATTGCCATGGCGACCAAACACCACAGCCACGCAGAAAAAGTTTCTGAATAACAAAATAAAACGGTTAAGCCACATCCAGTCTCTGGTTCCACTTTATTCAAACCTCAGGTCTCAGGTAGAAAGAAACTCTAGGGAGAGCTAGACAACAGAAGGTCTTCAGAGAAGTAACCCCCTTTAGACAAGTGTTTCGGCCCTGAATTCCTTACACTCTCGGGGGGCCGGGCCACATCCAGGTCATGACTCCTGGATGCCCTTCTGCTGTTGTCTATTTTTTTTTTTTTTTTTTTTCCCACGCCGGGGATCGAACCTGGGCGATTCTGCGCTTCAGAACTGCGGTACGCGGTTTTACCAATGTGCTAACGGGGCACACATCATCTGTAGGGAATTTAATCCTTATGAAGTTCACTTTTTTCGTTCCTCCTTGCCCAGATCCAGCTTGAGCTCCTTTCTGCTGCCTCTGCCATCGCTTTAAGGGCTCTAGTCCTCTTCTTCCCAGAAATGGCGAGTTGTTTCATGAGATCATAAGCGGAGGTGCCCACAAACCCTCTTGCCCCGACCTCTATGGCGAAGATTTTGACCCGCAGACCTGCTTTCTTCAGGGTGCTGGCAAGACCGGCGTATTTTTCGGTCTTGTAGATATGTGCTTCTTCCATTCTGCTTTCGTATGGCACAGTGAGTTCTATCAGAATCACTTGTTTCGAGGAGTCAGAGTGGAGAGCGATGTCTGGTCTCATGCCTGTCTTGCTGATGACATCTGGGTAATTTCTCCACTCTGGGAGGTCTGCTGTACACTCCCAGTCGACTGCTCCATCCAGAAGACCCTTTGGCAATGTGCTGGTTGTCATAGCACTTTCGGGCCAGACCTGTTTCCCTCCTGCTTTGTAGAACGTTGTCATAGCAATTGGTGCGTTTGGGGTCATGGTTTTTTCGCTAACCACATCTGTGATCACTTTCAGAACTTGGTTGTGCCTCCATGTATACCTTCCTTGGGCTAGCGCTACTTTGCAAGAGCTTAGGACATGTTCCACTGTTTGTTTCTTCTGACAGAGCGGACATGCTGGGTCGTCTGCTTTCCCCCATTTCACTAAGTTTGCATTCGAGGGGAGCAGGTCATATACAGATCTGAGGAGGAAGCTTATCCTTAGAGGAGCCATGTGCCACATATCGTTCCAGCTGAGACTTCTTTGGAGTGCACTGTCCCATGTTGTCCATTGCCCCTGTTGACCTTGCTGGACTGCCTTCTGCACTCTTTTGACATCTTCTTCTTCCTTCAACTCCTGTATGATCATGTCTCTTTTTTCCTTCCCTTTGGCTTTGGACCACCACTGCATTTTTGTTGCTCCCAGTCCCTGTCTGTTGGTTTGCGTGTGTCCAATTATTTCTTTGATGCTGAGGTTTCTCTTGGCATTGTTTACAGCCTCTTGGACTTTCCACTTTCTGCCAGTTCTCAGCTTTGGATGAACTGATCTCACGATATTGTCTTCCGATTCCTCCAGCATGCTCAACAGTCTTGCTTTTCCAACTTTGTATTCCTCCACTATGGATTTGAGAGGTAGCTTCAGCATTGCTTGACGACAGTAGAATGCAACATCAGTGAGACCAGGTGGGACACCGAGCCATTTTCTTGTGTATTTGTTGATTTTGGCTTCCATTGCTTCGACTGTGCTGGTGCAAATGTCATAGATTAGCAGTGGCCACAGCAGCTTTGGTATCAGCATGAACTGTAGACACCAGACTTTGTATTTGCCTGGCAGTCCGCAGTTATCTATTTTCTTCAGGCCTTCTTCTGCTGTTTGCTTGGTTTCACATCCCCTTTGTGTGTCTTTCAGGGAGTCATCATACCATCTTCCGAGACTTTTTACTGGCTCTTCTGTGACAGTGGGGATGGCTTGGTTGGCTACCATGAATTTGACTGAATCTGCCACTTTTCCTTTTCGCAGTGAGAGACTTCGGGATTTCTTAGGTTTGAACCTCATTCTTGAAGAGGCCACCAGCTCATCCAGCTGCTTTAAGATTTGGTGTGTCTCTTCCTCATCCGTGGACAAGACTGTTGTGTCATCCATGAAAGCTTTCAGAGGAGGCATCTGGTATCCATCTCCCAGATTCACTGGACCTGAACTCTTCATTGCAGCTTTCAAGATGACTTCCATTGCCAACACGAACAGTATGGGAGAGATTGCACAGCCCATTGCAATGCCCACCTCTAGGTCTATCCAGTCCGTGGTGTATTCTTTGGTAGAGAACCGCATTGAGAACCCTTGGAAATACTTCCTCAGCATTGTTCGGATGTTTTCTGGGATGTGATACATTTCAAGAGCCAGCTGGATCATATCGTGTGGAACTGATCCATATGCATTCGCCAGATCAAGCCAAACTACGTCAATGTTTCTCTTCTCTGTTCTTGCTTTTTGGATGGCATCCCAAATCAACGTGGCATGTTCCAAGCATCCAGGCATTCCTGGTATGCCTCCCTTTTGGACTGACATATCCAGATACTTGTTTTCAGTCAGGTATTTTGTCAATCTTGCTGCCATAACAGAGAAGAAGATTTTCCCCTCGACGTTCAGAAGTGATATTGGCCTGAACTGATTGATGCTGCTGGAGTTCTGCTCCTTCGGAATGTACACTCCTTCAGCTCTCATCCATTGGTCGCTGATCTTCTGGTTCCTCCATGCTGATCGAATCATCTTGTGGAGCCACTCGAGCACTTTTGGGCATTTCTTGTAGAGCAGGTATGGTATTCCGTTTGGTCCAGGTGCTGACTTGGCTCTGGCTTTCTTTACTACGTTCTTCACTTCATCCAGTGTTGGTGGTTTGTTATTGAATTTTCCTTCTGGCGCTGCAGGCCAAACCAGATTCTGGATTTCAAGTGGTGCCTCGCGCTGAGAATCGGAATATGTTTCCCTGAGATGCTGCTCTAGGGTTTCCTTGCCCACTGTGAGAGTCCCTGATTTGGGTTGTTCAAACAGCTTTCTTGAAAAGTCAAAGGGATCTTTGAAGAAACGATCTTGAGTCTTCTTCTTTTTGCTCTTTCTTCGCCTTGCTGATTCCACTTTGCTGAGAGCATTGTGTTTGGCCTTCAGATCTTTCCAGAGTTCCAGGAGCCCTTGCTTCTCGAATTCTGAGGCAGTTTTCATTCGCTTTTTAAGCTTCCTTTTCTCCCTCCGGATGCTCTCCATCTGTTGCTGTCTTCTGGATTTCTGGGGAGGCGTTTTTGTCTTTGGCTGCTTCACTCCATAAGTGTCCCTGCAGATAGAGTATATGATGTCTCCGTATGTGTCAAGTTTGTGTTCCAGCGTACTGTTCCCTATTAGCGCATTCAGCTTAAGGACAAGTTCCTCATCTAATTTCTCCCATTGTTCTTTTGCACCGGCAGGCGGCAAATTGAGTTTTCCACGTTTGGCGTTAAGAGCTTGTGCAAAATCCGCATCAGAACCGTCAGCGTGGATGTCCTTGGCACTATGGTTTAATTCCTGGCCTTGGTCATCCAACGTCTCACCTGCTATCGCAGTGCGCTGCTGCTGGTTCGTATGTGTCTTCAAACAGCCCATTTTTGTCCTGTGGATCTTCATGCCGCGTTTGGTGGTGAATCTCCTTCCACACGCACACGGAAATTCCAACTGGTCATTAATCATGGTCCGTTGTGCGTTTCCAGTCGTGATGGAGTCAGTGCCGATGGATTCATCATTCTCTCCCCCTTTCGGTGAATCCTGGGAGCATCTTTCATTTGAAAAACTCGTGGCATGTTATCAAAGGCAAGGTGGGAAGCCAACCCACAAAGCCCGCAGATCTAGTCTTTCCCAGTGTCCTTCGGTCTTTCCCGAATGTCCTCCGAACTATTCCCGGAAGTCAATGGACTGACCATGTGCAGGTAGAAAGAAACTCTAGGGAGAGCTAGACAACAGAAGGTCTTCAGAGAAGTAACCCCCTTTAGACAAGTGTTTCGGCCCTGAATTCCTTACACTCTCGGGGGGCCGGGCCACATCCAGGTCATGACTCCTGGATGCCCTTCTGCTGTTGTCTATTTTTTTTTTTTTTTTTTTTTTTTTCCCACGCCGGTGATCGAACCTGGGCGATTCTGCGCTTCAGAACTGCGGTACGCGGTTTTACCAATGTGCTAACGGGGCACACATCATCTGTAGGGAATTTAATCCTTATGAAGTTCACTTTTTTCGTTCCTCCTTGCCCAGATCCAGCTTGAGCTCCTTTCTGCTGCCTCTGCCATCGCTTTAAGGGCTCTAGTCCTCTTCTTCCCAGAAATGGCGAGTTGTTTCATGAGATCATAAGCGGAGGTGCCCACAAACCCTCTTGCCCCGACCTCTATGGCGAAGATTTTGACCCGCAGACCTGCTTTCTTCAGGGTGCTGGCAAGACCGGCGTATTTTTCGGTCTTGTAGATATGTGCTTCTTCCATTCTGCTTTCGTATGGCACAGTGAGTTCTATCAGAATCACTTGTTTCGAGGAGTCAGAGTGGAGAGCGATGTCTGGTCTCATGCCTGTCTTGCTGATGACATCTGGGTAATTTCTCCACTCTGGGAGGTCTGCTGTACACTCCCAGTCGACTGCTCCATCCAGAAGACCCTTTGGCAATGTGCTGGTTGTCATAGCACTTTCGGGCCAGACCTGTTTCCCTCCTGCTTTGTAGAACGTTGTCATAGCAATTGGTGCGTTTGGGGTCATGGTTTTTTCGCTAACCACATCTGTGATCACTTTCAGAACTTGGTTGTGCCTCCATGTATACCTTCCTTGGGCTAGCGCTACTTTGCAAGAGCTTAGGACATGTTCCACTGTTTGTTTCTTCTGACAGAGCGGACATGTTGGGTCGTCTGCTTTCCCCCTCAATATCTAATTCATCCTTTCCAAAACAGTACGGACACTTGGTCTGCAGGCGTGTGAATATGTCAATGTCATATCATGTGTTACACACACACACACACACACACACACACACACACACACACACACACACACACACACACACACACACACACAACATACACACACACACACACATACACGCAAAATCACATATAAATATATATGTATATATATATATATATATACATATATATATATATTGATAAATACATACATATCAATAGAAAGATTAGATAGACAGAGAGATACATACATATATTGATAGATAGACAGACAGACAGATAGATAAACAGACAGACAGAGATAGATAGATAGATAGATAAATAGATAGATAGATAGATAGATAGATAGATAGATGAAATTCTGTCTACCTACCTACATACCTACCTACCTACATACGTACAAATATACATACATACATACATAATACATACATACATACATACGTAGACTGACACACACACACACACACACACACACACACACACACACACACACACACACACACACACACACACACACACACGCACACACACACACACAACCACATACTCTCTCTCTCTCTCTCTCTCTCTCTCTCTCTCCAACTTTCTCTCTCTCCCTTTTTCACCCACTGGACGAAGCAGCAGGGAAGGTTTAGTCTCTTTCTCATAATTTTGTATTTGGTGTTTGTTTGTGATCGTACATTCACGCTTGACAAAGGCCAGTTGGCCGAACATTTGAGCCTGTCTTGTCTTGTTGTATTAATTAAATACGCGTTCTGATTCTATTTTCTTCTATTTCTTGTTCCAGTTTGGTTGAACGCGGGCAGTCGCACTTGTTTTGGATTTCTTTCTCTCTCTCTCGTTCAGCAGTTCTTACGGAAAACACGCCAATACACGTGTTTACAGATAGAAGTACAAATATCATCCTTTTTTAAAACAACCCAGACATAATTCAATCGTATGTAAACTCAGATGACATTTCAAATGACATTTCAAAGCAATAACTACCAACACGCGTGGCTGTTCATTCTCCGGAAACCGAAGGTCTGTTGTTAAGGTCAATCACTTTTATCTTCTTCGCTCTTTTTATCGTTGTTGGTGGGGGTGGTCTCCCTCCAATTGCATCAGCCTTGTTGTGGCGGGGGAGCTTGTGTGTCCTTACGATCCCAGGAGCTATGCCGGCGGGGACTTCGTGGGCCCTGGCAGCTTCAAGCAAGCCGGACAGGTCGCTGGGGGAGGGGCCAGACTAAGGGGTGCATACAAACAAGTCCTGGCAGCAGGGGATGGGTGAAAAAGAGGGCAAAGAAGATACACTTTTCATATATGGCTTCTTTTTCAATGTCGTGAGCAGATGATTTCTTCGAAGGAACAATGGTCAGGATCTCAGCACTGTAAGTGCACTGCGCGGCAAGAAGGCACCCGCAAACTACTTGCTTGTACTTTTGCTAATCATTGCATATGATGAACTTACAAAATGGAAAACGTTATAGTTCTGTGTCCTCTGAGTCCCCCAGGGGGGACCTGAACTCAATGGCTACTGGGGAGGGAGAGTCCGTGTCTGTGAAAGGTAGCTGTGATGACGGTAATGGATTACCCGACGGAGGTTATTGGAAGCGGACATGTAGAAACTCCTCAAAAATGCAAAATCACAAAAAGAAAAAAATGCAAAAAAAGGATTTGAATATAGGGACATGGAATGTACAGACTATGTTAGAATTAGGAAAGCTCTACCTACTAGTCAAAGAATTAGAAAGGAGCAAGATGAACATAACAGGGCTCTGTGAGGTTAGATGGAGTGGGCAGGGACTTTTTACTGTAGGAGAGCATACAGTTGTATATAGTGGAAATGAAAAAGGTGGCTCAAGAGGAGTAGCAATTGTGCTGGACAAAAAGCATGCTGGAGCTCTGAAAAGCTATAATCCAATTAATGACAGATTTCTCACTGTCAAAATAAATACCAAATATGCTGTTTTGAACATAGTTCAAGCTTATGCTCCAACATCCACTAGCTCGGAAGAAGAAATAGAAAATTTTTACAATGACCTCCAAACTATCAGAGACAAAATTCCCAAAAAGGAAATATGCATTGTGATGGGTGACTTCAACGCTAAAGTTGGAGAGGGGGCTGACACAGAATGTGGAATAGGACCATATGGTTTAGGAGAACGAAATGAGAGAGGTGACATGCTGGCTCTGTTTTGTCAGGCAAATGAGATGAACATCACAAATACTTTTTTCCAACAACCACTGCGCAGAAGATACACATGGATCTCTCCAGGAGACAGGTGTCGTAATCAGATTGATTATATTATCATTGACAGATCCTGGAAATCAACTGTCCTCAATGCAAAAACAAAGCCTGGAACAGACTGCGACACGGATCACATTCTTGTGACAACCAAATTAAGAATGAAAATATTGAAGAAGCCTAAAACCAAAACTACGCCAAAGTTCGACATATCAAAATTAGAAAACCCTGAGCTGGCGTTAGAATTCAGTATAGAAACAAGTAATCGTTTCTTAAAGTTACTTGAAGTTTGGGATGAAAATGACTCATATCCTGATGAAATCTGGACAGACATAAAAAACACACTGACCAAAATCTCTGAAGAAAAACTAGGAAAAGAAGAAAAAAGGAAAAAAGCTAAGCCCTACATAAGTCAGGAAGTGATAGATCTGGCAGAAAAGAAAAGTCAAGCTCGAAAGCAGGGAGAGCGGGAAAAATACTCAGCACTGAAAAGGGAAATAAAAAGTAAAGTCAGAAGAGACAAAGCAAATTGGCTGGCACAAGAATGCAGTAAAATCAATGAACACAACGAAAACAGGAAGTCGAGGGAGCTCTTCAAACAAATAAAAAAAGTGAAAAAAACAAATTTCAAAGCAACAAACCAATGCATCAACAACAAGGATGGTCACACTCTGACTGAACCAGATGATGTCTTGGATAGGTGGAACGAATATGGCACATCACTTTTTGGCAAGCCTGACAGCCATGAAAATAATTTAGAGCCAAATTTGGAATTGATCCCTGGAGATACGGAACCTGAACCTCTGCTCAGCGAAGTTGAATCTGCCATTAAAGATCTAAAATGCAGAAAGTCTCCTGGTCTTGACAATATTCCTGGAGAGTTGTTGAAACACTCAGGTGATGGTGGACTCAAAGTAATGCATCACTTATGCTGCAAGATATGGAAGACTTGTCAGTGGCCTACAGACTGGAAGCTCCAAGAATTTGTCATGTTACATAAGAGTGGAAATGTCAAAGACTGCAACAATTATAGAACAATTGCACTGATCAGTCATGCCAGTAAAATACTGCTGATAATAATTTTAAACAGGTTAAAGCCAAAAGTAGAGGAAGAGCTATCCGACTGTCAGGCAGGCTATAGGAAAAACAGGGGAACAATAGATATGCTGTTTGTACTCCAGATATTGATAGAAAAGATTAGAAACACAGACCAAGAGATGTTCATCGTTTTCATTGACTACAGCAAAGCATTTGATAGCGTGATTCACCAAAGTCTTTTCCACTTCATGATCAAAATGGGTTTTCCAAGACATCTGGTTTCCCTCATAGCTTCATTATATAATGATCAAAAAGCAACAATCAGATGGAATAATCAAAACTGCAAATTTTTTAACATCACTAAAGGGGTAAGGCAAGGTTGCATCCTGTCTCCACATCTCTTCAGCATATACACTGAACATATCATGAGAGAAGCAGACATAGAAGACATGGGAGTAAATATTGGTGGTAGAAACCTGTCAAATTTACGCTACGCAGATGACACAGGATTACTGGCAGACAACATTACAGGCTCTAGGAGGATCCTGTACAGGGTAGACCGGGTTGGAAAGGCAGCTGGGCTGGACTTAAATTCAAAGAAGACAAAGGTTATGCATGTTGCAGGCAAATATAACACTAGACAGGACCAGATCATGCTAAACCAAGTCCCTCTAGAAAATGTCAAGGACTTTAGATATTTAGGTTCAGTCAAGACACACGATGGAACATGCTCAAAAGACATAAAGATGAGAATTGGAATGGCCAAGAACAGTATGGTTCAATTGAACAATATTTGGAAAGACCACAGCATAACAGCAGACCTTAAGATAAAACTCTTAAAATGTCTTGTCTGGCCAGTGATGTTATACGGCTGCGAGGCATGGACAATGAAGAAAGAGGATGAAAGACGAGTGGAAGCAGCAGAGCTGTGGTTTTACCGAAGACTGCTGAGGGTCAAATGGACGGATAGGCGCTCAAATGAAAGCATACTGAATGAGTTGGGTACTACACGCAAGCTTCTAGTACTCATACAACGGAGGAAACTGAAATATGTTGGACACGCAATCCGTAATGAGAGAACAGACTTGATGTCCACTGTCCTCCAAGGTAAAGTGGAAGGAAAGAGAAACAGAGGACGGCCACCTGCATCACTTGCTAGAAACATCACAAACATCAGTGGCAAGAAACTCCAGGAGGTGGTCAGACTTAGCCAAGATCGAGAGTGCTGGAGGCAACTTGTGAGGACATCATGTGCAGCGGCCAACACTGTTCCCGGTGACGCCGACAGGTGAGACAGGTGAGGTGGGGGTGGTGGTGTCTGTTTTCACCGTATTTATGTGTGCTTCTACGGCGGATTGAGTGTAAAGTGTAAGAATGTTCTGGACATATCGTAAATGACAGTGGAAAGATCATGTGTGAAAGGGAGATAAGAATATGATCTGTACAGATATCGCCCGGCGCGTGTACGGCTAGGATGATTGCATTTTATTTTTTATTTTTGTTTGCCAAGTTGATTGCATGTTATTTTATTTTATTTTTGTTTGCTAGGGTGATTGCATGTTATTTCTTTTATTTTTGTTTGCTAGGCTGATTGCATGTTATTTTATTTTATTTTTGTTTGCTAGGCTGATTGCATGTTATTTTATTTTATTTTTGTTTGCTAGGCTGATTGCATGTTATTTTATTTTATTTTTGTTTGCTAGGCTGATTGCATGTTATTTTATTTTATTTTTGTTTGCTAGGCTGATTGCATGTTATTTCTTTTATTTTTGTTTGCTAGGGTGATTGCATGTTATTTTTCAATTTTTGTTTGCTAGGGTGATTGCATGTTATTTCTTTTATTTTTGTTTGCTAGGGTGATTGCATGTTATTTCTTTTATTTTTGTTTGCTAGGGTGATTGCATGTTATTTCTTTTATTTTTGTTTGCTAGGCTGATTGCATGTTATTTTATTAAATTTTTGTTTGCTAGAATGATTGCATGT
>CM060307.1:32608695-32611195 GCA_030674185.1 Monoplex corrugatus | reverse complement strand
CATGCACTGCTTGTTAGATTTATTGCAAAGGAGTCAGTGTACTGCCTGTTAGCGCTATTGCAAATGGTCAACGTGCTGCTTGTTAGCTATATTGCAAAGTAGTCAATTTACTACTTGCTAGCTTTAATGCAAATGAGTCAATGGACTATTTGTTAGCTTTATCGCAAATGAGTCAATGCACTACTTGTTAGCTTTATTGCAAAGGAATCAATGTACTATTTGTTAGCTTTATTGCAAAGGAGTCAATTTGCTGTTTGTTACCTGTATTGTAAAGAAGTCTACGTGCTGTTTGTCAGCTTTATTGCAAAAGGTCAAAGCATTGCTTGTTAGTTTTATTGCAGTCGGAGGGATTGTTACTTGACTTGCAGTTCTTCATACTGTCCAAAGATATTTATAGTACTCTACAATGTTTAACTACAGTCTTTTGATGATGATAACAAGCTGTAATTCAGTCATATTCTTTCGAAAATCTACAACAAGTTCTTCTCTGTTTTGCTTACATTTAAATCAAGAACAGTACTGTCACGCCGTTTAATGAGTCTTTCAACTGCCTGACCATTACGTTGGACTCGTCGTCTTAATTGAACAAGGAGAGTGACACGTTGTCGGCTAACTTGACCAGGAGATTTTTCACTGTCCTCGCATCAGCAGTTAGTTATGTACAAGATAAAGAGCAGGGCAAATGCACACATCTTTGTGAAGCTCTTGTGCTGGTTATCAGCATACTGGACACAGCCGATCTTTCCCGCAACTGTGGTGTTTTTGTAGAGAAGCTAAGATCCATCGGATAAACACTGGATTCGGAGACATGCTAGCTAGGAGTAGGAAGTAGCGGTTGAAAACCGCTGAAGGCGCTAGAAAAGTCTATAATAAAAGACTCGCGTATGCATTCGCCTTTTCCAAATGATCATACAATGAGTTTGTGGAGAAGAGTCATGATGACATCTTCCGAGCTCTCTTTCAGTAGGCAGACCGCTGGTTTAAGTTGTTGGAGTACAATTTTGTCAGCGTTTTTGAAGGGCGATGAAAGTAAAAAATACAGGTTCTGAAGTCGTTGAGTTCTTCAGCTAAACGTTTCTTTGTCAAAGGCTCTATGGTTGATGCACAAAACACACACAACACACACACACACACACACACACACACACACACACACACACACACACACACACACACACACACACACACACACACACAGACACACACACACACACACACAGACACACACACACACACAAACACACACACACAAACACACAAACACACACACACAAACACACAAACACACACACACACACACACACACACACACTGACTCCTTTGCAAGAAAGTTAACAAGCAGCACGTTGACCATTTGCAATAAAACTTAACGGGAGTAAATTGACTCTTTTGCAATAAAGCTAACACACACACACACACACACACACACACACACACACACACACACACACACACACAACACACACACACACACACACACACACACACACACACACACAAGCGTCCACACACATGCACTCATGTGAAGTCCAATCAATCTTCTCCCCCTTTTCAGACTGTAACATTAAAAACGGACCTTTTAAAGGAAGAAAAACTATGTAAAGGAAAGCGGAGGAAAACAGAAAACAACAAAACCCAAAAACTTGGCAATCAGTTCCAGCCTCCAGTCAACCATGTGAGAAAACGTTTCAAAAACACCGATCCATCTGTGACATCGTTCCCACATTTAATCTGTTTATGGGAAATGAAAAGTGTTCAAAGCAAGCTCATCATTTAAATATGCTCAAAGCGAGCTCTTCAATTTAAACGTTACCAGTCTGTCCTCATGAGCTGACCACACTTGCATTCTGCGAGCCGACTGTTTAGAAAAATGTCCCAAAGAGTCTAACAGTTGTTGCGCTGGTTTGGGGATTCTGAGGAGATGCTGAGGAAATG
Source organism: Monoplex corrugatus (assembly GCA_030674185.1). Taxonomy (NCBI): domain Eukaryota; kingdom Metazoa; phylum Mollusca; class Gastropoda; order Littorinimorpha; family Ranellidae; genus Monoplex; species Monoplex corrugatus. The sequence continues at coordinate 32,609,260 of CM060307.1, read as the reverse complement.
GGGGAGAAGGAGGTGAAGAGGAAAAAACATGAAATATCTTTCACATAGATTAAAAATTCAAGTTTATGGCATTTCTTTCACATGTATGGTAGATTAAGAATTCAGCTTTATCGCATTCCTTTCATATTTATGGTGGATTAAGAAATCAAGTTTACGGCATTTTTTCACATGTATGGTAGATTAAGAATTCAAGTGTATGGTATTTCTTTCATATGTATGGTGGATTAAGAAATCAAGTTTATGGCATTTTTTTTCAAAGGTATGGTGGATTAAAAATTCAAGTTTACTGCATATCTTTCACATGTCTGGTGGGTTAAAAATTCAAGTTTATGGCATTTCTTTCACAAAAGTATGGTAGATTAAGAAATCAAATTTATGGCATTTTTTTTCGTAGGTATGGTGGATTAAGAATTGAAGTTTATGGCATTTTTTTCATATGTATGGTGGATTAAAAATTCAAGTTTATGACATTTCTTTCACACATACGGTGGATTAAGAATTCAAGTTTATGGAATTTCTTTCAGATGTGTTGTGGATTAAAAATTTAAGTTTATGGCATTTCTTT
>CM060307.1:32571195-32601195 GCA_030674185.1 Monoplex corrugatus | reverse complement strand
AGACGCTTTCTTACATTGTTATTTTTGTTTTAAGTCCAGCTGACTGCGTACAGCCACGTCAGGGCTATAACCATTTCACTATACACACAAAATACTTCAACAGAATTATAAAAAAAAAGGAAAAGAAAATTAAGAACACATATCAAGGCATTCGTGCATATAATCTAAGGACATGCTCCTGGCGCTGACCTCTCCATCCAATTTATCACACATCACCATCATCATCATCAGGTGCCTTGCGCATGGCGTTGGCGATTATGGACTTCCATCTGTCTCTATCTCTTGTTGCCTCAAGCATCTCTTCCACCCTCCCTGTCTTCAGCCACTCTTGCAAGTCCGTCTAGTATCTTCTCTCTGGGTCTACCCAATTTATCACACAAGGGATTTAAAAAAAACCTGAATACAAATTAAAACATACCTAAGGACTCTACAACATTTATAAAAACAGGCCTAAATTATCTAACATCGCTTTCGCTTATCTTATTTCCTAGAAACAGAAGTTGCGGATTCCTTCTTATGTAGGCCTACTAGGTCTGCGTCCTGGATGCTAATCTTTCAAGACATTGGAGTTTGGTGTTTGTTTAAGAGGGATTCATCACATTCGGACCATTCCATATGCCCTTCATTCAAATGTGCTGATAACTATGTGGCAGATTCCTTCAGCCTGCGCAAAATCCTATCTGCTGACAAGGTTTTGAAATAGGGAAAGGTGGAGGGAGGGACCTGTGAAGCATTAAGCTGGCACCACCAGAATAGTGGAAACATAAAGATGAGCAGCCAACAGGGTAGTTTTTAATGCGTTTTTATGTTACGTGCTTTAATGATAATGATAATAATAATAGTAATAATAATAATAACAATAACAATAATAATAAAAATACTAACAATAATAATAATAACAACAACAACAACAATATAACGATATAATAACAATAATAGTATTAACTACAACATTAATAATGATTATAATAGTAAAAATAATAATAATCATAACAATAATAATGATAATAGTTCACTTGATATAGTACAAACATACAGGAATGCTCGTTGCACGTTACAAACGGCATAAACATTGCGATGCTAATACAGAAATACTGCACAACAACGCAGCATAAAACTTCCAGGTTCTATGTGTGGTTGATGTATCATTCAAGTCAGGTCAACTGGAAATTTGGCTAACATCTCATCATCATCACAATCATCATCATCATTATCATCATCATTATCATTATCATCATCATCATTATGTGCCCTGCCACATGGCGTTGGTGATCATGGCCCTCCATACGAATCCATCATTTGTCGCTGCAAGTATATCTCCCACCTTCTCTGTCCTCGGCCACCCTGCAAGTCCGTCCAGTATTTTCTCCCTGGGTCTACCTGGTGCTGTTTTTCTCTCCAGCTTTCCTGTTGTGACTATGTGCTCTAATTTAGCTCTTGCCCCATGTTCGTCTTTTCCTAATCTTCTTCATCGATGTTCTTTTTGCGTCTGCCTTCCTCAAGTCTGTCGTTTGTTTTTGTTGCTGTCCATGGAACTCTCACCATCCCTCCTAGAAACCACATTTCAGCTACCTTAATCTTCTTCTGACTTTGCGTGTCGACTGTCCTCGCTTCACATCCGTACAACAGTATCAATAGAACACTCCAGAACTCTATTCCTGATGTTAATTGATAGACATTTGTTGGTAAGAACGCTTTTCATTTTCTTGAATGCTGTTTTAGCAACTGATAAACCAGTGGGTATGACCCACCTTCAAAATTACACTTATGCCAGGATGCTACACCTGGTGGATTTTTACTGTGCCATGTACATCTAGTTCTTTCACGTTTTCTTTCCTCCCTCAGTGATCCTTTCAAGGTAAGTTAATGTACAATTCAGCTTAGTTTCCTCTGCCTTTTGAGACAAGTTCTGTTCCATGCAGAGAATTGTGAATAAAAAGCCTTGCGTACCGTTTGCACAGCAATGACAGCAGTAGACATCTTTTTATTGCTTAGGTTATTTGAGAGTGATCTGAACAATCGGTGGCAAACACCGACGATGTATAAGCGACGTACCCTCTGTGTGTCCGTCTGTCTGTCTGTCTGTCTGTCTTCTCTCTCTCTATCTCTATCTCTCTCTCTCACACACACAGTGGCTAAAGTGCAATGGCTGTTTTGAAACATGGCCTTGGCGAATAACTTTTACTGGCAGAAAATGATGTGTCGTTGTCATTGTCTCTACCCATATGACCACTTCAACTGCATGAATCATTTCCTTTGTGTGTTTTAAATGTAAGATTTTACACTTCATTTTTAGTTTATTCGTTTTGTTTTAAATAATTAGTTTCACTTTTACGTCTTCATGCTTTGGTCATGTGTATAGTGCAGCAAGGTTTCGGTTTCAATTTCAATTTTTCAAGATGACGTATCCGCGCTCGGAATGAATTCCATGTGCACTAACGTCACAGATGCCGTATGATGTAGAAGATCCAGAATGATCACGGCACAAGCCTTAAAACTGCACATAAACCCATGAGCTGGCCAGGTCTTGAGGAAGTTGCCAACAGCACCCGGTGTTCCCAGGCGTCACCCATCCAAGTACTAACCAGGCCCGACGTTGGTTAACTTCGCAAACAAATTCACGGGGATGTAATGCTACTGTCCTGTTAGTAATACAATGTCTTGAAGTTGGAAGTTGGAAGTTTGTCCTGTTAGTAATACAATGTCCTGAAGTTGGAAGTTTGTCCTGTTAGTAACACAATGTCTTGAAGTTGGAAGTTTGTCCTATTAGTATAGTAATACCATGTCTTGAAGTTGGAAGTTGGAAGTTTGTCCTGTTAGTAACACAATGTCTTGAAGTTGGAAGTTTGTCCTGTTAATATAGTAATACAATGTCTTGAAGTTGGAAGTTGGAAGTTTGTCCGTTAGTAATACAATTGGAAGTTGAAGTTTGTCCTGTAGTAATAAAGTTGAAGTTGTCCTGTTAATATAGTAATACAATGTCTTGAAGTTGGAAGTTGGAAGTTTGTCCCGTAGTTAACAATGTCTTGAAGTGGAAGTTGTCTGTTAGTATAGTATACAATGTCTTGAAGTTGGAAGTTGGAAGTTTGTCCTGTTAGTAAAACAATGTCTTGAAGTTGGAAGTTTGTCCTGTTAGTATAGTAATACAATGTCTTGAAGTTGGAAGTTGGAAGTTTGTCCTGTTAGTAATACAAGTTGGAAGTTGGAAGTTTGTACTAACAGGACAAACTTCTTATTTCTGATTTCAAGACATTGTATTACTAACAGGACAAACTTCCAACTTCAGTTGCAAGTTTGTCCTGTTAGTAATACAATGTCTTGAAGTTTGAAGTTTGAAGTTTGTCCTATTAGTAATACAATGTCTTGAAATTGGAAATTGGAAGTTGGAAGTCTGTCCTGTTAGTAATACGATGTCTTGAAATCAGAAATAAGAAGTTTGTCCTGTTAGTAACACAATATCTTGATGTAATGTTGAACCTGTTAGTAATACAATGTCTTGATGTTGGAAGTTGGAAGTTTGTCCTGTTAGTAATACAATGTCTTGAAATTGCAAGTTTGTCCTGTTAGTCATACGTCTTGAAGTTGGAAGTTTGTCCCTTTCTCTCTCCCCATCACCTTCCTCCACCACCAGCCCCCCGACCAATTTCAGAATTACTGGTTTCATGTGATTCTCAAAAGGTTACTTGCTATAAGTGTTGAAACATTTTTACCCGAGATCCACATTTAGAAAAAAAAAGTCACCTGCCAGACAGGTTTGAGTTTTTCTTTCCAAAACATGATGTATAAATGTTGGTGTGCCATCCTATCCGCCCACTGTGTTTGTGTAGACATGTTTACGGTTTCCGAAAGCTTTTAAGCAGTGATGGGAGGGGGGGCCTTTGCATAGAAATGGAACGCTGTTTTGAGCAGCGAGACCTGTACCACTTCAAGCCCCGATAAATTCACCGTTACTGGGTATCTGTACTTTGCTGTGCACGTTTCCGCAAACATTTTATAAGAAAATATGTCCTGGTTTTAAGAGAAGAAAGCAATGGCAGGTTGACCCACGGCATCTCTCTGTCTCTGTCTCTGTCTGTCTGTCTGTCTGTCTGTCTGTCTCTCGCTCTCCTCTCAATGAAAGTGTTCCGTTCACAGTACAACAGGAGTAAGTTGTATTTATGCCGTCAAAATCGCTAACACTGTGCCATATCTGAAGTCCTACCCTCACCCTTACCCCCTCCATCCCCGCCCTACACACACATGGCCAATTGCCTTAAAACACCATATTCTGAAGTATCCTCTCTCTCTCTCTCTCTCTCTCTCTCGTCTGTCTCTCTCTCTCGCTCTCTCTCTCTTTCTTTCTTTCTTTCTTTTCTCTCTCTCTCTCTCGCACAGTTACAAAGTGGGCACTGTTCGCTTTTAACACAACAGGCCTGAAAGACATTGCTGTTTGAAAGGTGTTATCTATTAAACATTGTCACAGTTATATAAAAATAATGTTAATGGTTTACATGAAAGTAGAAGACATCAAAAAATAACTTTAAACACGTGAGGAATTCCAGGATGGAAAAAGGAGCGGAGTCAAGGAAAGAAAACCCCCCCAAGAAATTACAAAAATGAGAAAAATTGCATAAATTAGAGCCTTTGTCCACATTTCTCCATCACTCAAGCACAAGGGAGACGCTTTCCAAAGCAACACACCCTCATGATAGCGGTCAAGAATGATGGTGTGTAATGTTCCATAGTGTACATGTGTGCATCGAAAAGTTTCTTTCGAGGAAGTGCTGCAACCTTCGTGAAGCTGATTCTTTGCTGCTACGTATCTGAAGAGTTTACTCGACAAACTCTGCCAAAACCCTCCTGCTATCCGAGATCCAGAGTGCCACGTGTGAATGCCACGCTTGTAGCATCATTCATATTCGTGGAATGATGGAATGGCGAAAAAGCTTCAAAAGTCGTTTACACCGAAACAGTTCAAATTTACGCTTAAGAGTTACACCGATAACTGTCTCGTCCTGGCTGGAGTCTGGTCTACTCTTGCAAGATACCTATTAAAAGTTAGCAAAGTTTCCATAGAGTCCTCCTTGTAAGGAATATGGTCCAGTCTTGCTTTTTTGCTCCCAGTGTTCCATTTCAAGCCGTTTCATTCTACAGCACGATGTTCAGTGCAAAAGACCTTCTGGAGCCTGTTTATCAGTCATTCCATGAATATGAACTGTGCTATAAGCGTGGCACTTTTTGAGATGGCAATCACGGATCATAGACAGATTTTGCCAGGCACGGTCAACTGTTCGCATTCTGGCTCAAAAATAACGCAAAGTAGTGCGACATGAAGACAAATCAGACATCTTCAAATATGAATGAAACGATCCAGCCATACAAATAACTCTTTTGTTAATCTGACTCCTAACAATCTCTCCCTTCCTCCCTCTCTTTCTTATTTTCTATTAATGTCTGACACACACACATCAGCGCTGTACATGGGGAGCGACACAGACGCCATGACTCGACCAGAATAGATCTCACTTTCTGATTTTAAAGAGAAATACAGCAAGAAGATACAACAGAAGATGTAACTTCTTCTATCAGTTAAGTAAAAAAAATACGATAACAATAATCTCTTACAAAAGGGCAAAGGAAAGCACACAAACCCTTCATACCAAAAACATCGAGGAACATATTCCCAAGAGTGCAACAGTGTCAACATTGACGGAATCAGCAAAATATTCCATGCAATAGAACCCATTTTCTCCTGTTTCCTTGGCTACTAACAGGGAACGTAAAAATGAGAAATAAGAGCCTGGAGAGGAGCAACTAAAAGCACACAAACCATCAATACACACACACAAACATCGGGGCACATAATCCCAAGAGTGCAACAGAACAACATTGACAGAATCAGCAAAATGTTCCATGCTGTAAAACACATTTTCTCCTATTTCCTTCGTACTAACTGGGAACGTAAAAATGAGAAATGAGAACCCGGAGAATGGCAACTAAAAGCACACAGACCATCTACACACAAAACAATTAAAGTACATAATCCCAAGAGTGCAACAGTTACAACATTGGCAAAATCGGCAAAGTGTTCCATGCTGTAAAACGCCTTTTCTCCAGTTTCTTCCGCGACTAGGTGGGAACGTAAAAATGAGAGTCATGTTCTGCAATCTAATTACTGACGACAAGATGGCTCAGTTTTGCTTCCTTGGTTTCTCTTCTGCTGTTGCTAGCTAGATCCAATTTGTGACATTACTCCATTGTTGTTGCTAGCTAGATCCTATTTGTGACATTACTCCAGTGTCGTTCAAAACAAGTGTGACTGTCCGCGTTCAAGCAAACAGGAACCAGAAAAAAGAATACGAACGCGTATTTAATACAACAAAATAAGACAGGAGCAAATTTTCGGCCAACTGGCCTTTGTCAAGCGTAAGATTACAAACAAACAAACAAACACCAGATACAAAAATTATGAGAAAAAGACTGAAACTTCCCTACTGCTGTGTCCAATGTGAGAAAAGGAATAAACTGCAGCAAGGAAGTTTCAGTCTTTTTCTCATAATTTTTGTATCTGGTGTTTGTTTGTTTGTAATCTTATGCTTGACAAAGGCCAGTTGGCCGAAAATTTGCGCCTGTCTTGTCTTGTTGTATTAAATACGCATTCGTATTCTTCTTTCGTTCAGGTCGGATAGATGTATCCGCTACTGGTAACTTGGAACCCAGTACTACCTGTCACAAGGTCGAAATGCTGGCGACTAAACCAGCAACCCCACAAGTCCTCTCAGGAGGATGGTGAGGAGGGTGGCTAGAAACCCTGGGGGAAATAAATTAGATCCATCTGGAGAGCTACCCGCGGCCATCTAGCTAAGGGAGTAAACCCTGACAGTAAATCCGGTGTGGGGCCCCTAAGGCGGTTGGATGGCAAACTTTGTCACTTTCCGGCAGCTCCTGCGGCCGCGTTGGCACCAAAACGTAACAGCTCTGCTGTTCCTTTGGATCTGTCAGCGAGGTGGAGAAGGGGGAAAAGTTGCATGGGCAACAGCCTGTCTTCCATATTACACTGCCCAGGCTTACATCCGTCCATTCATCCACAAACACTCTGCACCTACGACCTGGAGAGGACACTCCAGCCTTGCTACTAACACTAGTGTCGGCACAACACGGGAAGCAACAGATACCGGTGATAAGTCATTGCTCAACTGGCGTAGAGCTGACGCCAGGGGTTGCTTTTGATGGTGGGAGAGACCTTCGTGTCTTACTGGACAGCTACCGCCCGCCTAAGCTGGGCAGCCCCCAGCCAGTTAGGTGCTGTCCCGCCACGACCTGCCTTCTTCATTGGGTGCATGAAGATTAGGAGAAAATCTGACAAGCAGGTCGTTAATTACCGCACCAAACAAAAAGAAAAATTCAAATTCAAGAAACGGATCAGGAAAAGGATCAGTAGTGAAACTGGGCTGTTGGAATGTCCGAACAATGATGCCTGGGCTCTCCCAAGATCTGCAAGACATCAGCGACGCCAGAAAAACCGCCGTCATAAACAGCGAACTAAAGAGGCTCAATGTGGACATTGTCACTCTGCAGGAAACACGGCTGGCTGACTCAGGAACACTAAAGGAAAGGGACTACACCTTCTTCTGGCAAGGAAAGAGTTCTGATGCCCCAAGAGAGCACGGAGTAGGCTTTGCAGTAAGGAACAGCCTGCTGAACATGATTGAACCAGGCAGCGGCGGTTCAGAACGACTCTTGACTCTCCGCCTCAACACCACCGAAGGCTATGTCACTCTCATCAGCGTTTATGCCCCAACTCTGTCCGCCTCTCCAGACACCAAGGATGAGTTCTACGAAAATCTTGCATCAACCATAAGGAACATCCCCAGGACAGAACAACTTGTTCTCCTGGGCGACTTCAACGCCAGAGTGGGTGCAGACAATGACTCATGGCCCTTCTGCCTCGGTTCCTTTGGAGTGGGGAAAATGAATGAGAATGGACAGCGACTGCTTGAGCTTTGCGCCTGCCATGAACTGTGCATCGCCAACTCCTTCTTCAAGACGAAGCCTCAGCACAAAGTCTCCTGGAGACATCCCCGCTCAAAACATTGGCACCAACTGGATTTGATCCTAGTAAGACTTGCCGCTATCAAAAACGTTCTCCACACTCGCTCTTATCACAGCGCAGACTGCGACACAGACCACTCTCTGGTATGTTGCAAGATCAGGCTACAACCAAAGAAGTTCCACTGCTCAAAGAAACAAGGGAACCCTCGCATTGACGTCAGCAAGATGTCTCAGCCAGATCTTGTAGAACAGTTCGCAGAGGCCTTTCAGAGAGAATACGATACATTGCAGCCCAGAGACTCTGCCACTGAGAGATGGGAAACGCTACGAGACACCATGCACTGCATTGCTATGGCCACCTTTGGGAAGAAAACTGTGAAGTCCCACGACTGGTTTGAGGCCAAATCATCAGAGATGACTCCCACTGTTGAGGCCAAGCGTGCCGCACTCACCAAGTATAAGCGGTCACCCAGTGAGAAGAACCTGCAAATCCTCAGGGCTGCCAAAAGTAAGGTTCAGCTTAACGCCAGGCGCTTCGCAAACGAGTACTGGACAGAGCTCAGCGAAGAGATACAGAGTGCTGCTGAAAGAGGCAACATCCGAGGAATGTATGATGGCATCAAGAAGGCACTGGGACCAACACAGAGCAAGATCGCCCCCCTCAAATCCTCCACTGGGGAAGTAATCAGCAATCCTAGCCAACAGATGGAAAGATGGGCGGAACACTACTCCGATCTCTACTCCACACAGAACATGGTGTCCCCCTTAGCCCTCGATGCCATCAAGTGCATGCCGGTAATGGAAGAACTTGACGCAGAGCCAACTGCGGACGAACTCAGCAAGGCCATTGATAGCCTGGCATCAGGGAAGGCACCTGGCAACGACGGAATTCCCCCAGACCTGATCAAGCACTGCAAGACTTCTCTTCTGCACCCTTTGCACACAGTTCTCTGTCAGTGTTGGAATGAGGGAGCTGTACCACAGGACATGAGGGACGTCAAGATCGTCACCCTGTACAAAAACAAGGGCGAAAGGAGCGACTGCAACAACTACAGAGGTATCTCGCTCCTCAGCATTGTTGGCAAAGTCTATGCTCGGGTCCTCCTAATCCGCCTGCAGAAACTGGCTGAACGCGTCTACCCGGAATCACAGGTGGTTTTCGAGCAGAGAGATCCACGGTAGACATGGTCTTCTCCCTTCGCCAAATCCAGGAGAAGTGCAGAGAGCAGCGGATGCCCCTGTATGTGGCATTCATTGACCTTACCAAGGCCTTTGACCTAGTCAGCAGAGATGGCCTTTTCAGGGCTCTCCGAAAAATCGGCTGCCCCCCCAAACTGCACAGCTTAATTGAGTCCTTCCACTCAAACATGAAAGGGATGGTGCAGTTCAACGGAAACCTCTCCAAGCCCTTCGACGTACGCAGCGGTGTGAAACAAGGCTGCGTCCTGGCCCCAACCCTCTTTGGAATCTTCTTCGCTCTCCTCCTGAGGCATGCGTTCAGCACAGCGCAAGAAGGGATCCACCTGCGGACCAGATCAGATGGCAGGCTTTTCAACCTCCCCGCCTCAGAGCAAGGACAAAGGTCCGTGAATCCCTCATCAGAGACATGCTATTTGCCGACGATGCCGCAGTTGTGACCCATATTCAGCGGGACTTGCAGTCACTAATGGACCGCTTCTCCCAGGCCTGCAAAGATTTTGGTCTGACCATCAGTCTTAAGAAGACAAACGTCCTGGGCCAAGACACGCCATCTCCACCAACCATCACCATTGATGACTACGAGCTTGAAGCCATCCATCAATTCACATATCTTGGGTCCACCATCACCGATAACCTCTCCCTTGACACAGAGGTCGACAAGAGGATCGGGAAGGCAGCCACAACACTAGCCCGCCTCACACAAAGGGTGTGGACAAATCCCAAGCTGACCACAAAGACAAAGATGGCTGTATACAACGCCTGTGTCCTCAGCACCTTGCTGTATGGCAGCGAGGCGTGGACCACGCATGCTCATCAGGAGAAAAGGCTCAATACCTTCCACCTGAGAAGCCTACGGCGCATACTTGGCATTTCCTGGCAAGACAAGGTGACCAACACCGAAGTCCTAACCTGCGCTGGCCTCCCAACCATGCATACCATGCTGAGACAGCGTCGGCTGCGCTGGTTGGGCCACGTTCGCCGCATGGAAGATGGTCGCATCCCAAAAGACATCCTTTATGGTGAGCTTGCCACAGGGCAGAGAAACATTGGCCGCCCACAGCTGAGATACAAAGACGTTTGCAAGCGTGACATGAAGGCGCTTGAGATCAACACTGAGTCCTGGGAGGACCTCGCAGACGACCGCAACAGCTGGAGAACTACTCTCAAGAAACAGCTGCGGATTGGTGAGGACAAACTGTCAGCTGCTGCAGCAGAAAAGCGAGCTCGCAGAAAAGGGATGACAGCCAACAGACCAGCATCAGCATACACATGTGACCGCTGCAACAGAGACTGTTTGGACCAAGCAGACAGCCCATCTAGACATTAGAACGGATGTACTTTGTCCATGGTCAGTCATGACCGAAGGAGGCCTACTACTACTATTCTTCTTTCGTGTTTTTTCCTGGTTCCAGTGTTGTTGCCTGGTTTCTCGTTTGCTGTTGCCTGCTAGATCCTATTAGTGACATTACTCCAGTGTTCTTGCCTGATTTCTCTTTTGCTGTTGCCTACTAGATGTTATTTGTGACATTACTCCAGTGTTGTTGCCTGGTTTCTCTTCTGCTGTTTGCTGTATACATCCTGTTTGTTACCTGGTACAGTTTTAGTTCTCTCGTTTCTCTTTTACTGTCTTCCTTTAAGAATGTACAGACCTCATTTGTGTACAGACCTCATTTGTATACAGATCTCATTTGTATACAGACCTCATTCATTATCCCGTTTAAAATGTTCCGTTTTAAAATCCTGACATATACACGGTTTGTTTACTGGAAAACAATGCCAAGTTACTTGACAATTAGAAAAGTTTAAAGAAAATAATCTGTTCAAAGTATTGCAGGATAAGTGTCATGTTTGAAAGACAAGCTGACACAGAAGCAATGCATCCACTTCCTGAGCACTTATTTATACAAACTGAGGCATACGAGAAACAGGGCTGTTTCTCATACTCACTACTCTGAGTATTGACAGTGTGTGTGTGTGTGTGTGTGTGTGTGTGTGTGTGTGTGTTGTGTGTGTGTGTGTGTGTGTGTGTGTGTGTGTGTGTGTGTGGTGTGTGTGTGTGTGTGTGTGTGTGTGCGTGCGCGTGCGTGCGCGTGCGTGCGTGCTCGTGCGCGTGCGAACGTGACATATCTTTGTTCCTGTTTTTGCTAATGATGAAACCGAATTGTATTTAATGTTGAAAATGACATATCTTTGTGATTTTTTTTTTTCTGATGTTTAAACCGAATTTCTTTCACATTAAAAATGATATAACTTTGTTGTTGTTTTTGCTAGTATTCAAACCGATTTTCATTCAATGTTAGAAATGACATATCTTTAGTATTGTTTTTGCTAATGTTTAAACCGAAATGTATTCAATGTTAAAAATGACATATCTCTGTTATTGCCTTTGCTAATGTTTAAACCGAATTTCATTCAATGTTAAACTCTACACGGAGTTACGACAGCACGAATTTCATTACGAGTGTCGGACCTTCAGCAGCAAAAGGACACCGCACTTAGCTATCAAACAAGTACCCATACACGCACAAACGAAGGGAAAACAAATTGTCTCTGGGCCTGAGACACTTGGGTAATTCTCTGTACAAATTCTTCCAAAAATAGTTTCACATTTTCGGTTGCTGTAAATTAATAATAGAAAACAAAACAACAACAACAACAACAACAACAAAAAACAATGTCGACTGACACGCTACAAAACTAACGCATTCCTGGTCTGGCAGTAACTGTTTTCAGTTTCAGTTCAGGATCGTGGCAGAAATCCGTCTAAATAAAGGCCAGTGAATCTTCTCTAAATGCTGTGATTCTAAACACAGGGAGACATCCAGACAGACAAATAGATGACACGGTCTGATCTGAACCATTCTCCTTATCTTATTCTTAAAAAAAGAAATTCTCAAAAAGGAAGAAGACAATGAAATTTCACTTTTTTCATCTAGAGAGGGAAAAGAGAGGAAAAATCAACAGTAACCCCTTTAATCGAAGTGGAAAATCTACGGACATAAAAGCTCAGCAGACACAGTGCAAAATCCAAAGTCCATATCCAAATGAGTACAACACTTTAACCCTTTGATTCCCGCACCCTGTCTACAAGCATCCTGCAATGTCAACCACGCTAGGACATCAAAAACGTAACCCTTTGATTCCCTTACTCTATCCACCACCTAGCTTCCTGCAGGAAGTTGGTGGATAGAGTGAGGGAGTCAAAGTTGGTGGATAGAGTGAGGGAGTCAAAGGATTAAGATTATTTTGCAGTTAGTTGATAGTGTGGGGAAGTGAAAGAGTTAAGAACATCGCGACAGTCATCAGAATATTTCATGCAGTGAAATGCATTTTCTTGTGTACCTTCCACTAGTCTGCGTGGGCATAGACAAAAGCTGTACTCTGCAAACTGATTACTGATGGTATGATAGCTTAGTTCTGTTGGTCTGGATCAATCTTCCATTTCTGTTTAACAAAAAAAAAAAAATAATAATAATAAAAAAATAAAAAAATAAAAAGGAGATTGTTTCATATCGACCAGAGATGGGTGTAAGTGTAGTGTATGTGTGTGTGTGTGTGCGTGTGCCTTTGAGTGTGTGTTGTGTGTGTGTGTGTGTGTGTATGTGTGTGTGTGTGTGTGTGCGCGCGCGCGCGCAGTGTGTGTTTTTGTGTTGTGTTGTGTGTGTGGTGTTTGTGTGTGTGTGGGGGGGGGGAGTGTATACGTGCGTGTGTGTGTGACATATCGTTGTTATTGTTTTTGCTTATCTTTAAAACCGAATTTCATGCAATGTTAAACCTTACAAGGGATTACCGCCACACGAATTTCATTAAGAGAGTCTGACCTTGAGCAAAAGAACACGCCACAAAGCAATCAAACAAGTAAACATACACGCACAAACAAAGGGAAAATAGATTCTCTCTGGGCCTGAGACACTCAGGTAATTCTCTGTACAAATTCTTCCAAAAACAGTTTCACATTTTCGTTTGCTGTAGACTAATGAGAAATGGTCGACTGACACACTACAAAACTAACGCATTTCTGGTCAACCAGTAACTGTTTTCAGATCCAGTTTCAGGATCGTAGCAGAAATCCGTCTAAATAAAGGCCAGTGAATCTTTTCTTAATGCTGTGATTCTAAACACAGGGAGACATCCAAACAGACAAACAGATGACTCGGTCTGATCGGAAGCATTCTCCTTTTCTTATTCTTAAATTTAAAAGAACTAAAAAAAGGAAGAAGACAATGAGATTTCACTTTTTTCATCTAAGAGACAAAAAAATAAACAGTAACCGCTTTGGTCGAAGTGGAAAATCTACGGACATAGAAAGTCAGCACACACAGTGCAAAATCCAAAGTCCATATCCAAAATGAGTACAACACTTAATAGGGGGTGGGGGGTCAAGGAAGGGGGCGGAAGCTTGATTTTGCTGCCTGACTTTCCAACTTATGCATTTCGACTCCTAAATGATGCACACCATTGGTGTGAATTTTGGAAAAGCTCCACCCAGAAAAAGTTGGGAAAATCTTGCTGACATATTTCTGACACAAACAACGGTCCCTCTCTTTCTTCTTCTTCTTCTTCTTCTCCTCTCTCTCTCTCTGTCTCTGTCTCTCTCTCTCTCTCTCTTTCTCGCGCGCTCTCTCTCTTTCTCACACACACACACACACATGCACACAACACACACATGCACACACACACACACACTACACACACACACACACACTTCACACACACACACACACACACACACACACACACACACACACACACACACACACACACACACACACACATACATACATACATACATACACATACTACACTTACACTACACTGGATATGAAACAATCTCCTTTTTTTGTTAAACGGAAATGGAGGATTGATCCAGACAAACAGAACTGATTATCATACCATCAGTAATCAGTTTGCAGAGTACAGCTCTTGTCTACGCCCATATAGACTAAGGGGAGGTACACAAGGAAATGCATTTCACTGCATGAAATATTCTGATGACTGTCGCGATGCTGTTAACCATTTCACTCCCTTACCCTATCCACCAACTGCAAAAAAAACCAAAAACAAAAAAAAACCACACACATCCTTTCACTCCCTCACTATATCCACCAATTTTGACTCCCTCACTCTATCCACCAACTTCCTGCAGGAAGCTAGCTGGTGGATGGAATAAGGGAATCAAAGGGTTAAGTTTTCGATTTGCTAGCATGGTTGGCAATGCAAGATGCCTGTAGGCAGGGTGCGGGAGTCCAAGGGTTAACCCTCAGAGGCCCACTGGGTCACCTGTGACCCAAACAAATGAATTACAAACTGTCCTGTTATTTAACCCTCAGAGGCGCAAGGAGTCTTTCAGTTGAAAGAAAAATTACTACGTGACCTGCTAACAGTATTTTTCTTTCAACTAAAAGACTCCTTGGGCCTCTGAGGGTTAAACACACAAAATCGGTACGTTTTTATGAAAGCACTTTCTTAATTTCTGGCAATATCTGCATCCTATTTCCACTCTTGTAACATTCTATCATTATTTTCACTTAAGATCAAGTTCTATTCGTTTTGATTCTCCTTCAAGATTACAATGATTTGAAATGCAAACTGTTGACGCTGAATCTAAACGTTGTATGAAAAGGGAGATTATTTCAATGGCTTGACCACGTTGAGACTGTTTTCCCGTTGTTTATGGGATCCTGTTTTTACCGTGTTTTATATTCATTTTATTTATTTATTTTTTTCACTTTTGTCTTTTTCCCGCTGCTGTCCATTACAGCTCATTTATTGTTGGCTGGATTTTTCTTTCTTTCCTTCCTTCTTTCTTCCTTTCTTTCTCTCTTTCTTTCTTTCTTTCTCTCTTTCTCTCTTCCTTTCTGTCTTTTCTTTTTTCTTCCTCCTGCTGTTCATTATCTCTCATCTGTTACGCTACATCGTTTTGGTTTTCCATTCTCTTTTCTTGCTTTTTCCACTGGTGTCCATTAGATCCCATCTGTTACCTCATTTTCAATTTGGATTTTTGTTTTTAAAACACTTGCATTTTGTTTAGCTTTTTTTCGGGGGGCGGGCGGGGGGCTGGAGGACGGAAGAAAATGTGATTTTCACCTGCCAAACTTCTTTACTTGTTCTATGGCAATGAGTCAAAAAGACATGGTACAAATTTTGTTGTGAAGACAAAGTAACATTGTGAGTGGTTTCTGATGACCAAGAGAGCTAAGTCGCCATACTACCAATGAAGTAGACATGTGCAACTAAAGGAAGAAATGACTGTATTTGGTTTCAAACAAAACAAATCTCGATGCACGGGAAAAAAGTTCGCTCCTCATCAAAATTGAATAAATAAATATATGTACTCCTATCCATACTTACGTACCTACCTACTTACCTACCTACCCACCTACCTACCTACCTACCTACTTATCTACCTATCTACCTACCTACTTACCTATTTATCTATGTATCTATGTACCTACCTACTTACTTACGTACCTAACTATCTGTCTATCGGTCTATCCATCTATATATATATATGAAAGGAAAGAAAAAAAGGCTAACAGATCGAAGACAGACGTACTTTTAAATGGCACACTTCCAGTGACCATTTTTGTATTTCTGGTCGCTAAATAAAGAGGAAGCATGCATACAGGAACATTATATTCACGGTTTCTTAATAGACTGAACAGTCTTCACATTTAGTATATAATAAAAAGCAAACATTTGTTGCCAGCACATGGATATCTACAGACAGACAAAAAATTACACAAGGACGTGGATCAATCTGAATCATTATCTTGTCATATTTTTTTTTTTTTTACAAAGGCTTCACGAAGAAAAAGAAGACGAGAGAGACTGAACGTCTTTTATTTCAGGAAAAGACACAAGCGATTCAACAATAAACTCTTTTACTGAAAAGAAAAGGAAAACGCACAAACGTACACACACTCAGCGACAAACTGAGATGTGTATTCCCAAGAGCGCCAAACTCACAACACCGAAACAACAGCGGAATGATCGGCTGCAACATGTATTTTTGTTGTGTCTCTTCCGCCGCTAGTCACCAGGGACCCACAAAAGAGCAATATCTGTCATCTGATTATTGATGACAAGATGATTCGGTTCTGGCTCCCCAGATCTTTCTTCTCTTGGATTTTTTTCTTTTTTCTTCACTACATTAATCCAGTTTTATTCTCTGTGTTTTTACTATTTTGTCCTGCTCTGCATTGCACGTAATGCCATACACACTGCTGAATTTCGGTTGTCTGTTTTTTTTGTGTTTTTTGTTGTTGTTGTGTATTCTGTTGATTTTCGTTAAATCCCATCTGTTACTTCTTTCAAAAATGTTAAACCCTTGCATTTTTGAGGAACTGATTTCAGACGGTGAGAGGGGGAGGGGGGACTAAAGAGGACGCTTCACAGATTGTAACATGTTAGAAAATGAAATATAATACAAAGCGTACGCGGTGTTTCTGTTTTGTTTTTTGTTTTTTTCAGAGGTCAGTTGGCATTATGAGGGTCTATCACGAACACAAGATCCAAATTTTGCCTCTGTAGACACAGGTCTGTTATTTCTCACGTACCTGCATTACTAAGACCTTGGGAACAATGCCTTTAACACTGCCAGAAATGAATTATCTCTCAAACAACTGATATTAAAATTGTGTGCGTTATTCGTAATTACATTAGCTCAAAGGGTATAAACAATCGATCTTATTAAGGGATGATAACTTGGGTGAAGGGTGATTTGCCAAACAGACTTGAGTGTACCCTAGCTCAGAGAGAGAGAGAGAGAGAGAGAGAGAGAGAGAGGAGAGAGAGAGAGAAGAGAGAGAGAGAGAGAGAGAGAGAGAGAGAAAGAAAGAGAGAGAAAGAAAGAGAGAGAGAGAAAAGAGAGAGAGAGAGAGAAGAGAGAGAGAGAGAGAGAGAGAGAGAGAGAGCGAAGATGACTGCTAAGGTCAGGGGTCACACGCCCTATTCTCTCCCAATCTGAGTTTGCTTTGTACCCAGGACAGGAGGTTTGATCGTTGTTGGGTGACTGCTTTGATGAATGATGAGAATGTGCGCCTTGCCTTAGTTCTTAAATCAAGATTTGGCGCCATATAAAAGTCATCATCATCAACAACAACAATATCATCAACAACATCAGCAGCACCACCACCATAATAATCATCATCATCATCATCATCATCATCATCATCATCATCATCATCATCATCATCATTATATTATTATCATTATTATTATTATTATGATAAGCTGTATAAAACTTCTGAAACAATTGTTTACCATACCAGGGTACTTTTAGAATTCAGCGGATATAATAGATATAACGAAGAAACAAACCCTCAGTGCTGTTAGTTATGTAGAGCTTATGTCAAGAACACAGCTTAAGTCATGTCTAAGGAATGTGGCAAAATTCTGCTGTGCTAATCTCATCAACACGGACCAACCTCAAAGGATTCTGTAACATGATAGACGCAATGTGTCTTGGAAGATGCAGGCATTGATAGAATTTCATCTCACTGTTTTGAGGGTGTTTCTGACACTGGACCATATACAGCTGGCTGGTCTAATGGAAAGACTTTCTATAAATTCTACGACCGACGTTTGGCAACAGAGGCAAAAGTCTTGAGTCGACAAGATGTAAAATTCAAAATAGTAATTTTATAGTTCATAGTTTGTCAGTGAAGGTGCTACACCAGGTATCAGGGTTTCAGTTTCAGTTTAAGTTTCAGTTTCTCAAGGTGACGTCTTCGCTCTCAGAATGAATTCTATATAACTAACGTCACAGGTGCCATGTGATGGTGATCATGGTACAAGCCTTAAGCCTTCACATAAGCCCATGTGTTTGATACTAAAAGCTCTACTCAATCAACTTCTTTCTTGTCAGGGTTTTAACTCCACTCATGATTGTATTGTTTCTTTATAGCTGATTCCAACTGGTGACTGTCTGTATTGATGGATATATATGCCAAGATGACTTCAGTAAAGTGGGTGTCTATGAATAAACAATGATGCAAGGCGAAGAGTGACATCCGCAAAACTGAATTTCTTGATGTAGAGGTGCCTGTTTTGAAACAGCCAACCAACCATAAAATCACACAGATTATGTACTTTCCATGAGCTACTGGAAATAAGATTTGAGACGTAAACGAGAACCCAGCTCAGGAAGTTAAAAGTTCATACAGAATTTCCACGATGCAGATGACAACATGGATGGATATGTGTCCTCCCTCTGTATATGGACCAATAGCTTCTTTGATACAGTTTCGATGGTGACATGGTTTTGATACAGTTTCGATGGTGATATGATTTTGATACAGTTTCGATGGTGATGTGGTTTTGATACAGTTTCGATGGTGATGTGGTTTTGATACAGTTTCGATGGTGATATGGTTTTGATACAGTTTAGATAGTGATGTGGTTTTGATACAGTTTAGATAGTGATATGGTTTTGATACAGGTTAGATGGTGATGTGGTTTTGATACAGTTTCGATGGTGATATGGTTTTGATACAGTTTAGATAGTGATGTGGTTTTGATACAGTTTAGATGGTGATATGGTTTTGATACAGTTTCGATGGTAATATGGTTTTGATACAGTTTCGATGGTGATATGGTTTTGATACAGTTTCGATGGTGATATGGTCCTCTGTATATACGTATCCTTAAATACGTAAAATTTATTCCAAGTAAAAGGAAAGCTCTATTGATCTGCAATTTTGAAATAGATCCAACAGCTGCTTGGTTGTTTGTGGGAAAACTGTAATCCTCTTAAATCAAAACGCCTGACACATTGAGTTAAATGTTAATATTACGTTATGAACATTGAGTTAAGTGTTGAACATGAAGTGCTGAACGTTGAGTTCAGTGCTGACAGCCATGCGGGATTGATGCTGACAATGAGGAGGATTACAGTGGCTCACGGGGAGACGCTGTTGTCTGTAATAACATATGGTTATCTATCCTAATACACGCTCATCTCACTTATCCCTCCGCTCCTGTAAATACACCATGGAATTCTACAACACTTTCACTTCTTAAGGTAAGGTCTCGTTTAAGTTTCAAATCATGGTGGTTCGATTGATTTATTGATTGAATTGATTCAGTTTTTAGGTCGACACCCACCTCAGGTGATATGACTGACGTGGGATAACCATCCCGGGATGTGCGGGAAGGGGGACCTATCTAATCCTATACTGACACCACCAGAACAAGAATGATGTTAAAATATGGGACAGTGAGAAGGCCATTTTTAATGTAGCTCACCCCGGGACTCGAACCCACAACCATATGAATCCGACGCTCAAACCAACTGAGCTGTACTTCAAATCATGGTGGTATCTCTCGGAAATGCTTTTCTGAAATTACCTGACACTGGCAGTCTTCTCATTCCCATCAAAATTCGATCCTTGACAGAAGTCAAACGAATGCAAACTTAGTGAAATGGGGAAATCAGACAACCCAGCATGTCCGCTCTGTCAGAAGAAACAAACAGTGGAACATGTCCTAAGCTCTTGCAAAGTAGCGCTAGCCCAAGGAATGTATACATGGAGGCACAACCAAGTTCTGAAAGTGATCACAGACGCGGTTAGCGAAAAAACCATGATCCCAAACGCACCAATTGCTATGACAACGTTCTACAAAGCAGGAGGGAAACAGGTCTGGCCCGAAAGTGCTATGACAACCAGCACATTGCCAAAGGGTCTTCTGGATGGAGCAGTCGACTGGGAGTGTACAGCAGATCTCCCAGAGTGGAGAAATTACCCAGATGTCATCAGCAAGACAGGCATGAGACCAGACATCGCTCTCCACTCTGACTCCTCGAAACAAGTGATTCTGATAGAACTCACTGTGCCATACGAAAGCAGAATGGAAGAAGCACATATCTACAAGACCGAAAAATACGCCGGTCTTGCCAGCACCCTGAAGAAAGCAGGTCTGCGGGTCAAAATCTTCGCCATAGAGGTCGGGGCAAGAGGGTTTGTGGGCATCTCCGCTTATGATCTCATGAAACAACTCGCCATTTCTGGGAAGAAGAGGACTAGAGCCCTTAAAGCGATGGCAGAGGCAGCAGAAAGGAGCTCAAGCTGGATCTGGGCAAGGAGGAACCAAAAGTGAACTTCATAAGGATTAAATTCCCTACAGATGATGTGTGCCCCGTTAGCACATTGGTAAAACCGCGTACCGCAGTTCTGAAGCGCAGAATCGCCCAGGTTCGCTCCCCGGCGTGGGAAAAAAAAAAAAAAAAAATAGACAACAGCAGAAGGGCATCCAGGAGTCATGACCTGGATGTGGCCCGGCCCCCAGAGAGTGTAAGGAATTCAGGGCCGAAACACTTGTCTAAAGGGGGTTACTTCTCTGAAGACCTTCTGTTGTCTAGCTCTCCCTAGAGTTTCTTTCTACCTGTTATACATAGCTGTGAAACGTATGATATCAACTTCTATGACTGTACAAAGTAGTTCAGCGTAACTCTATCAAAATTCACAAGGGAATATTTATAGCAAAAGCCTGACAGTGAATGTTCCCAAACTTTGCCTTTCGTCTTTTCTTAACAAAAGGGTTACGAACACCCGGATAATTTAGCTGACCACGACTCCTACAGTTTTTGACCTAAACACTTTTTTATGCATGACCATAAAGGAAATTTCATGTCCTTCCAATAATACCTAGAACATGATATCTTCAAAAACGGACTCACGTCCCATTTTATTAGAACGAGTAACAAATGCAGAGAATCTTGCCAGTGGCACATGCACAGCTAGTAACACAAAATCACACACAGACACACAGACACACACACACATACACACACACACACACACACACACACACACACACACACACACACACACACACACACACACACACACACACACACAAATCCTTGGATCAATCTCATTCATTCCCATTACTTCTTTTTCAAGAGGGTGTAAAAAGAAAAGAAAACGAAACAGAGTTATCACCCTTCATTTAAGACGAAAACACAAACGATTGAACAATAACAGTCTTTCAATGCAGGAAAAGGAAAAACACAAAAAACCTACCACGCACATTCCCAAGAGTGCGAAGCTTACAACATCCAGACAATCAGCAGAACATTCCAAGCTGCGAAACGCATTTCGTTCTCTCCCTTTCCGCTACTCATAAGGGACACATGAAAGAGCCATGTCCTGTAATCCGATTATTGATGACAAGACAGCTCACATCTGCTATCCAGTTTTCTCTCCCCCCCCCCCCCCCCCTTTGTCTATCACCTCCTATTTCCTCATTTCAGATTTCTTTTCCTTTTTTTATTCTAGTAACTGGTCTTCTGGAAAATCTGTTTCGACTTAATGGGCCAATTAATACAACATTCTAAGAAAATAATTTATCTGGAATACCAGCATACCAATTGTAGCGTTAAATGCAGATTTAGTAAAGCAGTCATGCATACGTATCGGAACATTGCAAAAAAGAAAAAGAAAAAAAAGAAAGCCAGACTTGTCGCCTTTGTCAGCCTGTTAACAAAGGGAACGGAATCTGTGTTTCCCTGCATAATGTTCTAATTTTTCATTTTTGAATGTCATCTCTGTGTCTATGTGTGCTGTGCCCCTGTCGATGTCTATCTCTCTCATTCTTTCAACTAACAATCAGTCAATCAATCAGTCAGTCAATCAATCAGTCAGTCAATCAATCATTCAGTCAATCAGTCAGGCCGGCTTAAATCCTGGGAGTCGTCAGTTAGATGTTACGTATGTAAGAAAACACTGATATCAAATAGCGACTATGATAGAACTACGAGAAACCTCTTTCATAACGAGCACATTATTTTGATACAACTTTCTGACGGTAAGAGTGAAAGAGAGAAAGAGGGCGTGGAGAGAGGGAGAGACAGAGAGCAGGGAGGGAAGGGAGAGGGAGAGGAAGAGAGAGAGAGAGAGAGAGAGAGAGAGAAAGAGAGAAAGAGAGAGAGAGACAGACAGACACAGACAAAGACAAAGAGAAGAGAGACAGAAGGAGAGAAAGAAAGAAAAGAAACAGAAATGGACACAGACAGACAGAAACAGACAGATAGAAAAAGACAGAGTATGGAGGGCTAGAGACAGAGAGAGGGAGGGAGGGAGGGATGGAGAGAGAGATAGATAGAAAGAGAGAGAAAGAGAGTTCAAAAACCTTTCTCACTCTAGCTTTATAGCATTAGGTCCCAGTTGGTCCCTGGATCATACACAGACGACATAAGCACATCAATATAAAAATGAAATTCGTTACTGAACACTGAGCAAATTAAAAAGAATGAATTATAAAATGATAAATTATAAACATACAAAGAAAATAATAAGACTAACGGAAGGGCTAAAAACAAACAAAGGCCAAGGAATGGGAAGGTGGGGGCAGTGGCTGATAACGAAATAGCTGCCTTTGTAAATGTCTGACACAATTGTATGCATAGAGACTTACATCTATATTATATTTATGGCGTAATGTGCAAGTCTTTGAGCGCATGAGTCTGGAATATGTGAAAACAATGATCTATAGAGTGAAAAAGAAAGAGAGAGAAAGGGAGAGGAAAAGGGGAGAGAGAGAGAGAGAGAGAGAGAGAGAGAGAGAGAGAGAGCGATACAGACACAGCGAGAGAGAGAGAGACAGAGACAGAGAGACAGACAGACAGACAGAGAGACAGAGAGAGAGAAGGAAAGACAAAAAGAGAGACAGAGAGAGAGATAAGAATGCTTTATTTTCTCGTGGTAAAAGGTATTAGCTCAACGTCGTTTTTCAAACTTCCTGATACTTGCATGCTGAATGTTTTGATGTTTCCACAAGCCAGACACGGACATGACTTACATAAATGTTATCATGCACATTTTTGATATTATGCACGCACATACGCACAAAGAGCCATTGACATGATTTACAGGATCTTTAACGTGAATAGTTGATGTAGTTGCAGCTGTATACACACAAAGAGAGTTTATGCACTGGCAGGTCTTCAGACATGTTGACCTGTTAAAAAGATCAGAAATGCCTTCACCCTTTACTTACACTGGCCGATGTATCGAGGTGGAATAAACCCAGCATATTTCAATTGGAGCATGACGTCTTCCCACTGACTATCCTACCTGTCAGACAACTAAAGAGAGCAAGCGAGAGTGAGAGAGAGAGAGAGAAGAGAGAGAGAGAGAGAGAGAAAGAGACAGAGAGACAGAGAGACAGAGACAGAGAGACAGAGAAAAAGAAGAAGAAAAACAAGAAGAAGAAAAAAGAGATAGACAGAGAGAGAGAGAAGAAGAAGAAGAAGAAGAAGAAGAAGAAGAAGAAGAAGAAAAAGAAGAAGAAGAAGAAAAAGAAGAAGAAGAAGAAAAAAGAAGAAGAAGAAGAAGAAGAAGAAGAAGAAGAAGAAGAGAGAAGAGAAGAAGAAGAAGAAGAAGAAGAAGAAGAAGAAGAAGAAGAAGAAGAAGAAGAAACGACAGAGAGAGAGAGAGAAGAGAAAGAGAGAGAGAGAAGAAAAAAAAAAAAAGAAGAAACGAGAGAGAGAGAGAGGAGAAGAAGAAGAAGGAGAAGAAGAAGAGAAACAAGAGAAGAGAGAGAGAGAGAGAGAGAGGAGAGAGAGAGAGAGAAAACCAAAGAAGAGGACAGAGAGACAGGAGAAGAGAGAGAGAGAAAAACAATAATAATGCTTTATTTTCTCGTGGTAAAAGGTATTAGGGTAAACGTCGTTTTTCAAACTTTCCGATACTTGCATGCTGAGTATTGTTTTCAGTTTCCATAAGCCAGACACAGACATCACTTACAGGACGACTGTTATCATGCATATTTGATATTATGCACGCACACACACACACACACACGAAGAGCCATTGACATGATTTATAGGCTCTTTACCGTGAATAGTTTGATGTAGTTGCAGGCGAATACACACAAAGAGGATTTATGCAATGACAGGACCTCAGACACACTGACCTGTTAAAAAATATCAGAAATGCCTTCACCTTTTACATGTCCTTACGCGGCGGATGTGTCTAGGTGGAACAAAACCAGGACATTTCGACTGGCAGTCCGACGTCTACCTACATGTCTATCCCACCCGTCAGATAGCAAGAGAGAGAAAGACAGAGACAGAGACAGAACAGACAGACAGACAGGCAGAGGCAGAGACAGAGACAGAGACAGAGACAGACAGACAGACAGAGACAGAGACAGACAGACAGAAGCAGAGCAGAGCAGACAGAGACAGAGACAGACAGACAGACAGAACAGAACAGACGACACAGACAGACAGACTGACAGACACAGACAGACAAGACAGAGACACAGACAGAGACAGAGCAGAGAGACAGACAGAGAGAGACAGAGACAGAGACAGACAGACAGACGGACAGACAGAGACAGAGACAGAGACAGAGACAGACAGACAAACAGAGACAGAGACAGCGAGAAGAAGAAGAAGAAGAAACGAGAGACAGAGACAGACAGACAGACAGACAGAGCGAGAGAAGAAGAAGAACAAGAAGAAAGAGAGACGAGGAGAGAGAGAGAGAGAGAGAGAGAGAGAGAGAGAGAGAGAAGAGAAGAAAGACAGAGACAGACAGACAGAGAGAACGATAACAATGTGTTATTTTCTAGTGGTAAGATATTAGCTAAACACCATTTATCAAACCTCCTGATGCTTGCATGTCAGTGTTGTGTTCATGTTTCCATAAGCCAGACACAGACATCACTTACAGGACGACTTTTACGAGTATCATGCATATTTGATATCATGCACGCATATACACACACACGAAGAGCCACTGACATGACTTATAGATCTTTAACCCTGAATAGTTGATATTACTGCAGGCGTATACAGACAAAGAAGGGTTTATGCACTGGCAGGTCCTCAGACATGTTGACCTGTTAAAAAGATCAGAAATGCCTTCACCCTTTACTTACACTGGCCGATGTATCGAGATGGAACAATCCCAGCATATTTCAATTTGTAGCATGACGTCCTCCCACTTGACTACCCTACCCTTTAGACAACTAGAGAGAGAGAGAGAGACAGACAGACAGAGACACAGAGAGACAAAGAGACAGACAGAGACAGAGAGAGTGGGAGAGAGAAGAGAGAGACAGAAAAGAAGAGACAGACAGACAGGGAGACAGAGACACAGACAGATAGATCGACAGAGGGAGAGAGGGAATGAAGCAGAGAGAGGGAGACAGAAAGACAGAAACAGAGATAGAGACAGACAGACAGACAGAGACAGACAGACAAACAGAGACAGAGAGACATACAGAGAGAGAGAGAGAGAGAGGGAGAGGAGAGAGAGAGAGAAGAGCGAGAGATAGAGAGAAAGAGAAAGAGAGACAGACAGACAAGCAGAGAGGGAGACAGAGACAGAGACAGACAGACGGACAGAGAGAGAGAGAGAGAGAGAGAGGAGGGGGGGGGGGAGACAGAGAGAGAACGAAGAAGCAAACCATGTATTCTAATGCTCTGTCATCTTGGCAGGAGACTCGATAATTTTTAGACAGCGATAACACAAGAATAAGAACACAATTCACATGAGGGAGAGAGAGAGAGAGAGAGAGAGAGAGAGAGAGAGAGAGAGAGAGAGAGAGACAGAAGAAGAGAGAGAGACAGAGAAGAGACAGAGAGAGACAGAGAGCAGAGACAAGAGAGACAGAGAGAGACAGAGACGGACAGAGACAAAGACAGACGGACAGAGAAAAGACAAGACAGAGAAGACAGAGACAGAAGACAGACAGACAGACTAGGTAGTCAGACAGACCAAAACAAGTCCCAGACAAAACGATAAAGACGCAAGGAACCCAAAATCAGAGAGGACGAATTCTATTCTATCGTGTGACTCGCAGCAAATCAGCATGGCGTTGTGGAAATGAAGGGAAGTAACTGAGGAAATTATCAACGAGAGACTGCTGAAGAGAAGTTGATTATGAAGTCATTTGATTTCTAGTAGTGCTCTCCCTTCCCGTCTCATCTCAGCTTTTCACGAGAACGGAAGACATGTCCCAATTTCGCCTGTGATGTGATCACGCAAGCCTTTTTCTTTTTTCAAGCGTATCACGCAACCAGCGGAGCTGCCATTTTCCTAAACGCAGCAAAATGTACAAATAAATCTGCCAATAAAACTACATCGTGTTTCATCATCATCACCACCATCATCGTCACTATCATTATCATCATCTTCATTACCATCATCTTCATCATCCTCATCATGACATTTAGCTAGAAGGTGACAAATTTTGATTCAAGAATCGAATCGAGGCACAATCTACCACATTCACCAAGGCAATCGCCAACAACCACACCCCCAGGGCACAAAATTCACAAGATCGAGGGGAGGAGACAGGAGAGTAAATAAGGTGTGTTACTCATGACCCAGTCATCAACCTCCCTCTGTCTCACACACACACACACACATACATACACACATACGCGCGAGCAAGCACACACAAACACGCATGTGCACGCACGCACACACACACACACACACACACACACACACACACACACACACACACACACACACACACACACACACACACACACACACACACACACAGTTCCATTTTTTGGTAGTAGCACTGATACAATTACCCTCCATCGCTGCAAATCAAAACAAACAGAAAACGCCAGAAACGTCCGTCGAGAATCCCAGACTTACAATTAAACTAATATCTCCGTGACTTTTTACCATATCACAGAGCAGAGCTATTTCAAAACGCGACAGACAAAAAAAAACGGTCCGCTCAGATATGGAACTGAGAGGCCCGTAACGAGGGCTGTTAGCGTCAGACTGTAAGGAACGTGTTTCACAAAATGGATCTGACAGCTCACAGATCGTGTGACACGACATTTACAGCGCTTTGTGCCCAGCAGTCATTACTGAACTAACCGATCCTCTCATTTAACTTCTAATGGTGACAGAGAGGGAAGGGGGGACAGAGAAGGTGGGAGGGAGAGAGAGAGGGGGGGGGGGACAAGGGACAACAGACAGGGAGGGAGGGCTCAGAGAAGAGAGAGAGAGAAAGAGAGGAGAGGGACAGGGAGGGAGGGAGAAAAGAGGGGGAGAGAGACAGAGCAAGAAAGGGACAGAGAAGGAGAAAAACAGAGAAAAAGAGAGGGAGAGAATAAGGGAGGGAGAGAGAAGGGAAAGTGGGAGAAAGAAAAGTAGAGAGGGCGAAAAAACATAGAAAGGGAGAGAAGGAGGAGAGAGAGAGGGGAGGAGAGAGACAGAGAAAGAGAGAGAGAGAGAGAAGACAAGGAAGGAGAGAGAGAGAGGAGAGGGAGAGAGAAAGAAAGAGAGAGGTGAGACAGGAACAGAGGGAGAGAGTAGGGGAGGGAGATAGAGAGACAGGAGGAGAGGTAGGAGGAAATGACGGAAAGGATGAACGAAAAGAGAATGACTGCAAACTCACCTCATTGCCAAGTAAAGTAAATGTGGGTTCGTTGTTGCAGACCTAAGAGAGGGAGAGCAGCGTTTTCTCCCTTGCAATGGTACGAACGTGAATCGTTTTCTGGATGAAAGTCTATGCCCCTTATGAAGAGGTGTGTGTTTACACATACAATAAAGAATGAACAGGAAAGAGAGAAGAGGACAGAAAAAACGGAAACAGAAAAGAGAAGGAAAGAGAGAGAGAGACAGACAGTCAGACAGACAGACAGACAAACAGAGAGACACTTATAGTGAAAAGACGTTAAATCAAAGAACGAACGAACAGAGAGACAGACTGACAAACAGAGACAGAGAGAGAGGACGACAGAGAGGACAGACAGACAAACAAACAGACAGACACAGACAGACAGACAGATGAAGGAAGGAAGGAAGGAAAAACTGACAGACAGACAAAGTAGAGATGCAATCGAGAACAATAAATAGAGGGAAATAAAGTGGAGAGGATGAGAGAGAGAGAGGAGAGACAGAGACAGACAGACAAACAGACAGACAGAGACAGAGACAGAGACAGACACATAGAGACAGACAGAGACAGACAGACAGAGAGAGACAGAAAGAGGAGAGAGAGATGATGATGATGATGATAATGTTAAATCATGATAACAAACAAGAAAAATGCTGAAAACGGAGGTAAGGAGATACAAAGAAAGACACAGACATGGAAAGAAAAATGATAAATTATTATGATAATGGAGATAAAGAAGAAGAGGATAACAAAACAAAAGAAGATGAAAAAGAATCATGCAGACAAACAAGGCATTTATCAACACTGGACAGTTCATTAATCACAGCGCTGTGTGTGTTCGTATGTGTATGCGTGCATGCATTGCTGTGTGTGTGTGTGTGTGTGTGTGTGTGTGTGTGGTGTGTGTGTTGTGTGTGTGTGCCTATGTTGTGTGCGTGGTGCGTGCGTGCGTGAAATGTTACTCCGGGCTAATTATCAGCAAATCGCGACGGACAAAAAATAAAAAAAATAGTCCGCTCAGATATGGAACTGAGAGGCCGTAACGAGGGCTGTTAGCGTCAGACTGTAAGGAACGTGTTTCACAAAATGGATTGACAGCTCACAGATCGTGTGACACGACATTTACAGCGCTTTGTGCCCAGCAGTCATTACTGAACTAATCGATCCTCTCGTTTAACTTCTAATGGTGATAGTGAGAGAGGGTGGGGGGGGGGGGGGGGAGATGGAGAGAGAGAGAAAAGAGAAGAGAAAGAGAGAGAGAGAGAATTCACACAAATTGAGGGGGGAGGGAAGAAAACTGGAGGGGAGGAAGGTGTGTTTCACGTGACCCAAGCCATCCTCCTCCTTTTGCCTTACACTCCCTCTCTCACTCTATCTCTCTGTCTGTCTGTCTGTCTGTCTGTCTTTCTCTCTTTCTCTTTTCTCTCTCTCTCTCTCCTCACACACACAGACACACACACACACGAGATGCTGAGCTAGAGTACACTCAAACCTTTTTGGTGAGTGACACTTGACCAGAAGGGAGCATTAGAAAACAGTAGTAAATGCACATCATATCGAAATTTCAAAAGCAAAACCAAAATGTGAAATAGAGAAATATATGCCACAGTTACATTTTTTTTCTTTTGATTAAATTTCCAGGCAGCTGTCACAAGTTTGAGATTGAATGAGGCAGACTCAGAAAAAACACACACAGATAAAATAGAATAATTATGTACTTTTTTTGTGATGACAATGCCCAGGCAATGACATTCATTTTATTTTTGTATGCTCTTAATTCTATGATGGCCGATTGAACTTTATTCCACACAAAAAGTATCTGTCAGTTAAATCAATGTTCTCATTGTGTAACTTCAATTCTGGAAGGAAAAAGGATCAATTGGAATGAGCAAAATGTATCAAAATGTCTGAAATTGTTTAGTTGTCTTTCAAATATTTGAGTGTCCTATCATATAAGAGAATTTGGAGTGCACTTTTTGTCTTTAGACTGCTAAAAATTTATTCTTATTCATGCTGTGTTATGACCCACTGAATTTTTCTTTGTTTACTGTTATCTTTCATGTCTCAGTTGGGGTTAAAGGATTTTTAAACACTGAACACTGAACGCTAAACAGTGTGTGTGTGTATGTGGGGGGTTTTGTTGTTGTTGCTGTTGTTGTTGTTGTGTGTACAGCGGTGTGGTGATGTGTGATGAGTGCGGTGTGGTGTGGTGTATAATGTGTGTGTGTGTGTGCGAGCGCCCGTGCGCGTGCGTGTGTGTGTGTTTACACATGCCTGTGTGTGTGTGTTGTGTGTGTACGTGTGTGCCTATGTGTGCGTTTGTGTGCGCACGCGCGTGTGTATGTGTGCGCGTGTGTGATGTGAGATGAGAGAGAGAGTGTG
>CM060307.1:32558695-32566195 GCA_030674185.1 Monoplex corrugatus | reverse complement strand
CACGCACGCACGCTCGATCGATCGCACGCACGCCGCACGCCAACACACACACACACACACACACACACACACACACACACACACACACACACACACACACGGACACACACGGACACACACACACACACACACACACACACACACACACACACACACAATAAACCTCACCAACAGCAACACCAAAACCATCAACAACAACAACAACAACAACAACAACACATCTCACATGATTCCTGACTGCGGACAAAATCAAAGAACACATTTCTTCACTCAGAATATTTATGTGTGGGGAGGAAATAATTCTCTGCCATCCAAATTTGTCCAGAGGTTTTCTCTGCCTTCACATGTGCCTGTGGACATCTTTGCCATAAAACAGAAACATGAACTGAATGACCTGACCATCTTTACGTAATGGGTCGTGAAAACGTATATCAAATTACGTCATTTGTGTGATCCACAAAAAAATGGCTGCGGCTCCAGTTATTTTATTTTGTTTATTCTGGCAACAGTGCACTGGTCACGCGCGCGCGTGTGTGTGACAGAGAGAGAGAGGGAGAGACAGAGAGAGAGAGAGAGAAGGAGGGAGGGAGGAAGAGAGAGAGAGAAAGAGAGAGAGAGAGAGATGGGGCGGAGGGAGAGAGAACAAGCACAACGACAAACCAGTCGTCCCTTTTAAAAAATCATTGTGGCATTTTTCGACTCCAACCGCCTCCTACCCTGAGTTGAGTGTCATTGGAGAGATTGGGACTACACAGTCGAACCTCGTTCACTTCGCAGCTGCGTCATCGAAGGTATTGAAATATTTTGATCAACGCCATAGGTGTCTGTATCTCTCGGGACTGGTTGACTCCAGGCTATACTATAATAGAAAAGCGTTAGAGTACAACCCGGTCACGCAGTTTTTAATCATAGTCGGAACTCACCAGTGGTAGTAAAGGATGAAGAAGCATAGATTTTTTTTTCTCCTAATTTTTGTATTTGTTGTTTGTTCGTTTGTGATCTTACGTTTACGCTTGACAAAGACCAGCTGGTCGAAAATCTGCACCTGTCTTGTCTGGTTGTATTAAAGACGCGTTCTCGTTCTATTTTTGCGTTTTTCTGGTTCCTACAGACATAAAAACAAACAAGAAAATAGAGTAAGCATTAAAAGCAAACAGGGGAAGGGAGGAGGGATATGTCAGTTCAAACGCTACAGTAAAAACATATGAATCATGATAACTATTTCTGCATGTCAGTCAAGTGCTTTAGAAAAGTCCAAAGGCAAAAAAAAGAAAATGAATATCAAAAACAATAACAAAACATAACAATAGTAGTAGTAGCAACAGTAGAAGCAGAAGCAATGACAATAAAACAAACAAACAAACATACGTATCACAACAACGATAAAAATGAAAACAGCAATATCATAAACACAGGGGGAATTAGCAACATTATTGCCAAGTAAAACCGAACAGGTCCACAGATTGGCTGAGACAAGTAATTCAATCAATAACACACGAACACGTTATATGCATAAAAAAAAGCTTACATCAGAAAGCATCAAAGCATCAATCAATGAAAACCAGAGACCAGAGAACACAAATTCCGCAGTCGGCAGTGGATTAATATACTTAAATTAGCATCATCATGTGACATTTGCCAGCCGAGTATGGGACTTTTTGATGTCTCTCCGCCAGCGGTATTTCTGCCGATGAGCTGTCCGAACGCATCACGTTAATTGCCGTTCTGTATTTAACCGAAATCTCCGAGACTCGCCAGTAGTGTTTTGTTTACAGCTGGGAGACTTAATTTAACCACGATACGACATGGGCTGCCCAAAACATGACGAAACATGTGCCGTTGGCATGTTGGTTGAAGACACTGTTTTTGAGAGAAATACAATGAAAAACACAAGTACGAAAATAGTCATTAATACGTATGTGTGAGCGCGAACGAACAAAGAGAGAGAGAGAGAGAGAGAGAGGGAGGAGGGAGGGAGGAGAGAGGAGAAAACGTATGTAAGACAGTAAGATAGAACACACACACACACACACACCACACCACACACACACA
This sequence comes from Monoplex corrugatus, assembly GCA_030674185.1. Lineage (NCBI taxonomy): Eukaryota > Metazoa > Mollusca > Gastropoda > Littorinimorpha > Ranellidae > Monoplex > Monoplex corrugatus. The sequence continues at coordinate 32,564,143 of CM060307.1, read as the reverse complement.
CACACACACACACACACACACACACACACTACACACACACATCATCCTCTCTCTCTATATATATATATTATATATATATGTACATATGATATATACATATATATATATAATGTATATGTATACATACATATATATATATATATATATATATATATTGTGTGGTGTTGTGTTGTGTGTGTGTATGTGTATATAAATATGTATAGATAGATAGATAGATATACAGACAGACGACCAGACAGACAGTGTGTGTGTGTGTGTGTGTGTGTGTGTGTGTGTGTGTGTGTGTGGGGTGGTGTGTGTGTGTGTATGCATGTATGTTATATATATATATATATATATGTGTATATATATATACATATACATATGTTATATATTATATGTATACGTAATATAATATATTATATTGTGTATATATATATATTGTATATATATATATATATATATTTATATATATATATATATATAATATATATATATATATATAAACAGAGATGACAGAGAGATTCAGTACTTCAGTGCAGAAGATAACAGCTGTTAGAACTGGGAAAACGGATGTGTCTGTAGCAAATATGGCTGCACTTTTTTGTTTGTTTGTTTTATCACACTATACGTAGAACTAGAAAACGGGTCATTGTTTACTTTGTTTGAAGGAAATATTTGTGAAGCTGTTCATTTACAGCTGTTCAAAGATGTGCATGACTTGGTGGACAATGTATTCCTGAGATCTGTGTCTAATGTTGATCTTGGAAGGTAACGATTGTTTCTTATATTTGTCTCAATAGCTCTGTTGACTGCCTGGGGGCGGTAAAAACATCTCTCTCTCATTTATAGTTTGTCTCCCATTTCATTTTTCTTTCTTTTCTAATGCTGATATTTTGTGTGTAGCGTAGCAAGGACAAGCTGTAAAACAGGTCCAATGGGACCTAGTACTATTATCCTTCAATAACAAAGTATTGTGAAATCTGAACTGTCCCTCTCTCTCTCCCTACCTCCCTCCCTCCCCCTCTCTCTTTCTATCTCTAAATACGAAATCAGACAATGAAGGGAGAGAAAAAAGGAAAATACAAATACGAATATGAATACGAATACGAGCACGGACACGAAATTTATACAGGAAAAGGCTATGCCCCATTTCAAGGTCATCATCATCAGGTGCCTGCCGCATGGCGTTGGCGACCATGGACTTCCAACCATCTCTATCTCTCGTTGCCCCCAGCATATCCCCAACTCTCCCCACCCCCAGCTACTCTGCAAGTCCGTCCAGCATTCTCTCCCTGGGTCTACCTGGTGCTCTCTTTCCCTCTAGCTTTCCCGTTGTGACCAGGTGCTCCAAATCCCCCTTCCTCACAAAATGGCCTACAAATGTTGCTTGTCTTTTCCCAGTCCTCCCTATGAATGATCTACTTGTGTCTGCCTCCATCAAAACCGTCTCGTTTGCTTTCTTCGCCATCCATGGAACTCAACATTCTTCTGAGAAACCACATCTCGGCTGCCTCAATCCTGCTCTGGCTCTGCCTGCCGACTGTCCACGCCTTGCATCCGTACAACAGTACTGGTTCTATATAACACTCAAGGACTCTCTTTCCGATGTTAATCGATAGGCATTTGTTGGCAAGAATGCTTGTCATCTTCTTGAATGCTGTCTTGGCTTGGCCGACTCTGCCAGCCATTTCCGATGTGCACCTGCCGTCTGAAGAAATGACCGTTCCCAGGTATGTGAACCCATCAACCTGTGTCAAGGCTGTGCCATTTCATTTGAAGGTACAAGCATATATTTACACCATGGCACACTGTCATCATATCAGTTCTTTCTAACAAAAGCAGTACTACTCAGAACATATTTTTCTCGCCCATGGTATCTGAGTTGTATAAATTCTTTTTCCAAGATCGCCAAGGTTCCGGGCAGCATAATGCAAACTGTATTCCACTTTCAGTCTCTTTCTTGCACAGGTGACAAGATATTTCATCCCGTTTATCTTTGTATATTGATTTATATACTACAGTAAGTTCTCATGATAATGTACCAAAGCTAAATTTGGTTTATGCGTTCCTAGCATGTCTACTTTCACTTAATGTTACATATGAATCTACATTGAAGTTTACTTGAAAATGTTCATAAAACTGAAATCCATCAATGCCATCGGTCTTTTTTTTTTTGTACAGCATTCCGTCTTAGATCGATTAGTGTCCGTATTTAGATACTTCAATAAAAGATTTACACAACTTGCACTTCGATTTTTCTAAGCATATGAAAATCCATCAATACATGAAGTGTTATGAATTCTAGACGTCCAGTTTATCTAGCCCTTTTCTCCAGATTCTTTAATGATTGATAAGCTTTGCAAAGCCATCTGTGGGTAAATGAATAAATAAACAAATAATAGATAAATAAAGAATGAATAAAAGATATGAATGAATGAATGAATGAATGAATGAATGGAAGGATGAACACATACATACATACGTACATACATACATACCACATACATACATGCACACATGCGTACATACACACATACACACATACAATACATACATACATTACATACATTCATATGTATATATATATATAATATATTATATATATATAATATATACATGTACAAACAATAACATAAGGTTCAACTCACGGGTGTGGTCAGTGTACATACATACAAATACATAACCATACATACATACATATATACATACACACATACATACATACATATATACATACACATACATACATACATACATATATACCCTACACACATACATACATAGCATACATACATACATACATACATACATCATACATACATATATAAATAATGACATAGGGTCGAACTCACGGGTGTGGTCAGTGTACTCAGCCAGAGGACAGGGCATGGAAGCCACATGGCCGGCAGGGGTGGCGGGCCAGCACGTGACCTTGTCAAAGGTCACATTGCAGTACACAGTGTCTGGCTCTGCAAAAATCACAAGTAAAATTATCGTTGTTATTATCGTCATCTTTGGTGCCCACCATCGTCGGTTTTTGTCATCGTTTGGTGTTTTTGTTTCGTTTGTGTGTTTGTGTGTGTGTTTGATTGATTGTTTGCTTGCTTGTTGGTTTTCACTGATCGTCATCGCCATCATCATCATGACTTTCAGTGATATCATCATCATCATCATCATTCATCATGAACTTCAGCGATATCATCATCATCACCATCATCATGACCTTCAGCGATAATATCATCATCATCATCATCATCATCATTATCACCAATCACCAATGCCACACCACCTTCAGCGATATCATCATCGTCGTCGTCATCATCATCGTCATTGTCATCATCATCATCACTGTAGTCAGCGGCGGCGGCATCATCATCATGACGTATGACCATCATCGTCGTCGTCATTACCATCACCACCACCACCACCACCATCATCATCATCATTATCGACATCACCATTATCATTGTTGCTGTAGTTCTGTCGCTGTTTTCATCATCAAAACCCAGTACCCACATGGTCCTCATGATCGAAGTCATCATCAGGGTCGCTGCCTCAATACTATCACCATCAGCTGACGTCATCAAGACCACAGTGATCTCAAACAGTACAAAACAAACCCGGACTTTTTGTAATAATTGTGTACAAAAAGAATGAATATTAGAATGGCTTGGTTGTCTTCGTAAATTTTTTATGTGTATTAACTGTGTCTTGAACACAGGACCCCGGTTTGTCTTGAATTCGAAACATAATTGCAAGGAACATAATTACAAACATAATTGCAGGGAACATAATTAAAAGACAAAGAAGTATTATTATTATTAATACCAAAGGAAATAAGAGGGAAGCAGGGAGAATTTTAAATATCAACTTAAGTAACATAACTCTTGAGAGTCACGGAGTTATCTCTCATGTAGAATTTCTCAAACCCAACACAGGGATGTTCTGAGCTTACCACTTTATGCTTTTGTGGCTGCGTCTATGCTAGTGAATGGGTAGCGCAAACTGTGTTGGGTTTCAGAAATTCTACATGGGAGATAACTCCGTGACTCTCAAGAGTTATGTACTTGAATTGATATTATTAGTATTATTTAAAGCCCAACCGATTGCTCAGAGATATCAGGGATATACCCATCTCAAAACAAAGCAAACCACGTTTAAACACATCCATGATCCTGGGCAAAAGAAAACCCGGAAAAGATAACGAAGTACATGTACGCGCGTCATTGCATTCACGCAAAAAAAAAAAAATCTAAGAATATGCCCTAGGTGTTAGCAGTTCCGCCGAATATATCACAAGGGGGAATTTAACCCAAAAAAAAAACTGAATATAAGTACATAAATATAAGAAGAACAACAAAAAATATACATAATAACTGGCCTATAGCATCTGGAACTGCCACTAAGCAGCTCACATTTTCTTTGAGTTAAACAATATGCATTCAATTATCAGTTCCAGTGGACAGAATATACCCAGGGATATATAAAAAGCGTAAAGGTGAATGGACTAGCAAAGCAGAAAACGAGAAAGGAAAAGATGACTGACAGCAAAGGAACAAGGCAAGGCAGGAGAGAGAGAGAGAGAGAGAGAGAGAGAGAGAGGAGAGAGAGAGAAGAGAAGAGAGAAAGAGGAGAGAGAGAGAGAGAGAGAGAGAGAGTGTGTGTGTGAGTGTGTGTGTATGTGTGAGTGAGAGAGAGAGAGAGAAAGAGAGAGAGTGTGTGTGTCTGTGTGGTGTGTGTGAGTGAGTGAGAGAGAGAGAGAGAAAGAGAGAGAGAGAGAAGAGACTCAGAGAGACAGACACAGACAGGTAGAGAGAGGGAGGGGCAGAGAGACAGAGAAGATTTCTTGTACAGAATTTCCAGAAAGTGAGGGCATTATTTACACTGAAAGAGCCCCAGGCATCCCTGCAAGGGAATGTAATGAATAACGGGACGCTACAACCAGTCACGCTTCTCAGATGGTCAATGTAACAAGCTCCGCCACATCACTACCAAACCACTCCGCATCAAACACGGATTTAAACAGACAGACAAACCCAACCCAGTGTGCATCCCCAAACAGATTTAGGCCGGAGGAAAAAAAAAAAAGGCGAATCTGTTTAATTAAAGAAGAAACAGCTACTGACGACGAGTGTACATTTCATTTTCTGACACCAAATGAGATCGTGGAGGAAGACGAGATGGAGACGGGGACATACTGAATGCAGAAGACTAGCGATGGCGGTGGTGTGGTGGACCGAAAATCCTGACTTGAAAACTAGAGGTGGCCCCCCCTTCGGATTTGCGGCGAATGACGTTTACACGCGCTCACGATTGATCAACAAGGAGCAGATGTGGGCGGGCTGGGGGTGGGGGGGGGGAGAAGGGGGAGGGGAGGGGAGGGGCAAATCCTCCGGGGAATGAAACCTGCTCAGGCTTGCTGATAACACATTCCTTTTCCCCTGACACACATACACGCCCGTACAT
>CM060307.1:32548695-32556195 GCA_030674185.1 Monoplex corrugatus | reverse complement strand
GATAACCCGCTGGTAAATTCAGATGAAGCGCATACAAAATTGGCCGAGTACCATCGATCTCTCTTGAGCAAACTACAAACTCAGGACCCTTCGAAGAGTGAGCTGTGAAATGAGCCTCCAACCCAAAGTTGGTTCGACAGCCTCACCTCGTTTACTGTTGTCCATGTAGTCAGGATGCAAAGTGGCAAAGTTAGTCATTATCTTTTATCCATCCTTAATTAAAAATCCTTTCTTATATCCGTATCACAGACACAACTCTTCGACCTTTTTTTTTTTAAATGAATGTAACAATCTAAACCAATTAGTGTGTGAAAGTACTCCGAATTCCACATAGAACATTTGCTTGGATATGCACTACAAAATAATCTGTGATTTTGGTAGAGAATGGAAACAGTTGTCGTTAAGTGCCTTCATATATGTATGTACACTCGCCTGCGTGCGTGTGCAAGTGTGTATACATGCGTGTATGTGTGAGTGTGTGTGTCCGTGCGTATGTCTGCATCCATGAGAGAGAGAGAGAGAGAGGCAGAAAAGAGAAAGAGAGAGACAGACAGAGAGATAGACACAGAGAGAGAGAGACAGAGAGAGACAGAGAGAAAGACAGAAAGAGAGAGAGCGAAACACAGAGAGAGGGAGAGAGACAGACAGACAGACAGACAGACAGAGAGCGAGAGAAAGAGAGAGCGAGAGAGAGTATGTGGGCACTTTGTTATTAAAACTAAAGAAGACCAAAGAAAATGTATGGGCGAGTGTGTGTGCGTCTTTTTGCCTGCATCCATGTGCGCGCGTGTGTGTGTGTGTGTGTACGCGCGCGCGCGCACGCGCGAGCATGTGTGTGTATGTGCGTATGTCTTTCTGTCTGTCTGTCTGTCTGTGTGCGTATATAACCGCGTACACACGAACTCTTTCTCCCTGAAAGCTGAACAAGAAGTCAACAGAAAGATTGCGAGGTTAGGGGCAACGGTTCATGCTGCTGGGGCAGTCCATTGTCAATATTTACCCCCACAAAGACGAATGAAGAACAAATCTCCCCCTAAGATAGAGACAGAATAACTCCGGCCTTCTGATAGCATATTTCATCCAAGCGGACACGATGTTCCTTTATCTTGTTGCAGTGGATCACGGCTAACTGTCCAGCCCATGTGTTACTGTATGCATCGGAAGGCAAAAAACGGCATCCAAGTAAAACCCCCATGCTTTGGCCATACAAATGTCTTCCTAACTGCCAGCGAAATCCGAGTTGTTTCAGGTTCAGTTTCAATTTCTCTAGATGACGTCTCCCGCGCTCGGAATGAATTCCATATGCACTAACGTCACAGGCGCCATGTGATGGAGAAGATCCAGAATGATCACGGCACAAGCCTTAAAACCTGCACATAAACCCACGAGCTGGCCACGTCCTGAGGTCCTACCTAGATAGTTCCATAACCCTGGGGACGTAGGGGAGTGAGGTGGCAGAGACCTCAGATTTTCCTGAGACGCTCAGTTCGATTTTCCAGCCAAACTGAGGAGAAAAGTCGAGACTTCTGCGGGGAGCGAACCCTGGAACCTCGAGTTTAGTTATTGGCAGGCGAACGAATGAACCATTCTGCCACTCTTCTCTCTAAAGAAATCTAAGAACGTGGACAAGCCTTGTTCACTAATAGAAATCTTTGTAGTGATTGTGGTGTTCCTCATTTTTTTTTTTTTTTTTTTTTTTTTTCAGCTTTGCTGGAAAAGGTGCCACCCTGCCTCTCCAATCCTGAAGATATCAAACAAAATAAAACAAACACATATCTTAATGTCTGTTAAATCTTGTGAAGCTTTATAAAAACGTCACGTGAACTGAGGACAATGGTAGGCTGTTACGCCAGTGAAAATAAATGTGAAATGTTTTGTTCAGTTTATGAGAAGGGGTTGTTTACACACCATCTCCAAAAAGTGCCAATTTTAGGCGCTTTTCTGGTCTGAGCGACCTTGACTTTGGCGCCATCATCTTCAAACTTGTCTTTGCGACTCTTCGACAGTCCAGATCTTGGATGCAAATTTAGTAAAGATCGACCCAGACACTTTAGAGGAAGTCTTGCTAACCCATTTTTATCAGAGATACTGACAGAAAGACAGAGAAATAGATAGACAGACAGACAGACAGACAGACAGGCAGGCAGACAGACAGACAGAGACAGACAGACAGACAGCCAGATACACCTAGTACATCTCAAGAATCAGTTGTTATTTGTTTTTTGTTAGAGTAACGCATGCAATACACTGAACTGATGTCAGGACAATATAAAGATCATTGCTTTGTACATGATTTCTGTGGTGATGCTTTGTTCCTGTTTGTACATTACTGACCAGAAGGGGACCTTTTTCTGTGGTGATGCTTTGTTCCTGTTTGTACATTACTGACCAGAAGGGGACCTTTTTCTGTGGTGATGCTTTGTTCCCGTTTGTACATTACTGACCAGAAGGGGACCTTTTTCTCTGGTGATGCTTTGTTCCCGTTTGTACATTACTGACCAGAAGGGGACCTTTTTCTCTGGTGATGCTTTGTTCCCGTTTGTACATTACTGACCAGAAGGGGACCTTTTTCTGTGGTGATGCTTTGTTCCCGTTTGTACATTACTGACCAGAAGGGGACCTTTTTCTGTGGTGATGCTTTGTTCCCGTTTGTACATTACTGACCAGAAGGGGACCTTTTTCTGTGGTGATGCTTTGTTCCCGTTTGTACATTACTGACCAGAAGGGGACCTTTTTCTGTGGTGATGCTTTGTTCCCGTTTGTACATTACTGACCAGAAGGGGACCTTTTTCTGTGGTGATGCTTTGTTCCCGTTTGTACATTACTGACCAGAAGGGGACCTTTTTCTGTGGTGATGCTTTGTTCCTGTTTGTACATTACTGACCAGAAGGGACCTTTTTCTGTGGTGATGCTTTGTTCCCGTTTGTACATTACTGACCAGAAGGGGACCTTTTCTGTGGTGATGCTTTGTTCCTGTTTGTACATTACTGACCAGAAGGGGACCTTTTTCTGTGGTGATGCTTTGTTCCTGTTTGTACATTACTGACCAGAAGGGGACCTTTTTCTGTGGTGATGCTTTGTTCCTGTTTGTACATTACTGACCAGAAGGGGACCTTTTTCTCTTGTTTTCCTTTTCAATCTTGGGCACTGTTTATGTGTTCTGAATAATTGGAAAGTCAACTGCTAATCATTGCTTGTTTTTTGACCGACAGAAATTTGTCACGAAATTAAACAACAACTAGCTGAATGACAAAGCAACATTATCTAACTCCCCCTGTGGGGATGCCAGCAGCTCTTTCAGTACCAATGGCACCCCCACATTCTGGAAATTCTGTGCCAGAAATTTCCTCTTTTCTGTCACTCCCTTTGTTTCTGTCTTATTAGTTTGCTTTCTGTCATTTCTTCCTATCGTTTTCTGCCTTGCTGGTCCATTCACCTGTCTGTATGTGTTCAATAACGTCTTACGAACTTTCTCTTAGGATTGATAATTGGGTACATGTGTTAAGTGCATTTTTGGCTCTAGGGAAGTTAAGATATGCAGAAGCAATTTTAGGTCACTTAGGCCTATTTTTACGTATGCTCTCTAGTGTCCTTAGTTATGTTTAAATTTGTTTTCAGGTATGTTTTTTTAAAAATCCCCTGTATGATAAATTGGATGGACTGGTCAACGCCAAGGACACCTCCTTAGATTATACGCGCGAATTCATTCATATGCGTGCTTAACTTTCTTTTCCCATTTTCCAGTTGAAATATTGTGTACGTACTGAAATGCTTATAACCTGATATGGCTCGACGCAGTCGGCTGGGCTTTAAACAAAAATAACAATAACAATGATAATAATCATCTAACTGTAAGTTCATCAACCTTGCAGCATAACGAAAAGTCTCCCCCATTTATATCTATGGTAGAACAGAGGAGTAAAGGTCCTTCTTTTAGGCTGCCGGGGTAGACTAGACAGGTTTTGTTGATAGTTCATCGCTGGTAATGCGAATTAATTTGTTCCAGGTTTGTTTATTTCGCATGTGCGTATTACGTTCACAAACGGTCTTTATTTTTACCGAGGCTTGGTGCGTTGATTCTGACAGTGCAGAAGGGCGAAAGAAAGTGTGTTTAAGGAAGAAAGATATGAAGATGATGAAAGAAACAGAGAAATAAAGACAGAAGAGAGAAAGAGAGAGAGAGAGAGAGATACAGACAGACAGACAGACAGAAGAGGGGGGTGGGAGGGAGATGGCAGAGAGAAACAGAGAGAGAGAGAGACAGACAGACAGACAGACAGACAGACAGACATACAGAAGACAGACAGACATACAGACAGAGAAACAGACAGAGAGAATAAATGAATGCATGCTTGAATGTGATATTTGCTTAATTTACCATATCAACAAAATAACGGGGAGTGAGGGAACGATGGTGATGCATACGTTTTCAAAACAAAACTAATGTTAAAATAATTAAGTTCAGTTCCAGTAGTCGATCATGTGAACAGATAACAACGTTATTACTTGTTTTGTGAAATTGAGAGCGAGAAAGAAGAGAGAGAGAGGGAGGGACAGAGAGAGAGAGAGAGAGAGAAAAGAGAGAGAGGGAGAGACAGACAGATAGAGACAGTGACAGACAGAGAGATAGAGACAAAGAGAGACAGACAGACAGAGACGCAGACAGGCAGAAAGAGAGAGAGAGGACAGACAGACAGACAGAGAAACAGACAGAAAGAGAGACAGAGACAGAGAGAGATAGACACCGAGAGACACAGAACAGAGCGACAGAAAGAGACAGAGACAGAGAGAGATAGGCAGTGAGTGAAAGAAAGAGAGAGAGAGAGAGAGAGAGAGAGAAAGAGAGAGAGAGAGGGAGAGATAGAGACTGAGACAGTGACAGACAGAGAGATAGAGACAAAGATAGAGACAGACAGACAGACAGAGACGCAGACAGGCAGAAAGAGAGAGAGAGAGAGAGAGACAGACAGACAGACAGAAAGAGAGAAAGAGACAGAGAGAGATAGACACCGAGAGACAGAACAGAGCAACAGAAAGAGACAGAGACAGAGAGAGATAGGCAAGTGAGTGAAAGAAAGAAAGAGAGAGAGAGAGAGAGAGAGAGAGAGAGAGAGAGAGAGAGAGATTGGTTTGGTTCAGTTTTTAACGTCTACACCCACCTCAGGTGATATGGCCGACGGGGATAACCATCCCAGGGAAGTGGGGGAAGGGGGACTTATCTAATCCTATACTGACACCACCAGAACAACAATGATGTTAAGATGGGACAGTGAGAAGGCAGTTTTAATATAGCGCACCCGGATTCGAACCCACAACCATAAGCATGTGAATCCGACGCTCAAACCAACTGAGCTATTGGGGCCCGCGAGAGAGAGAGAGAGAGAGAGAGAGAGAGAGAGAGAGAGAGAGAGAGAGAGAGAGAGAGAGAGAGAGAGAGAGAGAGGAGTGGGGAACAGAGCGACAGTGTGAGAAATAAAGCAAGAGAGACGGAGGAGGAAGAGGAGGATAACGGAGGGACAGATTCAGGGTTAGGGAGGCAGGAGAAAGGCAACAACTGAACTTCTTATAGAACGAAAACAAGACAGGCCGGGTCAGGGATATTGATTTGCATCATGACATATCTCTATCCCCTGAAGCTCTTAGATATCACAAGCGTATTGGCTTTATCAGCACGACATATTACGTTCTAACTCAACTGCCGTTTGGCAGGTCAGGAAGCAGGCACTACGCAGGACAGGAATAATCTCACGCTTCCTTTTCTGGGTACATCGAAATTAAAAGACAATAAAAGTTTTGTCTCTTTCTTGGCCCTTCGTATAGATATCAATTTAGGAAAATGACGTGAAACAAACAAGAAACCAGGGCGGGGGAGGTTATGTCATTTCGGCTGTGATTTGTTCTTGTCTGTGTATGTAATGGTATGAAAAAACACTGGAATTTTTGGTGGTCATTAGGGCGCAGCGGTTAGACCACCCACAGACAAAGTCTGTTTCTTAATACTGTCAACATATTTTCTTTGTTATTTTTTGTTCAAAGCCATATCAGGTAGAGCCATATCAGGGTTACAACCATTTCAAGACATACACAATACTTCAACAGGCAAAAAAAAAAAAAAAAAAAAAAAAAAAAGGAAAAGAAAATTAAGTACACATATCAATGCGATCTCGGACATAATCTATGGAGATGCCCCTAGCGCTGACTGCTCCGTCCAATTCATTACACATGGGGTTTAAAAAAAACATATCTGAATGCAATTTTAAACAAAACTTAGGACATAGGCGTAAATTACTTAAAATTGTTTTCGCATATTTCACTTCCCTAGAGCCAGAGATGCACAATACATGTACCCAATTATCGATTCTTTGAGAAAGTACACAAGATTTGATCGAACGCATACAGGTAAGTAGACCAGCAAGGCAGAAAAGATAGCATGGGTGGGAGCAAATTTTTTTTGCTACACTGAAAAAGTGAAGCCAGGGTCCAGGGGCCGGTGGAGGCCCCTGGTGGGGTGCAGGAAGACATGACAGATAGGAAGACATGACAGAAAGCAAAGGAACAAGGCAGAACAAAGAGAGTCACTGTTCAGGTGACCCTAACAGAGTGATGACGCTAAGAAATACGTTCTTCTATAATTCAATTGCCTCGTGTGGTATTCGTTTTTTGATGAGAATTGATTTTAATAGAATACTGACTCTTATTTTTTCGACTACATTAACTCCTAGATCCAGCTGTACATTCACACGACTGCCTTCATTTCATTTACACTTCCGAATGAGCAAGGAGAACAGGATTTTAACCAACAAGCCAATTGCCTTCTATAATATATATATACATATACATATAACGTATACACACACACACACACAAAACACACACACACACACACACACACACACACACACACACACACACACACACACACACACACACACACACACACACACACACACACACACACACACAATCATGCATAACTGACGAAATGCCGATTAATGACTGAAACAGACAAACAAATAACGGGTTATATATTTCTGAAACCCATCATGAGAAAAAAACCAACAAACAAACGGAGGAGGGGCGATAGTACGGGGCATTGTTTTTAGAACAATCAAACCAACTTGACTGTCCGACAAACAAAACAACAAAACATACAAACGACACAGAACAAAATTTAAATGCAATACCAGCGTGCCACCTGAGTCTGTGTGCAACTGAAGTCCATATAAAATCTCTCCGCTGATTCCTTCACAGGAAAAGAAAACATAACACAGCCACGTGACCTGTGATATCATCTGACATTTCTTGGGCCAAACTGTCATACGTCAGCAAAGTTAAAGCCTACACAGAGTCTGTTTTATGCCATATCTGAACAGCAGGCTCGACTGCAAAGCCGACTCTGATAGCAGAAAAGGGATAAACATATTAAAGGAAATGGCTGAAACGAAACTGCCAGCTTACTTTCAATGGTTTTATTTTGAATAAGAAAAAGCACGTACGCTC
>CM060307.1:32543695-32546195 GCA_030674185.1 Monoplex corrugatus | reverse complement strand
ACTGAAGAAGATTAGGAAAAGGCAAGCAACACTTATAGGACATTTTATGATTCAAGAGAAATTAGAGCACTAGTAAGAACAGGAAAGCTTCGGGTGGGTGGGGGTGGGGGGTGGAACCAGGTAGACCGAGAGAAAAAATACTGGACGGATTGCGGATTGGATGAAGATAGAGAGGGTGGGAGATATACTTGCTGTGACAAAAGATAGAATCGTGTGGAGGGCCATGATCGCCAACGCCATGCGCCAAGGCACATGATGATGATGATGGAGGCTGCCTGCACGACTGTTTCTGAGCTTGTTTCTGCTCGGCATTTGGTGCAGCGTTTACCCATAGCAACACTGGCAGCCGTTAGTCTATGTTTTCCTTCTGTTTCTGTATTCTTATTTTCAGTTCGTGTCAAACATGAGTTGTAACCAGTGAACATGGTCCATGGTTAATACAACCGACTGACGACTGGAAGGCTGTGGTTTCGAGTCCCATCAGTCCTATCAAAACAAATGTGGGATTCGTTTTGGCCTAAACCAGTTTTTATCAAGAGTTGAGTGCAGAATGGGTTCACTGGAAAACTAGGACCACACATTCGAGTGTCATCCACTTCATGGATGCGTCACTGAGAGTGCTGTTCAAATGTCCTGACTAATACCGCCAGTGTCTGTATTTCTCGGGCCAGGTTGGCACCAGGATATCTTATGAAAGTACAGGTAAAGCACAGTCATGTTACGTAGTCTCAATCCAGGATGGAACTCTCTGGCATCATGATCATCATCCCCATCATCATGCATCATCACAGCATAGTTAAAAAAAATGTCCCTGACTCAGTGGCCCCTGAAGTAGTGCAGAAAAAGGGACAAAAAAGTCTAACCATTCACAGTTTCAACATTTGAATGTAGAAATGGATAGTATTGTTGTGGTTGATTTAGTTTCTTAGTGTTTTATCATTTTTGCAACTTTTGGTAATCCAAACAAGGCTTTCGTTCAATAAATTAGTTTGCTGGCCATAGTTCTTTGGTATTTGTTGTTTTATCCTCTACTCCAAACGGGTAACAGTTTTGTGCAGGTGTAAAAGGCATGTTCAATGCAGTGTGTTTCTGGACACCACATATATTTGCTTGAGCTTGTTATTCTCATGTTCTATAGCACGATCTTGGTTGGAAGGATACTATTATGGGGGAATTTGAAGTGGCAGAGTCTTAGCATTGATTTTTAGTACATTCACTAACGGTGTTCAGTAGACGGTGTGAAGAAGACCTTGCAGGCACAGAACTCTCCACTTCTCGAGGCATTCCGGCCAATTGCTGATCGCCAACTCTTTCTTCTCGCGACACCTGACAGAATACGGGCGGACGGATAAAGTATATCATATGTGCTGCCGCATGCGTTGGCGATCATGGTCTATACCATCTCCTTATCGTGCATGATTCCACCTTCTGTCTCACACCAGCGTCATATTCTATCGTCACCTGTGCCTTACCCGCTTCTGTTGATTAAATTGGAATATACGATGGTGGTTCCCGTTGCCTTCATCGTTCTGTCAGGGTTACTCATCTTGTTTCCGAGATACCACAAGCAGTGGTTTTTCTTTAGATTTCTCCTTGGCTTTAGTCTCAGACACCAAAAGTACAGTATTAGCGTGTTAAAGTAGTCTTTGATGCTTATACTTAGTCCGCATCCAGAATGTCAGACGTACTTTCATATATGTTGTTTGATTAGTATTTCTCTATCTGTGGTTGAAATGATTTCAGCGAACTTTTCTGGTTTATTGCTTTCAGATAGGATATTTCGAGGCTACAGTTAGCTGTGTTTTCTTATACCTGGTAAAGCATTGACTATAACATCATATTCGAATAGGAGACAAGCATAATGATCTAATCAATTCCGTTGTCTGTTCATAAGTCATTATATTCTCGTGGATCCACAGATCTTTCACGTAGTCTGTCAGCTTCGGCTCATTTCTTATAAATAAACAAAAATAAAACAACAACGAATAAACAAAGAAGGGGCATTTTTCAAATTTGTTTTTGTTGTTTCATGATGGTATGGTGGTTCAGTATGACGATTTGTCACCTGTTTGTATCGATTGTTGTATTTTGTCTCAATACGTCCTCCCAAAACTCATGGGATTTTTTTCCCAATTCTTCAACTATTCTCGGCTTTACATTTATAGTGAATGTGCAGTGCACGTTTTTGAAAGGAAACATCTGCCTCCTGGCTTATAGTATCTGGCAGGATTTTTCTTCGCTTTTGTTTTATGAATTTTGAAGCCCCGTTTCCTTGAAAACAAACTTTTGCTGGTGTGTGGTCTTGATCATGTTCAGGCCCCATTCTATTTCTTAAACTTAGGACATTTCCTTTTATCTTTTCAAACGGCTTTCTGTTATTGTATTTTTTTGTTTGTGTGTTTGTTTATTTTCATAAAAGTCGGTATGTCACTGATACTTTTAGAGTTCTTCTTGGTTATGGTTCGAAAAATAAGAGCGGTGTTCTGAACAATGGAAAGAG
>CM060307.1:32523695-32538695 GCA_030674185.1 Monoplex corrugatus | reverse complement strand
TTCTCCCTGGGTCTACCTGGTGCTCTCTTTCCCTCCACCTTTCCTGTTGTGACCACGTGTTCCAATTCCCCTTTCTTAATAAAATGGCCTATAAATGTTGCTAGTCTTTTCCTAATCTTCCTTATCAACGATCTTCTTGTGTCTGCCTCCATCAGGACTGTCTCATTTGTTTTCTTTGCTGTCCATGGAACTCTCAACATTCTTCTTAGAAACCACATCTTGGCTGCTTCAATCTTGTTCTGACTTTGCGTGCTGACTGTCCTCGCCTCACAACCGTATAACATTATCGGTTCTATATATCATCATCATCAGGTGCCCTGCTGCATGGCGTTGGCAATCATGGACTTCCATCTGTCTCTATCTCTCGTTGCCCCTAGCACCTCCCCTACCCTCCCCGTCCCCAGCCACTCTGCAAGTCCGTCCAGCATTTTCTCCCTGGGTCTACCTGGTGCTCTCTTTCCCTCCAGCTTTCCCGTTGTGACCAGGTGCTCCAAATTCCCCTTCTTCATAAAATGGCCTATAAATGTTGCCTGTCTTTTCATAATCTTCTTGTGAGTGATCTACGTGTGTCTGCCTCCATCAGGACTGTCTCGTTTGTTTTCTTTGCTGTTCCATAGTTCTATATAGCATTCAAGAACTCTCTTCCTGATGTTAATTGATAGGCATTTGTTGGTAAGAACGCTTTTCGTCTTCTTGAATGCTGTTTTGGCTTGGCCGATTCTGCTGGCTATTTCTGATGTGCATCTGCCGTCTGGTGAGATGATCGTTCCCAGATAGTTTAAACTTATCCACCCGTCTCAAAGTTGTGCAGTACGATAAGCAAACAGTACGAAGGAAACAGGAGCTGCAGGCGAACCCAGAAATTGATACCAAAAAGAAATGTGCTACACTCACCTTGCGACTCGACTTAACAATGATCACAAACGAGAAACTCTTAGACACACCCGCATCGTGCGATGCACTAAGCAGCAACAGCTCTCCAACGGGCTTAGTCGCCAATGAGTCTCAGGGTTTAACTACAGCATCTACCCACCAGATATAGGTCTCTGTCAACCCACTGGTGCCAGTTCATATCTAGTCTTTCCAAGCCTTGGCTGCCCTCCTAGGTTCCAGTTCAGAACTTGTTTGGCAAAAGTCTGAAAGACGGTAGGGTCTAGCAGCATGGCCCAGTCAACTCTATCAACTCTTGTAGACGAAGATGGGAACTGGGATCCGTTTGCTTTTTGACCTTATTTCGTCATTTGTCACAAAGTTGTTTTTTTTTTGCATATCTGATGACCAAGATCTTACGTAGGAAGTTTAGGTCAAAAGGGGTTAAGTTCTTCTCTAGGCTTGTTTTCAGGTATTACGTTTCACACAGTTACAACAAAGTTGACAGAACGTTGGAGTTGGAGAAACACAATTTTAGTTTGAGACACATATCATGATAAAGACCCAAAGCAAAACTGGTACACATCTCTTTTGTGTCTATGTTCATTGTCACGTCATGTTCAAAGGTGAGTGCAATACGTTTCTTCTTTTTCATATAAAAAATAAGAGTGAGACAACGAGAGATAGACAGACAGAAGACGGAGAGAGAGAGACACAGAGAGAGAGAACGAGAGAGAGAGAGAGAGGGACAGACAGACAGACAGAAAGAGAACGAGAGAGGGAAGACTGGGAGAAAGAGACGGACAGACAGAGAGGAGAGACAGACAGACAGACAGACAGACAGAAAGACAAACAGACAGACAGAGGAGGGTGAGAGACAGAGGACAGAGAGACAGAGACAAGACAGAAGAAAGACAAAGAGAAACACAAAGAAATGCATACAAAATGTGCTGGATTGCTAACATGTGCAACAAGAAGTCCTTAAAAATCTCTACGTTGAATTCTATTACCGGGAAAAAAAAAAAATAATACAGCTTATCAGACATTGATATCATTTGGCATGTCTTGCAGGAAACTGTCAAACCAACAAGGTTAAGCTTACATAGCGGATGTTGTATGACAGTAACTGGACAGAAGGCTCACCAGCAAAAAGCCAAGTGCGAAAACAAAACTGGAATAAAAAAAATTATCTACAAAGGCAGGCTGAAATTGAAACTGTGGTCTTCCATTCAACGTGGATTACTTTTTGATTTTGTCTAAGACAAAGAAAAATACATTGTCGTGATAAACTGAATTACAGATGTGTCCAATCTATTACAACAGCAATACCAACAATCTCATGCTTTATCAAAACTAGTGTCAGATGCAGGCCAGTAATAGGGAGCCATATATTCCCGAGTCTGTCAAAATAGAAATATATGTATGCACGCATATAGAGACACGGAAACCTGTATTTCTATGTATGCAGTAAAGCAGACAAAGAAGTACAGACAACACGTGAACATGGTGTCAGCTGAGAACAAATAAATATGTAAATAAAAAACCAAATGAAAAAAAATAATTCATATAAATATATTATGTATGTATTTATGCATGTATGTATATATATATATAAACACACATAATAAAATACATACATTATATATTATATATATACACATACATGTCAACACACTGTCTTCATGTGTGAAGGAATACAACAACAACAAAATTCAAACAAACAAAAGTCTGGTCCAATTTAGATTTTCTTTACATCTATTGCATGATTGTAACAAATCTACAATTAAATAAAAAACTAATAATATGCAATAAATGCGTCACATTTAGAAGTAACTATATGCTTTTCATTTTATTTTACTCTCTGCTAAATAGTATGCGTACCCATTAGAAACGGGGAAAAAAAAAACACACAAAAAAAAACCATTGCATTTTCGAAGAAAGCAATAATAGGGATGCGGCACTGAAATGTACAGCCAGAAGATAAAAATGAAGTGTACAAAATTCAATAGAAAAACATACATTCTTCGTTGATAAAAACTCCCAAACAAAGGCTGATCTCCTCTAAAAGGTAATGAAGTATCTATCACTTAAACATCCTTGTTTGACTCATGTACATTCATCATGTTCTATTACAAAATATGTCCCATGATGTACACTATTTAGATCTGAAAGTATAATGGATGAACGTACATTGCGAGTGATGTGTGTGTGTGTGTTTGTGTGTTGTGTGGTGTGTGTGTGTGTGTGTGTGTGTGTGTGTGTGTGTGTGTGTGCCTGTGCGCGTGTGTCTGTCTCTGTGTGTTTGTGTTTGTGTATGTGTGTGTGCGTGCGCGCGCGCGTGCATGTGTGTGTATGTGTGTGTGTGTGTGAGGAGAGAGGGAGAGACAGAGAGACGAGCGAGACAGAGAGAGAAACAGAGAGAGAGACAGGGAGAGAAACAGAGAGACAGACAGACAGATAGACACAGAGACAAACAGAGACAAACATTTGTCCTCCAGTCTGTTTCTGCTCTCTGTCTACAGAGACACAGAGACAGACAGACTGAGAGGACTAGAATGAACATGTCATCAACGTTTTTTTCCCTGTCATTATGCTTTTGAAAATTCTATGTCTATAATGCATGCTTTAATGTAACAAGAACAAAGGAAACTGCCGATACTGCAGTGACTTTAGGCGTATTCGTTACTCAGCACCACAAGCAAACAAGGCTTCTGCCCTTGTGGTTCTGTAAAGGCAGCAGGCACTAGCAGACTGTGCCTTTTCACGAGTCCCAGTTTGGCTTCAAAGCAATGATGATATCCACCGCTGACAGGTTTTTCTCACTTTGGCAAACAGAGGGAGAAGACAGAGAAACAGAGGCATCCTTTATACCTCGCCTTCACCGACATGAGCAAAACTTTGGACCTGGTGAGCAGAAAAGGCCTTTCTGCATTCCTGTAAGATCGGATGCTCACAAAAAGCCGACTCTCATCCTCTCTCTCCATGATGGCATGCAGAGGAGAATGCAATGGACGGATCATCCACATAACCATTCCCTAATCAAATTGGAGTGAATGTCACAAGACGTGTATCGGGCTGGACTCGGTCCAAATCTTGTTTCCATTTCTTATAGATTAGTAGTACAGAACAGTTGATCCTGCGGTAGCCTGTCGTAACTGCAACTCTTGCAACTCGCACACAATTCAATTACTGCATTACCTCCAACATTCCACTTGCGGATTCAGCGTTAGCTCTGTATGAAGCCGGGCGCGCGAGGATGTGTGTGTTCGCATGTGTGGACTGGATCTGTGTGTGTTTGTGAGAGAGAGAGAGAGTGTGTGTGTGTGTGTGTGTGTGTGTGAGTGGTGAGTGTGTGTGTGTGTGTGTGTGTGTGTGTGTGTGTGTGTGTGTGCGCGTGTGCGTGTGCGTGTGTGGTTGTGTGCGTGTGTGTGTGTGTGTGTGTGTGCGCGCGCGCGCGCGCGATGTGGTTGTGGTGTGTGGTGTGTGTGTGTGTGTGTGTGTGTATACCCGAACAAAAACTGTCTTGGAGTTCGTCTTCCCGTGTTTTGTGTGCTTCTCAGATGCCTTATGAATCTTGTGTCAGATCTATAACGCACTTAAGTTCAGCTCTGAGGCGTATATTTTCGAAAGATGAATATCTGGGTCCAGAGAGAGGCAAGGGACTGACAATTAGCGCGGGGTTTAGCTACAAGTGTATCCGTTTGTTTTATGTCTAATGCTGTTGTTGAACCTACATGTGATCCTAAGAGCATCGCAGAAAACAAGATGTCGGTGTTTCGATGTATGCATGCACACTTAAGTTGTCCATGCCTGGTACAAAGATGAAGGTCCCGCTGTGCCGTCCTATTTCTCGCGTCCTGTCCTGTGTGTTGACGTTACAGACCCCTGGAGGATATCCGTGAATGGTAGAAAGTGGAGGTCGTGCCGTTGTTGTCCAGCTGTGCCTTGGTTGTCCACGCCTGGCTCAAGGTGGCAGGGGCGTCCCGGTTGGGGTCTGGGTATCTGGTGTTCCAGACCAATCGTCCTCCATTGTCACTGTCTCTTTGAGGGTGTCTGAAGTCATCTAGCAAGCTCAGTATCGATGATGACGTCCTTCAAGTGGTAAATAAATTCACCTGCAAGGATGGACAATTTCCAGCAATCGTGTCCCTCGACCCAGACCTCCAACAGGACGGATAGAGAAAGCTGCCGCTGTTAGGGCCAAGCTGTCCAAAATGGTGTGAGAAAACAAGAAACCCGCCACAGTCATCATCATCATTATCATCAGGTGCCCTGCCGCATGGCGTTGGCGACCATGTACTTCTATCTGTCTCTATCTCTCGTTGCCCCTACCATCTCCCCCACCCTCCTCATCCCCAGCCATTCTGCAAGTCCGTCCAGCATTCTCTCCCTGGGTCTACCTGGTGCTCTCTTTCCCTCCAGCTTTCCCGTTGTGACCAGGTGCTCCAAATATCCCCCTTCCTCATAAAATGGCCTATAAATGTTGCCTGTCTTTTCCTAATCTTCCTTATGAGTGATCTACTTGTGTCGGCCTCCATCAAGACTGTCTCGTTTGTTTTCTTTGCTGTCCATGGAACTCTCAACATTCCTCTGAGAAACCACATCTCGGCTGCCTCAATCTTGCTCTGGCTTTGCTTGCTGACTGTCCACGCCTCGCATCCGTACAACAGTATTGGTTCTATATAACATTCAAGGACTCTCTTTCTGATGTTAATTGATAGGCATTTGTTGGTAAGAATGCTTGTCATCTTCTTGAATGCTGTTTTGGCTTGGCCGATTCTGCCAGCTATTTCCGATGTGCATCTGCCGTCTGATGAAATGACCGTTCCCAGGTATTTGAACTTATTAACCTGTGTCAAGGTTGTGCCATTTGCTGTTATTTTGCATGAGGGGATTTCATGTTTTTTACTGATCACAATGACTTCAGTCTTCCTGCTGTTTAGTTCCAACCCCTTACCTTTCAGACACACACACACACACACACACACAACACACACACACACACACACACCCCACACACACACACACACACACACCACACACACACACACAGAGTCACCAAGATTAAAGAATACAGAGTCATTGAGCACTGAGTACCCTTCTCTACTACAGCGACAGCTGGACAACCTCTGCACGCCAAGAGCACACCTCAATAGATTCCACATGCGGTATTTCCGTCGGATCTTGGGCATTTCTTGGAAGATTCGTTTGCCAAACAAGGACGTCGTGGACTGGGCCATCAGCCAAGCATGTATGCCCTATTAACAAATCGACGATGGCGCCGGTTTGGCCATGTCTGCACCATGCAGGAAGACCGCATCCTGAGAAGTGTCCTGTACGGAGAACACACTGCGGATCCCGCCCTACCTGGTACCCTCTGTAGTAATACAGGGACCTCTGCAAACGTAACCTGAATCTGCTGACACCAGTGTGGACATCTGGGAAAAGACAGCTAAAAAGTCGCTGAGCCTGACAACAGGCTGTCCGTGCTGGCATCGCCACTGTGTGTGTGTGTGTATATATATATATATATATATATATATATATATATATATATATATATATATATATATATGTATGTATGTATGTACATATATATATGTATGTATGTATAGATAGACAGATAGATAGATAGACCAGACAGATAGATAGATAGATAGATAGATAGATAGATAGATAGATGATAGACAGATAGACAGACAGACAGACAGATAGATAGATATGGTCGACTATCGTGGTCGATAAAGTCCAACCTGGCACTTTATTCGTGTACTCTCATGTGGGATCTCAAGCCAAAGTCTGATGCACACAGGCGGCCCCATACTGTGTCTCCATTGTAGAGGAGAAAGAATTCAACTGTGGTTGGACAGCAGAGAGAGAAGGACAGCTGCAGCAGCAACCACCCAGCAGCAGCCATCAGCCTTTATGTGCTGAGGCTATGTCAAAGACTGCCACTCAAGAACTGGTTTGTTAAGCCAGAGCCAACCGTGCTCCAAGTCACACTGATTCCTTAGTCAGGCGTAAAGCCAACTGTATTCCAAATCCAAAAGAGTCCTTAGCCAGGCGTATCTATAGCCGAATCAGACAGACGGAGCCATCAGAATTCATGAACATGTACACTTAAACTGCGTTGTTAAGCTCATCACGATTTAAAATATGATGACAAGAAAAAGTATTTCATTTTTCTATCTTCGTTTATTTATTTATTTATATTTATTCATTTATCCAATTCATTCATTTATCCTTTGATGCATTTATCTGTTTACCTGTTTATTTTATATTTATTTCATTTATTTAGTCATTCATTCATATTCATATCATTTTCATTTTCATCATTCATTCATTATTATTCATTCATTCATTTATTTATCTATTTATTTGTCAAACAGATTTGTCATTTCCTTTCTACTATACGATATTTTGTTGTTGTCCAAATAAAAACTACCTGTTTTGTCTTCAGGGAGCAGTCGATCGTTCATGTCCCTCCAATACCATCACCTTTTCAACTGTTACAATGTTTTGGTACAACAGACTCACTAACCCAAAACTAACACAAAAATCTTGCAGCACAGCACATCAAAGGCACAAAGAAATACAATTTCCAGACGACGATCACGCACAAAGGAAAGATACACACAGAGATGAAAAACTGTAAAGAAACAGAAACAGAAAACAAAGCAAAAGAAAAAAGAAGAAGAAAAGAAAGAAAGAGAAGACAGGACAGACGAGAGCAGAGAGAGAGAGAGAGAGAGGAGAGAGGGGAGGAGGGAGGGAGGGACAGAGAAAGGGAGGAAGAGAGAGAGAAAGAGAGAGAGAGAGAGCGAGAGAGAGGGGGATGGAGAGAGACAGGGAAAGGACGGAGGGAGAGAGAGAGAGAGAGAGAGAGAGAAAGAGAAAGAAAACAGAGAGAGAGAGCAGAACAGACAGAGACAGAACAGACAGACAGAAGAGACAGAGAGAGAGAGAGAGGAGATAAACAAGCAAACCAACGAACAAAAGAAAATGGGAAAAAAAAACAAAAAAACATGTTCCCTAGTTAGTTGTGCAATGACAAAAAAACGGTCTCTGCATTTCGTTTGTCTCCGTGTCCATGTATGTGGAATCCCCTTTTCACCCTGCACACACTTGCTGGATTTTTACGACATCCGTCTCTACCTCTGTAAACATGCAAATGAAGCTAATTTTTTGGGCATGCCGTCCTTCACCCTACAATAGCCACAAATCCACGTGCGCTCTCTCGCGCGCACACACACAGACGGATACATACACCACATACACGCGCGCGTGCGCTCAAGCGCAACACACACACACACACACACACACACACACACCACACACACACCACACACACACACCACACACACAAACAAAAAACACACACAAAACACAAACCACACACACGAACACACACACGAACACACATGGACACACACACACACGCGCGCGTACACACACACACACACACACTCACAAACACACACACATGCGCGCGCATGCGCGCACCACACACACACACACACAACACAACACACACACACACAACTACACTCGTCTTTAAATATAAAGACCTTTCAAAACTGAAACAGAATGGAACAGAAAAAAAACCAAAAAACATTTGCACTTCAACATCGAAATTCGACCTTGCTTCTCACAAGACGATTACAAAAGAATACGATCACAAGCGACAAAAGATGAAACAAAATAGCCTCACTCAGCAAACAAAACGGCAGCCGGAGAGTATCTATTTCCTGGGTGCTATAAACCCCCCCCCCGCCTCCCAACCCCCTACCCTCCTCCTCCACCTCCTCCAGAATGGAACAAAAGTGAATGCACAATCATGAAACGTAGAATGGGAAAACAAAAAACGAGAATGTATTCAAGAGTTTCTGGAAGAAGTAAATGTATTAAATAGGTCATGACGTCAGAAGTTAAACCGTAAAACAGAAATCAAAACACAGAACAGAACTCAAAGAAACAACGGAAATCAGAACATACACCAGAAAAACAAGAGTTCAAGACAGAAACAGAAGTCAAAGAGTATTACAAAACAGCAGATATCAAAACACAACGAAAATCAGAATATACAGCAGAAAGTCAAAACATACAGCAGAACAACAAAAACAAAACTTACAACAGATATCAAAAACATACAGCAGAACAACAAAAACAAAACTTACAACAGAATCAAAATAACAACAGAACAAACAAAAACAAAAACAACTTACAACAGATATCAAAATAGACACAGAATCAAAACATACAACAGAAAAACAAAACAAAACTTACAACAGAACAACAAAAACAAAACTACAACAGATATCAAAATAGACAACAGGTATCAAAACATACAACAGAACAACAAAAACAAAAACTTACAACAGATATCAAAATAGACAGCAGAAATCAAAACATACAACAGAACAACAAAAACAAAACTTACAACAGAACAAAAAACAAAACTTATCAACAGATATCAAAACAGACAACAGATATCAAAACTACAACAGATATCAAACAAAACAGACAACAGAATCAAAACATACAACAGATATCAAAACAGACAACAGATATCAAAACAGTACAACAGACAACAAAACAAACTTACAACAGATATCAAAACATACAACAGATATCAAAACATACAACAGATATCAAAAGAACAGGTACAAAACATACAACAGATATCAAAACAGACAACAGATATCAAAACAACAACAGTATCAAAACAGACAACAATACAAAACTGACAACAGGTATCAAAACATACAACAGATATCAAAACATACAACAGAGCAACAAAAACAAAAACTTAAACAGATATCAAAACAGACAACAGAACAACAAAAAACAAAACAGACAACAGTATCAAAAATAGACAACAAAACAAAACATACAACAGATATCAAAACAGACAACAGATATCAAAACATACAACAGACAACACAACAGATATCAAAACAGACAACAGATATCAAAACAACAACAGATATCAAAACATACAACAGAAAACAAAAACAAAACAGACAACAGATATCAAAACATACAACAGAATCAAAACATACACAAAATCAAAACAGACAACAGATATCAAAACAACAACAGAAGCAACAAAAACAAAAACAGACAACAGATATCAAAACAGACAACAGATATCAAAACATACAACAGATATCAAAACATACAACAGATATAAAACAAAACAGACAACAGATATCAAAACATACAACAGAAATCAAAACAGACAACAGATATCAAAACATACAACAGATATCAAAACAGACAACAGATATCAAAACATACAACAGATATCAAAACAGACAACAGAACAACAAAAACAAAAAACTTACAACAGATATCAAAACAGACAACAGATATCAAAACAGACAACAGATATCAAAACAGACAACAGATATCAAAAAACAGTAACAACAGAACAACAAAAACAAAACAACAACAGATATCAAAACATGACAACAGAACAACAAAAACAAAACAGACAACAGTATCAAAACAGACAACAGAACAACAAAAACAAAACTTACAACAGATATCAAAACAGACAACAGATATCAAAACAACAACAGATATCAAAACATACAACAGAAAATCAAAACATACAACAGAATCAAAACAGACAACAGATATCAAAACAGACAACAGATATCAAAACATACAACAGATATCAAAACAGACAACAGATATCAAAACAGACAACAGATATCAAAACAGACAACAGAACAAACAAAAACAAAACTACAACAGATATCAAAACAGACAACAGATATCAAAACAGACAACAGATATCAAAATAGACAACAGATATCAAAACAGACAACAGATATCAAAACAGACAACAGATATCAAAAAGACAACAGATATCAAAACAGACAACAGAACAACAAAAACAAAACTTACAACAGATATCAAAACAGACAAACAGATACAAAACACAACAGATATCAAAACATACAACAGATATCAAAACAGACAACAGATATCAAAACAGACAACAGATATCAAAACAGACAACAGAAATCAAAACAGACAACAGAACAACAAAAACAAAACTTACAACAGATATCAAAACAAAACAGAACAAAACAGACAACAGAAACAAACAAAAACAAAACTTACAACAGATATCAAAACATACAACAGATATCAAAACATACAACAGAAGTCAAAACACACAAAAGAAATCAAAACATACTACAGATATCAAAACACAGAACAAAAATCAAAGCATACAAAAACAGCAAATAAATATAATTCAAAACATACAACAGAAAATATAAGCATAAACACAACACACAGAAATCAAAACAAACAACATAAATCGATACACAACAGAAATCAGAACATACTTCAGAAATCAGGACATACAACAGAACAACAGAAATCAAAACAATTAACACAGATCAAAGTATACAATAGAAATTGTAACGCGCCATAGAAATAATATTATACGAGAGAAATAAAGACGTACAACAGAAATCAAAACATACAGTAGAAATCAGATTGTGACAGAAATCAACGGATAGAATTAGAAGAGAAGTTAGAAAATACGACAGACCAACAGAAATCAAAACACATAATATATATCAAATCATGTTTTATTGCCAAATTTCACTGTAAATTTCAAACATGTTTGGGGCAAATCTTATGAGAGAGAATGATGACGAGAAAAGTAGTCGAACAAGAGTGAGACAGAAATGTGCATTTTTGGGAATCGGTCTTATTTGTTAAATCGCAAGTACACAAATATAAACAGTCAAAATTAACACTGGAACAGGAGGACCGTAAATATGGCTTCACGATTTAGTTGTGTTATTTTCTTTGTTTGCTTGTTTGTTTGTTTGTTTTTCGTTTATTTGTTTATTTGTTTGTTTGTTTGAACGATTGGTCTTCTTGTTTCCCTTTTGCTCGTTAGTTGATTTGTTTTTTAATGTAAAGGAGAGTTAATAAAATGCCAAGCACCAGGGACCTTATTGGAGTCATGGTCATCACAGAATAATTAATTCTATTGTTTAAACTGCAAACCAGTTCCTGTTAAAACAAACTCTACTTTTTCGTGCTCTCTCTCTCTCTCTCTCTCTCTCTCTCTGTCTGTCTGTCTGTCTCTCTGTCTGTCTGTCTCTGTCTCTGTCTCTCTCTCTTCTCTCTCTTATGCACACACGAACACACACATTGTTTTTGCCCATCCCTTTTTCTCTTTCCCTTTCTTTGTAACCTAGTCTAATACCACTAGAGTTTTTATTTAACACACATCCAGCTTGAGTGAGGCTTGTATGTTAAAAGCGCTTGGGGGCTTATTGTATTTCGTCTCTGAAAGGTTTTTGTTCTCTCTTTCACGTCTTCCTTCTCTGTCTCCCCACCTCTCAACTTTTACTGTTTTTAGTTGTCACAATCTCCCCCTTTTCTCTGTCATCTCTTATACCATTTCTCAGTCATGTATCTCTGTGAAGAGTGTAGTGGAATTCTAGACAGCATTTGGATAGTGGATATTACCCACTGAATCGAGTGTTGCCTGCGTTTGTGTTCTCGTGTATTATGTCGACTTTACATTCTGTCAATTGATTTAAGATTCTGTTGAGTATATCACAGATAATCAGCTGGGGTATATGGAGTGAGAAGCGTGATAACCCTTCCCCCCTCCACACAAGTAGAACTCAGTTCATGAAAATCTGACCATGTAATGCTCTTACTCATTTGCCTTTCCCAGGCAAAAGACAATTCCTCCACCTTTTTCTTATTATCATCATCATGTGCCCTGAAGCATGGTGTTAGCGATCATGGCCCTCCACACAATCTATCTTTTGTCACGGCAAGTACATCTCCCCCATTTTCTGTCTATCTGGTGCCCCCCCCCCCCGCCCCAATACACCCAAACCTAAAGACAAAACAAAAAGAAAGAAAAACAATGATTGCAACAACTCTTCATACGACCGAAACCACAAACATGCAACACAGAAGAAAGTAGAACAATTAATCAAGTATGACTTTCCATTGCATATTACGTCGACTTTGTTAGTGGCAACGGATGATACAAGGTTATCTATCTATCTGTGCTGTGTGCCTTACTCTGACAGCTAGGATCTATCACGTTGTTGGCTTTGAAGCTGTTGCAGCTGACTGGTTGCTCTATGTTTTGCCGCTTCGTATGTTCCATTTCGTATTTCCTTGTGCCTTCATTTGCAGATTTTTATTCTTCACTTGGATTGAAATGTGTTCGATGTTATACTGTAAATGACATTGTGCATTGAAAACAAAATGATAAAATAAAACAATATTTAGAAGAAAGAAACAAAAAAGAAGACAGTAAAACCAATAACTCTGCTTGATTCCATGTCTACGAAGAAGCACACAGGAGCAGATCTCGATATATAAGAAGTCTTTTTTTGTTAAACTTGTGCCAGCGTTATTAATAAAAACAATAATGATAACACTAATAATCTACATCTATAATGCGCCTAACCGTGCTCTAGGTGGTTACAATTCTACAACAGATAAATAAATGAAATATACATATTACACACAAACACTATTTCTACTCATTATCATCATGCACACACTTTCAATATCATACATACTAAACATACCACGAGAATGCTGTTAATTAGCTGGCAGGGCAGAACCAACAATTAGTGGCCAGCTAAGGTGGCTTGGATATGGGCGCCTTGGCGTGAGAGTGTGTGTGGGGTGTGTTGTGTGCGTGTGTTTCTTCGATTTCGTGGATGACCGACGAATTTGTCTTTTATGATGTTGAATATTGTAATTGTTGTGAGGCGTGAGTGTGATTGTATGTATAGCCAAAACATTTTCCTTGTGTCTGTGCACTGGGCTGAAATAAAATCTTGTTATCTTGTTAGAATGCACTAAACCAGGATGGGATAACTTCAGAACAGACAAGGTTTAATTTAGATAAAAGGCGAGCTATAAGTTGGGTCTAAAAATGTTAAGACAAAATTCTCAGATCAAAGGGCAAATTATTTTACAGAAAAAGGTCCAAAATGGGAAAAAGATCGGAAAACATGAGTCTTGTGCCTGTGTCGAGGGATTTTGAATAGCTGAGTATCAAAAGATGAGCAAAGAGCAGGGGAAGAAGAACGGGCATGGAGCAATTCAGACATACGCCTATTGCACAGGTTAACGAACACCGTTCTCACATGCTTAGATTTCATGTACACGGAGGTGACCTATTTCAAGATCTCGCCAGTATATACATTTAGACTCAGAACCATGGAGTTTGTTCCAGAATTATGTATATTTACGTATGGTGCGTATGGAAACGTCCACCTCGCGAAAATGTATCCCTGGAATAAAGTCACAAATTTCTACTTCCAGAGAAAGGTGAAGCAAAAATCGAGGAAAGCGCGTGCGTACGTGTATGCGTGCGTGCGTGTGTGAGTGCGTGTGTGTGTATGTGTGTGCGTGCGTGCGTGTGTGAGTGCGTGAGTGCGTGTGTGGTGTTGCGTGTGTGTGTGGTATGTGTGTGTGGTGTGTTTGTGTTAGTGTTAGTGTGGTGGTGTGTGTGTGTGTGTGTGTGGGGTATGTGTGTGTGTGCGTGCGTGCATGCGTGAGTGCGTGAGTGCGTGTGTGCGTGTGTGTGTGTGTTTGTGGTGTGTGTTTAGTGTTGTGTGTGTGTGTGTGTGTGGTGATGTGTGGTTTGTGTGTGTGTGTGTTAGTGTGTGTGTGTGTTAGTGTGTGTGTGTGTGTGTGTATGTGTGTGTGTCGTGTGTGGTGCGTGAGTGCGTGAGTGCGTGTGTGCGTGTGTGTGTGTGTTGTGTGTGTGTGTGTGTGTTAGTGTTAGTGTGTGTGTTAGTGTGTGTGTTGTGTGTGTGTGTGTGTGGTGTGTGTGTGTGTGGTGTGTGTGTGTGGTGTGTGTTTCTGTTGTGTGCACGTGCGTAAAGGGGAGGATGTGGTAGTTTCCATGTACTAGGAAATAGAGACGGAAACGAAATTCCGAACCTCTTATCCTTCCTAACATTTTAGGGATTATATTTTCATTTTCTCGTTATTTCTTCCGTCCACCCCACCCCACCCCACCCCTTCTCCAATCTTTTCTTCTTTTTTTTCTTTTTTATCGTCCCATTTCGTGTGGCCGTCGTCCGGAAATTGCATTTCGCTGCG
>CM060307.1:32506195-32516195 GCA_030674185.1 Monoplex corrugatus | reverse complement strand
GCGCACACCTTAAGCTGGTAGTAACTCAAAGACATATTGCTTAGGCCATCACCACACTGATCACAACTGAGAGAAATACTGCTTAGGTCATCACCACACTGATCACAGCTGAGAGAAATACTGCTAAGGTCATCACTACACTGATCACAACTGTGTGAAATACTGCTTAGGCCATCACCACACTGATCACAACTGTGTGAAATACTGCTTAGGCCATCACCACACTGATCACAACTGTGTGAAATACTGCTTAGGTCATCACCACACTGATCACAACTGTGTGAAATACTGCTTAGGTCATCACTACACTGATCACAACTGTGTGAAATACTGCTTAGGCCATCACCACACTGATCACAACTGAGAGAAATACTGCTTAGGTCATCACTACACTGATCACAACTGTGTGAAATACTGCTTAGGTCATCACCACACTGATCACAACTGAGAGAAATACTGCTTAGGTCATCACTACACTGATCACAACTGTGTGAAATACTGCTTAGGCCATCACCACACTGATCACAACTGTGTGAAATACTGCTTAGGTCATCACTACACTGATCACAACTGTGTGAAATACTGCTTAGGTCATCACTACACTGATCACAACTGTGTGAAATACTGCTTAGGCCATCACCACACTGATCACAACTGAGAGAAATACTGCTTAGGTCATCACTACACTGATCACAACTGAGAGAAATACTGCTTAGGTCATCACTACACTGATCACAACTGTGTGAAATACTGCTTAGGTCATCACCACACTGATCACAAACTGAGAGAAATACTGCTTAGGTCATCACTACACTGATCACAACTGTGTGAAATACTGCTTAGGCCATCACCACACTGATCACAACTGAGAGAAATACTGCTTAGGTCATCACCACACTGATCACAGCTGAGAGAAATACTGCTTAGGTCATCACTACACTGATCACAACTGTGAGAAATACTGCTTAGGCCATCACCACACTGATCACAGCTGTGAGAAATACTGCTTAGGTCATCACCACACTGATCACAGCTGTGAGAAATACTGCTTAGGCCATCACCACACTGATCACAACTGAGAGAAATACTGCTTAGGTCATCATCACACTGATCACAGCTGAGAGAAATACTGCTAAGGTCATCACCACACTGATCACAGCTGAGAGAAATACTGCTAAGGTCATCACCACACTGATCACAGCTGAGAGAAATACTGCTTAGGCCATCACCACACTGATCACAGCTGAGAGAAATACTGCTTAGGTCATCACTACACTGATCACAACTGAGAGAAATACGAATAACAGAGACGTACAAGCAATAATCTGAATGATGGGTTTCGCGATTCAGTGCGATAGGAATTAAAGTGCAGTCATCCTGTACATGATGGAAAGGTCACTGCACTGCTTCACATGGAGGTACTATAGCAATCTGGATAAGTGGACTGATGTATCGGTGTCCGGTACGCTCAGCTACTCCGCCAGGCGTCATGACTGATTCTCAGGTCAGAAAGGATTTCCTGAGCTCCTCCGAGAGACGTTAAGTAGTAGTTAAGTGCACATCTTTTGATTAAAACGATGGATCAAGATCCGGTTTAAAGCATCCGCTAATCACATGTGAAGATATCCGCAGCAATAACAGTGCTTCCATGGAACATTCTGGTAAGTGCAATAGATTTAAATAAGTAAACAGACGTATGGA
Source organism: Monoplex corrugatus (assembly GCA_030674185.1). NCBI lineage: Eukaryota > Metazoa > Mollusca > Gastropoda > Littorinimorpha > Ranellidae > Monoplex > Monoplex corrugatus. The sequence goes on along the minus strand of CM060307.1, from coordinate 32,514,494 downwards.
CACACTTCTTAGAGAAAGCAGTTAACGTTTCATGCAGAAAAAATTTCTATGATAACAAAAATGCCAAAGAAATATCAACAGTAGACACAACAGCAACACCATCTATATCACCACACACATACACACATCATACTCCTTATAATCATCATCCTTTCATATGCCATTATCCCTTCAGAAAAGCAAAGTTAGAAAGTTTGGTTTCCTTAATTCGAGTCTGCCAAATAAACATACACATAAAATGAGTTGTTTGTGGGTGCACACACTTATTAAACGTGAAAAAAAGAAACAATGTATGTAAAAAAATAAAAGAACGAAGAATAAAAAGAACAACAAAAAAAACAACAACAAAAAACCCCACAAAAACATGTCTGTTCTCAAATGAACAAACGACCAAAAAATATGCACTTAATCAAAAACAAGTCTGTGCAGGAGTAACAATCTACCCAGATTATCCCTTTGACTCCCGCACCCTATCCACCAACTGCAAAAACTTAACCCTTTGATGCCTTCACCCTATTCACCAGCTTTCTGCAGGAAGCTGGTAGATAGGGTAAGGAGGTCAAAGAGTTAAGTTTTTGCTTTGCTAGCACGGTTGAGAATGCAGGATGTTGGTGGACAGGGTGCAGGGAGTCAAAGAGATTTTAATACATCACTGCCTTCACACAGTCTTCCGGTATTGCTTCCGCTTTCCCACTGTCTGCATCACAGAGGAGCATTCTGTCCACAAAGAACACGTCTGTGTGACTGATGGCTCGGTTTGTTTGTGCCTCAGTCTGGTCGCCATGTACTTTTCATGATGAAACCGGGATTCGGTGCAGAGTTATGTTTAGGACACGACCTCATTGTCCGCGGCACTGTTGTTGTCTGCAGCGCACACATAGAACCACAAATTAAGCTCTTGTTGATTCTGTACCGTTTCTTCATACTTCTATATCTGGCGGATCCTACACGATCTACATGTAATCTTCAGTCTGCATGCACGGAGGGAAGTATGTTTTTTTTTTTGCAGTAGTGCAGTTTTCATAGGAGAGCCTCCCTTTTTGATTGTGTTACTGTATTGTTGTCAGCTTGTGTTCAAATGCACAGCTGCAAATGAAAATGAAATTCATGTTGGTTTTACGCAGTTTTGCGTGTGTGTGTGTGTGTGTGTGTGTGTGTGTGTGTGTGTGTGTGTGTGTGTGTGTGTGTGTGTGTGTGTGTGTGTGTGTGTGTGTGTGTGTGTGTATGTGTGTGTGTGTGTGTGTGGTAGTGGTGGTGATGGTGGTAGTGGTGGTAGTGGTGGTGGTGGTGGTGGTGGTCTGTGTGTGTGTGTGTGTGTGTGTGTGTGTGTGTGTGTGTGTGTGTGTGTGTGTGTGTGTGTGTGTGTGTGTTTAAGTGTGTGTGTATCTGTGTGTGTTTGTGTTTGTTCGTTCGTTCTTTGAGTTAACGTCTTTTCACTATAAGTGATATTAGGCGGTGCGTTTTGTGTATGTTTGTGTGTGCGTGCGTGTGTGTGTGTGTGTGTGCGCGCGCGTACGCGTATGTGTGTGAGTGTGTGTGTGTGTGTGTGTGTGTGTGTGTGTGTGTCCGTGTGTGTGTGTGTGTGTGTGTGTGACGCCACACAATCGTTATTCCTTAGTAACAATCTAATTCTTTCATGTTCATATTCATGGTCATGTCCATATTCATCTCTTTTTTTTGGGGGGGGGGGGGTCACAGTCGATTTATCATATGAAACTCAGGCTGCTCTCCCTTTTGGGAACGCGTCGCCGCAGTGCAGCGCCACCCAGTATTTCTTTTTCAGAAAGACAAAAAGGGATGAATATGGACATGACCATGAATATGAACATGATGTCTGTGCTCTGGACATTGATATATGTTTCCAACGTTCTTCGTCATTGTCATTCCGAACATTCATTTTTTTCTGCTCAGGAACATGCTACTACTACTTCTACTACTACTGCATACTACTACTACTACTACTACATAACAATAACAATGATAATGATAACATGATGATAATAAGATAAGAAGAAGAAGAATTATTGTTATCATCATCATCATTATTATTATTATTATTATTGTTGCTGTGTTGTTGTTGTTACTATTATTACTACTATCATTGTTATCATTATGATGATGATGACATTCACAAGGCAATAAATCTTTAAAAAGAATAAATTCATTTGACCAGATTACCCAACAACGAGCAAAACTAAAGGAGACAAACACAATGGGCACAACCAAACAGAAGAGCAGTAGAGGTGGACACTGAGGGACAAGACAGAGGGAGGCAAACAAGACATAAGCATGTAGAGTGGGAAATCACTGCGGGACAAAGGACAGGAGGGGAGGCAAACAAGACAGTAAGCATGTAGAGTGGGAAATCACTGCGGGACAAAGGACAGGAGGGGAGGCAACAGACAGAAGCAGTAAGGGAACATGCGGGAAAGGACAGGAGGGGGGCAAAAGACAGTAAGCATGTAGAGTGGGAAATCACTGCGGGACAAAGGACAGGAGGGGAGGCAAACAAGACAGTAAGCATGTAGAGTGGGAAATCACTGCGGGACAAAGGACAGGAGGGGAGGCAAACAAGACAGTAAGCATGTAGAGTGGGAAATCACTGCGGGACAAAGGACAGGAGGGAGGCAAACAAGACAGTAAGCATGTAGAGTGGGAAATCACTGCGGGACAAAGGACAGGAGGGAGGCAAACAAGACAGTAAGCATGTAGAGTGGGAAATCACTGCGGGACAAAGGACAGGAGGGAGGCAAACAAGACAGTAAGCATGTAGAGTGGGAAATCACTGCGGGACAAAGGACAGGAGGGGATAATACATGCGGACAAAGGACAGGAGGGAGGCAAACAAGACGTAAGCATGTAGAGTGGGAAATCACTTGCGGACAAAGGACAGGAGGGGAGGCAAACAAGACAGTAAGCATGTAGAGTGGGAAATCACTGCCGGACAAAGGACAGGAGGGGAGGCAAACAAGACAGTAAGCATGTAGAGTGAGAAATCACTGCGGGATAAAGGACAGGAGGGGAGGCAAACAAGACAGTAAGCATGTAGAGTGGAAATCATGTGGGACAAAGAGATATGTCATCAATCTAGATTGAAGGAAAACAGATTATGTGACTGTCAAAAAGACGGGGGAAAATTGTTCCATTTGTGTGGACCAGACAGAAAAAGAGCGGCGACCGACAGTGGTACATTTGCATCGAGGAATTTGAAGACAACTTGAATCAGAAGCAGAACGGAGAGGTCGGGCAGGAGTGTACATTCGGAGGTAGTCACAAAGATAAATAGGCGCAGTGCCATTGATACACTTGTGGCATACAGTATTGATTTTGTATATAATTCTTTGAGAAATGGGCAGCCAGCGGAAAAAGTGAAGCAAGGGAGAGACATGATCAGTGCCTCTTTTTACAAACAGTGAGGTGGGCTGTAGATTTCTGAATACGCTGGAGGATGCAACGGAAGGATCAAGCAAGCCAAAGACTGGAGAGTTACAATAATCGATGCGAGACAAGATCGGAGAAGTTGTAAGTTTAGATGCTGCTGAAGGTGAAAGATAAGGGCAAATAGAACTGAAACGTCACAGTTGACAGGTTTGGAGGATGAATTTCTGCACAGAGAGTTGAAGACCAAGAACAACGCCAAGGTTTCTTGACTGATTCACTTAGCACGAAAGTATTGTCACTTGGTTGGATAGAACAAACTTTTACTGTGAAAAGCCTGTGCTTTGTGCAAATGAGCAATGCTTCAGTCTTATCTCCATTCAACTGTAGCTGTCTTATTCTGTATCATCTAATTCTGGATCTCAACATATCAATCAGAGGCTTCGGAATGAAGAGTTGAAAGATTTTCAGGAGAAGCACTGTTGTAGAACTCGGAGTCATCAGCATAGAAATGATATTTGATGTTGTGCTGACTGATGACATTGGCAAATGGTGAGGTGTAGAATGTGAAGAGAACTGGCCCAAATATGGGGGATCCCATATGCAAGTTTAACCAGCTGTGATTTAGACTCATTTGCCATGACTGACTGAAAGCAGTAAGACAGGTCTGACACAAAACACGAAAAAGCATTATCTTGGATTCCAGATGTGTGCTCCAGCCGAGAGAGGAGGATGCCATAATCATTTGCGTCAAAAGCAGCAGACAGATTTAAAAGAACAAGTACTGAAATTTGGCCACAGTCGGCCGAAAGTAACAAAGCATTCATAATGTGAACGAGAGCAATTTCAGAACGATAACGTACCGATTGTTGCTGAGAGATGAATATTCAGCTGTTTCAAACAAATTTTCTCAAGGAGCTTGGAAAGGAATGGCAAGCTGGAGACAAGACGACAATTTTTGAGAATGATAGGGTCAAGATTTTTTTTTCAGCAGAAGTCGAAGAATGGCCGTTTTGAAAGAAGATGGGGGCAGTTCCAGTGAAAAGGAGAGTACTGATGATATGCGTTACGAATGAAAGAAGCTCAGGCAGTGTTCGTGAAAAGAGGGACAGGTCTGGAGTCAAGTTCACAAAACCTAAATGGCACTTATTACAAGATGCTGGCAATCAGAATTTCAGAAACTGGTTGAAGTTCAGTGAATGGGAGGCCTGTGAATGGAGGATCAGGATAAGCTGGAAAAAAATTGTCTAGTTTTGCTCGAAGATCGTTAATTTTAGAAGAGAAAAAAGTTGAAAAAGACTCTAGGAGATCTGGAGGACTCATGTCAGAGGGAAATGGAGATGACTTAGTATGACAAAAGTATTGTGAAAGAGTGAAAGATAGAGAGGGAGGGAGGGGGAGGGAGGGGGGGGAGGGAGGGAGGGGAAGGTCTACGTTACATACTCTGTAAACTTACACATCCACACCCTATTTCAATACACGATCTAATACGATATGAGGCGATCTGTCACAATACAACACAACACAAACACATAACAATACATCAACAAACGCTACTCCCTCAAGAAGCAAATAATATACCAGTGTTACGGTCTATATGACCGCTGGCCAAACATGGGTGGCAGACTTGTCCACACACCAGACAGGCTGTGATGCCAGCACTATACAACAATACCATAGACTACGATACAGTACAATCCCGCCTGATGCAATACAAACAGTAACCACGATCCATAGATCCCAACTCTTTGAAGGAGTGATTGTGCTAACCGGAGAGCCGGGTTGATGAAGGCTCCCTAGTTCTGTTCTTGTTTGTTTACTTTGGTTTGTTTTGGGGACAGGAGCAGAATATTGACAGATCGATATATATGAAATGGAAAATTGATCGTAGTTCATTTTCATTGCTTACTTATCACTATATTACTATAGTTCATCTGCTGCTGCTGCTGCTGTTGTTGTTGTTGTTGTTGATGATGATGACGATGATGATGATGATGATGATGATGGTGATGGTGGTGGTGGTGGTGGTGGTGGTGGTGGTGGTGGTGCTATTGTAATCGTCGTTGTCATCATCGCCGTCGTCGTTGTCATCATCATCATCATCAAACCAAAATGATTCTAATGATTCTTATTATCATTTTATTATTATCAATCTCATTATTATGACATCATCATCATCATGATCATCATCGTCGTCGTCGTCATCATCATCATCATCATCATCACCACCACTAACGCCAACATCGCCACCACCACCACCACCCTCACACCACCTTCATCATCATCATCATCATCATCATCGTCATCATCATTCCGGCAAGTGTTTGAACAGCTTTAATAGAGACACGGTCTTTAAGTCAGTTCTTTGTCTTATGTGTCAGAGCATCAGTTTGGAAAAAAAAGAGTCATATCACATCCACAGACGAGATTACATTACACGCGTATCATCTTGGCGAAAGACTGTGAAATGACAGCTCTGCTGAACACCTTAAAGTCTGCAAGATACCAAGATACCAAATCAGCAAACAAAAGCTTCCTCGACTCCTTCACACACTTTAAAGCGACATGTTCTTGGAATGACACCCTCCTGAAAGCCCCTAAGTCTCTGTGATAGGTTTCTGTGATACAATCAGCATGCAAAGCTCCTGGACTTCTCAGACATGTAAAGTGGTCGGGGTCTTTTTGTTGTCTGGTGGAGGTGTAAGGGTGGTTACTGAAGTCAATGGAAGTGGCTGACGTTTTGTTCCTTTGGGATAGGTGGGACCAGAAATTGCCTGTTGTTAAATTCTGGCGCTTGAATCTAGATGGATTCTTATGCTTATTGTTGCTTACAGCCCAGCCGACTGCGTAGGGCCACATCAGGGCTACAACGATTTCAATACACACAGAGTACTTCAACAGAGAAAAAAAGGAACAGAAAATTAAGTACACATATCAATGCATTCGCGCACATAATCTACGGAGATGCCCCTGGCGTTGACCACTCCGTCCAATTTACCACACAGGCGATTTAACAAACATATCTGAATACACATTTAAACATAACTAGGGACACTAAAACATGTATTCAAACAAGCCTTAACTACCTAAAATTGCTTGCGCATATCTCATTTCCCTACAACCAAAAATGCACTTAACATACCTACCCAATTATCAAGCCTAAGAGAATGAATGTAAGACTTTATTGAACACATACAGGTGAATGGACCAGCAAGGCAGAAAATGATAGGAAGAAATGACAGAAAGCAAAAGGAACAAGGCAGAAACAAACAGTGACAGAAAAGAGGAAATTTCCAGCACATAATTTCCAGAACGTGGGGATACTATTTATACTGAAAGAGCCCCCGGCATCCCACGGGGGTATCTAGATGGACAGATGCATGTCTGAGCACTCTTCACAGCTACACTCTTTTGTGGGTACATAACAATAATCGAACAAGACTCTCTCTCTCTCTCTCTCTATCTCTTCTCTCTCTCTCTCTCTCTCTCTCTCTCTCTCTCTCCCTCTCTCTCTCTCTCTCTCTCTCTGTGTTTCATTAAGCTGTTTTTAAACAAAAGGACATAGAGATATATTCAGTTAGAAAAGCATGAGCAGACAACTTAAGTTAAGGTTTAATAGGAATCAGAAAAGCAGGAACATAGAATCAGAACACGTATTTAATACAAACAGACAAGACAAGACAAGACAAGACAAGACAAGACAAGACAAGACAGGCGCAAACAGACAAGGCAAGACAAGACAGGTTTAATATGCTGCAAGACGCTGGTAGTTTGAATAAAGGAGGACTATATTCGTGTATTTTGTCAAGTATAATGAAACATGCACAGGTCAAAAGGACAGCAATCATGATTGATGTTGTAAAATATTGAACAACACTCTCTCCACGCTCACGCGCGCGCGCTCACACACACACACACACACACACACACACACACACACACACACACACACACACACACACACACAACACACACACACGTATGAGCGAGAGAGAGAGAGAGCTAGAGACAGACAGACAGACAGACAGACAAACAGACAAAGACAGACAGAGACAGAGGGAATATAGCAAAATAGGAGAGGAAGAGGAAGGGAGGGAGAGCGAGAGAGAGAGAGAGAGAGAGAGAAAGAGAGAGAGAGAGAGTGAGAGAGAATTTGGGCAATATAACAATTTTATAACTTAATGTCATTTAAAGCATGCAAGCATGCAGCCCAAACAAGAGAGGGCCCCGATTTTAATATTAATAAATACAACACCGAAAATAACCAAATTGAGCCCTCTTCTCCCACTGGGCAAAGCAGCAGGGAAGTTTCAGTCTTTTTCTCCAAACATTTTGTTTGGTGTTTGTTTGTGATCTTACATTCACGCTTGACAAAGGCCAGCTGGCCGAAAATTTGCGCCTGTCTTGTCTTGTTTCATTAAATTCGCGTTCTGACTCTATTTTTTTGTGTTTTTCTAGTTCCTTTAACCAAATTCAGTTACCAATACGTTACGTTAACTACACGTGAGTAGTCACAGCACAAAATATAGGTTAAACAAGAATCATGATGCTCATTTAGCCAATCAAATCCGTCATCTATTCAAACGCCACTATACAAAGTATGCGGTTGACCTACAGAAATAAAGGATTCAGACAGAAAGACAGACAAGCGGACACAGACAGGTAGATGCACAAGGATAGAGAATGAAAGAGAGGGAGGGAGGGAGGGAAAGAGGGAAAGACAGACAGAGGGACAGAGACAGAAAGATACAGAGACAGACAGAGAGACAGAGACAGAGCGACAGAGACAGAGAGACAGACAGAAACGGAGACAGACAGACAGGCAGACAGAGAGACAGAGACAGACAGACACACAGAGAGACTGAAACACAGAGAGACTGAAACACAGAGAGAGAGAGAGAGAAGAGACAGAGAGAGAGAG
>CM060307.1:32491195-32496195 GCA_030674185.1 Monoplex corrugatus | reverse complement strand
GTCTCCCTACTCTCCTCCCATTCATCACTGACATCATCAACACTTCTCTTCAAACTGGAACTGTCCCAGATTCTTTCAAGTCTGCTATTGTTCACCCTCTCCTCAAGAAACACAGTTTAGACCCAAATGAACTGAAAAATTACCGGCCTATCTCTAATCTCTCTTTCTTGTCAAAACTCCTTGAAAAAGTCGTCCTCAACCAGCTGAACTCTCAACTGTCTGCCAACAATCTCCTCAATCCTTTCCAGTCAGCCTACCGCCAGTGCCATAGCACTGAAACTGCCCTACTACACATTCTCAACAATCTCCTCCTTGCAACTGATACTGGCAAAGTCTCTCTCCTCACACTCCTTGATCTGTCTGCAGCCTTTGATACCATTGACCATGGTATTCTCCTTTCTAGACTTCATCATACTTTTGGCATCTCTGACATTGCTCTCTCCTGGTTCACTTCATATCTATCAAACAGAAAACAAACTGTTCTCATCAATGGCACTTACTCTAAACCTGCATACCTGACCTGTGGTGTTCCACAAGGATCTGTCCTTGGCCCTGTTCTTTTCACTCTTTACACCTCCCCCTTGTCCATCATCATCAACTCCCATTCTATAAAACACCACTTCTTGCTGATGACACCCAACTTCAAGACAGTGACTCACCTGATAATATACAGCGCCTGTTGACTCGCACCACTGAGTGTTACTCGGACATTAAGAACTGGATGACACAAAATAGACTTCAGCTTAATGACGACAAGACAGAAGCTATCCTCATTGGCACCCGCCAGAAACTTCCTCAGCTGCCTCCTCTTTCTCTCCCATTATGTAACACATCAGTCCCAATTTCTGATTCAGCTAAAAACCTTGGTGTCTGCATTGACTCTACCCTCTCCATGAACAACTTTGTTTCTCAAACTGACAGATCTTGCTACTATCACTGCATCGTATAAGCCTGATCAGGAAGTATCTCTCTGTCGAAACAACTGCAAAACTCGTTCTCTCCTTCATAATGTCTCGCATTGACTATTGCAATTCACTCCTGTCTGGTCTTCCTGCCTCCACCATTCACATCCTACAGCGCATTCAAAACAATGCTGTACGCCTTGTACTCAAAAAGAAAAAAGCTGACCACATATCTCCTCTCCTGGCACAACTTCACTGGCTCCCTGCATCAAAACGCATAAGTACAAACTAGACACCATGTGCTACAAAAGCCTCAATAACGCAGCCCCCGATTACCTGTCAAGCCTACTTGAGATCTATCTTCCCTCACGTACCCTCCGCTCTGCCTCCGATCCTCTGACTTTTCGCTTTCCACGCACTAAGCTCAATACCTATGGTCCACGAGCCTTCTCTGTTTCCGGTCCACTCTTCTGGAACAAACTTCCTCTCTCAGTCCGTCAGCAACCTACTTTTGTCTCTTCAAGTCCGCTCTCAAAACTCACCTTTTCTCCTCTGCATAAAATCCTAACCTCACTCAACCCCCCCCCCCCCCCTCTGCAGCCTGTTTCCGCTCGGAGGGGAATCACATCGTTATAATATATAATTGTGTATGATATGCTCTCTATAATTTTCCATTGCTTTTATTCTTGCTTTTATTGCTTTTATTCTTTCTCCCCATTTATAGCCATGCGTGTGTGTGTGTGTGTGTGTTGTGTGTGTGTGTGTGGTGTGTGTGTGCGTGTGTGTGTGCGTGCGTGCGTGTGTGTGCGTGCGTGCGTGTGTGTCTGTTTCAGCGCTTAGATTTGATTTTATCAAAATTTTGCGCTATATAAATATTGTAATTATTATTATTATTAAACTCCAAACGTGATGGTGAACAAGAAAAAAAAAGATTCAAATGCATGGTAGAAAAGTGCATACAGCATTCTGGGGGAAGGGGGTGGGCCTATACTGGGCATACACAAAACAGCATAAAATCATATGTATAAAACAGTATAATGTTACATCTCCTAGGAAACTTACACAGGTCTATTATCAGTCCGACTGCTACGTGTAAAGAGGTATCACAACAGATTCAAACGAAGACAGCCACCTGAGACATGCATACAGTAACTTGCTGTCATTGGGGTCACTTAACACGACTCTCTGGTTCAGCTACCTCCAAAATGTATTTATTTCTGTTGTTTTATTTTTCGGGTATGGGAAAACCAAAGATCTTGAATTCTTAAGAGGCTTAAACGTTTTACAAGAATCAAACAACAAGGAAAGTATTTTCAGTTTAGAAATAATATGAACAACAGAAAATCCTATAAACTTCCTTTTTTTTTTTAATCACAATCGATCACCAAAGATAGGTTTATCAGCCAATGAACCGATTGTCTATGAATTGAAGGTAGATTTTTCTGTTACACATATTCAGGTGATCGCCCTAAATAGCCTGTCTGCCAGTGAGCCCATCTTTAGTGAAGCTGAGCGCTGGTTTTGTTTCCTGCTAACAGCTATTCAGGCGATTACCGTAAATAAGTTATCTGCCAATGACCAGAACTTCTGTGATGTTGAGAGCGTAGTTTTCCTGGTAACAGGTACAGGGGTGATTGCCCTAAATAGGCCATCAGCCAAATAGCTGATTCTGTGAAGTTGAGAGTGTAGAGTTTTTCTGTTAACAGATACTCATTTGGTTAACTGCCACCTGATCTGTCTATCCCCTCCTCCCTATTCCTCTTTGACACACATTAACCCACAAACAGAAAGAGAGACAGAGACAAAGGCTTCTAGAGATAGAGAAAGAGACAGAGACTAAGACTGAGAGAGAGAGAGCGTGTGTGTGTGTGTGTGTGTGTGTGTGTGTGTGTGTGTGTGTGTGTGTGTGTGTGTGTGTGTGTGTGTGTGTGTGTGTGACAGTGAGAGAGAGAGTGTGTGACAGAGAGAGAGAGAGATAAATAATGATAGAGATTGATAATATGCGAGAGAACGTGGGAGAGAGAGAATGAGAGAGTGAGTGAGAGAGACAGAGACAGACAGACAGAGGGAGGGGGAGAGATACAGAGAGAGAGAAAGAGAGAACAAGAGAGAGAGAGCAAGAGAGAGAGAGAGCAAGAGAGAGAGAGAGAAGCGGGGGGGGGGGGGAGCGGGGGGTAGCAGAACACACGGTACAAAACGCAAAGAAAAATCCCACTCATATATCATTTTCACACGCTGAGGTCAGACGTATTTCAAGTGCTGAACTGCAAAAAACTTTCAGACGAAAGCAATGAATGCAGCATTTCTTTACCGCCATTGTCCAACTTTTCTGCCACGCCAGTAACCCCCCTGTCAGGTGACTTTAGCACATACTGAACGAACTGCCAGTTTCGAGGAGGGAAGGTAATCCAAAAGAAAAAAAAATAGCAAGAGGGCGAGAATGCATGATGGGTGGAGGTAAGTAAGAGGAGTGCAGACTTCACTGTTTCAGACAAGGGTTCCCTGACAGAAAAGGAAGCGTGCTTCAGTGAAAACGACAAGCTTGACGCTGGCTTTTCCAAACTGTCGTCAAGTTCTGTGAGCAATTTACTCCTGCTCGTTTCACCAATTTATGAAACATGGCCAAGCCATTTTAACAAACTCTCTTCCTTTTGAAAAGAGTCACGGAGTTATCTCCCATGTAGAATTTCTCAAACCCAACACAGTTTGCGGGTTTGAGAAATTCTACATGGGAGATATCTCCGTGACTCTCTCAAGAGTTATGTTACTTATTTGATATTTAAAATTCTCCCTGCTTCCCTCTTATTTCCTCTCTTCCTTTTTGGGGGCAAAACTTACACAGAAAATCAATGTTCCGTATTCTTCCAGGTTACTGCGCAGTAATAAGCGTCTGCTGAAATAGAAATTGCTTTCATCCAGGAAAATGGAATATTGTCACGACAGTAAAAACGTATCTAAGTACTGTTTCATGTTCCCTAGAAAATGATGTTCGCTTTCAGTTCTTAGAGCGTCATGCTCATAAGGCAAGGGGTGTGTGTTAAACCGTCGGGTGGGCCACTCTTTCTCAAGATGGTCTAATCAATTCATATGATATACAGCCATGAACAAAAGATCTGATATCTCGAGTTCAATCCCACACACACACACACACACACACACACACACACACACACACACACAACACATACACATACACACACACACACACACACACACACACACACAACACGCACACACACACACGCACACACACACTCACTCACTCTCCTGGGTAATATAAAATGATTCATGATCTCCTCTTTTCTTTTTTCTTTCTTTCTTTCTTTTCTTCTTCTTCTTCTTCTTCTTCTTCTTCTTCTTCTTCTTCTTCTTCTCCTTTAAGAAAATGGACATTAGAAAACCAAAAATAAAAAATATTCAGCAAAGTAGCCGGAATATGAGAGTCAAAAGAAACCTTAAAGATTGGATATGATATAAAAGGATGGTCACGATCTTAAACAATCCAATCATGTGTGCGTGCATGTCTGAGTGCACGGGTGCATGGGCATGCGCGCGCTTGTATGTGTGTGTGTGTGTGTGTGTGTGTGTGTGTGTGTGTGTGTGTGTTTGTGTGTGTGAGCACACCAGCGCTGGCCCTGTGAGTGACGTCGGTGGCCCCTGGAATGCGGAAAAAGCAGTCGCCCGTCTTGCCTACACGCGGGATCAACTTTTGGCTTGTAAACAAACCAGCACACGTCTCTCCCCTGCTGTTATCAGCCGTCTCAAAGATTTAAGGATTGGCTACCGTCTGCCGCGTTACCGTTCTTGCCGTGGCGGCAGTAGAAAACTGCGGCAGATACCAGTGATTGCCAGTCAACAACCTTCCCATCAGTCCCTCTTTGTATCAGGCTTTGAACCATGCAGCTCTTCCATCCTTTCACCCTTCCCCAATGTGTCTATCTGCTCCACAGCCCGCCCCTCCCGAGCCAACCTGCATAACTTGATCAAGGTTCCCTTACAGAGCTCCGATTTACTAAACCAGCTCTGTGTGTGCCTGTTCAACGCCAAGTCTGTGGGCGTGGCCCGGAAGCGTACGGCGATCGTAGACTTTCTGACAGA
>CM060307.1:32441195-32486195 GCA_030674185.1 Monoplex corrugatus | reverse complement strand
TTTGGGCACACTTTTGTTGGAACACATTTTCAACTGATTCTTACTTGGTAGCTTCTTGTATAAATCTTGGATGTCTGTTTACAGCAATTGTTTTCTTCTTCCTCTCTGTTGTTATTGCATTTAATGCCATCTATCTTATTCCTTCGTATTCTAAAGAGACAGACAGACAGACAGAGAGAGTTGGTTCTTTCGACAGAGTTGTGGACTCAAGATTTAATATCTCGACATCAATCCCATTCCACAGCATTAAGAACTGACTGTTTGCTGCCCAGTTTAATGTTTCCATCGTTCTGGTGGCATCAGATTTCTATTTCGCAGCTTTGTCTTTCCCGTCTCGACATTCCAGGATCATGCCAGCGCGTGGCGTTTTGCGCGGGCTCAGGGAGTCTAACACATAATGCTGGCAGATTTGGGTGGGGTGCATATGAAATTGCCCAAATGCAATGAATCTCTTTTGAACAAGCCTAAACGCTAGCAAGTTCTTCAAATGGCGAAGAGAAGGAGAATGGACATATGAAGCATTGAGATGGCACCACCAGAATGCTGGAAGTATTCAAGACAGGTAGTGAACAGGCCAGTTTTCAATGTTGCAGGCTGGGATTGGATATATATACATATATACAGGGGGGGGGGGGGGGGGTGCAAAAGTAGGTATACAGTTATGAAAAAAGAAAACACGTACAATACTCATTGCATTTATTATAAAACAAATGAATATTGTATATACATGTAATGTCAAACACAGCCTTAATCCCTCAGATACTCAAACTGCTTGCCGTCGGTAATCACACACTCCTCTAATCGAGAGCGGAATTAAGCATTATAATAATGATGTGATACTTACTGTATACCTACTTTTGCACCCCCCCCCCTATATATATGTATATATGTATATATGTATATATATATATATATATATATATATATATATATATATATATATATATATATATATATATATATGTTGTTCGTCCGTCGTGATCGACGATGACCAAGGAGCATCACGATTCATGTGTCCGGCTGTGACTGATGAGGCCAATTCGTGCGCGGAAGGCTCGGCCGCAGATGAGACACATGTGTTCTGCTTGATTGTGGACTTCGGAGTTGGCTCGGGATTTACGCAGCTCTCGTTTCTTTTGTGCTCCACTGATCCTGCTTTGTTCGTAAGAGGCGGCACCTTCGTCAACGCAGCTTCTCCATGATGAGCGGTCTTGTGTAAGGGCCTCCCATGTCTTGGTGTCGATACCGAAGTTTTTCAGGGACGCTTTAAGTGTGTCCTTGAAGCGCAGCTTTGGCCTTCCTCGCGAGCGTATGCCATGTGCTAGCTCACCATAGAGCAGTCTCTTCGGGAGACGCGTGTCTTGCATACGCACGATGTGTCCGGCCCATCTGAGCTGGGCTCTTCTGAGCAGGGTGTGAATGCTAGTCATTCCGGCCTAATCGAGGACATCTGTGTCAGATATTCTATCCTTCCAGGTGATCTTCAGGAACTGTCTGAGGCAGTTGATGTGGAATCGGTTGAGTTTCTTGGCATGGCGCTCGTATACGGTCCATGTCTCACAGGCATACAGAAGGGTTGGCAGAACGGCTGCCTTGTATACCTTCAGCTTGGTGGATAGTTTGATACCTCTCCTGTCCCATACCGATACCCTGAGGCGTCCGAAAGCTGAACTTGCTTTGGCAATGCGTGTGTCTACCTGAGTGTCTATGTTCACTGATCTTGAGATCGTGCTTCCGAGGTACGTAAAATTGTCCACAGCTTTCAGGGTTTCTCCCTTGACAGTGATGCTTGGTTCTGAGTACCGCTGTTGTGGTGCAGGCTGAAACATGCCTTCGGTCTTCTTTGTACTGATGGTGAGTCCGAAGTTTGTGCAGGATGATGCGAATTGATCCATGCTCTGCTGCATTTTTGCTTCAGTGGTGGCGTTCAGAGCACAGTCATCGGCAAACAGGAGGTAGCGGACCCAGTCTTTTTCAACCTTGGTCTTCGCCTGAAGCCTGAGGGCATTGAGGAGCCTTCCGTCTGTCCTGTATCTGAAGCCAATGCATGTGTCATGGTCGTCATAGAATGCGTCTGAGAGCATGGCCGTAAACATCATACTGAACAGTGTTGGCGCCAGTACACAATCCTGCTTGACACCGTTCGTGACTGAGAAAGTCTCAGAGCAATCTCCGTTGTCCAACACACGTGCCTGCATGCCGTCATGAAATTGGCGTACCATGTTGATGAACTTTGATGGGCATCCGAACTTCTCCATAATTCTCTATAGTCCTTCACGGCTGACCGTGTCGAAGGCTTTTGTCAGATCAAGAATGTCGTGTACAGGTCTTGGTGTTGTTCCTGACACTTTTCTTGCAGTTGTCTTGCTGCGAATATCATGTCGATTGTCCCGCGTGATTTTCTGAAGCCGCACTGTGTTTCTGGTAGGTGGCCATTTTCCAGGTTAACGATAAGGCGGTTGAGGAGGACTCTTGGAAGGATGTTACCGGCAATGGCGAGCAGAGAGATTCCCTTGTGGTTGTCACAGGACTGCCTGTTGCCCTTCTTCTTGTAGAGATGGACAATGGTCGCGTCCTTCAGTTCCTGGGGGATGGATTCTTGTTCGCACATCTTTGAACAACTCTGTTAGCTTTTGGGTCATGACTGGTCCACCTGCTTTGTATATTTCTGCTGGAATGGAGTCAGAGCCTGGAGCTTTGCCGTTTGAAAGGTGCTTGATTGCTGCCGTAATCTCTGATTCCGTTGGAGGCGCTGCCAGTTCGGTGTTTATGGGCACTTGCGGCATACGGTCAATGGCTTCGCTGTTGCTAGTAGATGCACGATTGAGGACGCTGTCGAAGTGCTCGGCCCAACGTTGTAGGATGGCATTTTTGTCTAAGATACCAACTCTATTCACTCTCTGACTCCCGTACCCTGTCTATCAGCATTCTGCACTGCCAACCATGCTAGCGAAGCAAAAACTAAACTCTTTCACTCCCTCACCCCATCCAAACTCTTCCAACAGGAACCTGGTGGATAGTGTGAGGGAAGTCACAGGGTTAAGATTTGGCAGTTAGTGAATAGTGAATTGTGTGAGGAGTCAAAGGGTTAATTTTTTTGCAGTCGGTGGATAGTGTGAGGGAGTCAAACGTTTAAGTTTTTGCAGTTAGTGGATAGGGTGTGGAGGTCAAAGGGTTAATTTTTTGCAATTGGTGGATAGGGTGCGGAGTGAAAGGGTTAAGTTTTTGCAGATAGTGAATAGGATGTGGGAGTCAAATGATTTTAAAAGAACAAGTCGACTGTGTGACATTTACCAACTTGACTACCACGTCCATCGAGCCATCTTATCTGGACAGAATTACAGGGCTGGAGGAGCGCTCCTTGTTGACACGACTTTCCAGACGATTCACAGTGATAAAGAAACACCTAGTACTTTCTATTCCTCTTCCATCGAGATTAAACACTAGCAACGACAGTTTGTGAAATCAATTAAAGGGGCTTAAGGGCGCTCTCTCTCTCTCTTTCTCGTTCATGTGTGTACCTAAGTTTGTATGTTTGTGTGTGTATGTTTGGGTGTGTGTGTGTGTGTGTATGTTTGGGCGTGTGTGTGTGTGTGTGTGTGTGTGTGTGTGTGTGTGTGTGTGTGTGTGTGTGTGTGTGTATGTTTGGGGTGTGTGGTGTGTGTGGTGTGTGTCCGTGCACGCGCGTGCGTGTGTGTGTATGCGTGGTTCTCTATATCCCTGTTTTATGGTTTTTGGTTGTTGTTTTGTGTGTATTTGTGTGTATGTTCGTTAGGTGTTGTGTGACGATTGCGGTGTGGTGTGGTGTTTGGTCTCTCTCTCTTCTGTGCGTGCGTGCGTGCGTGCGTGTGTGCGTGGTGGTGTGTGTGTGGTGTGTGTGTGTGTTGTGTGTGTGTGTGTGTGTGTGTGTGTGTGTGTGTGTGTATATACTTGATTTGGAGTGTTTGCTGATGATCTCAGTGAGGTAGTTAGTGAATATTTCCATTTGTATGAACCCTCTCTGTTTGGAGACGTAGGTCTAGAGATGCTCAGATGTCTGAACCAAACACTTTGACATCCTCATTTGAACATAACACATACTTTAAACAAAATAATAATAGTAACGATAGCAATAGGGAGATAGTCTTCATACACTGCTGTGGATGTTTTGAATGGAAGGAATGGTGTAGTTTGATTACCTGTTTTTAACACTGTGTTTTCTTTCTGAGGATGTCTCTGAAACTTTGTTCGCAATCCCATTCGCTGTGTGTGGGAGTCTGCTTGCGAAAGATCGTTCTTTGCCTTTGATTAATAGTCCATGATATAGAAGTAAGTCCTTTGGGAACACGGCAACATAACGTTGATAATTAGCATATTTCAGATAATTAGCATATTCCATAGGTACCGTCTTGATGGAGGCAGACACAAGTGGATCATTCATAAGGAAGATTAGGAAAAGGCAGGCAACATTCATAGACCATTTTATGAGGAAAGGTAATTGGAACACCTGGTCACAACGGGAAAGCTGGAGGGAAGGAGAGCACCGGGTAGACCCAGGGAGAAGATACTAGACGGACTTGCAGAGTGGCTGAAGACAAGGAGGGTGGAAGAGATGCTTGAGGCAACAAGAGATAGAGACAGATGGAAGTCCATAATCGCCAACGCCATGTCGCAAGGCACCTGATGATGATGATGATCTATGATGGTATAATGTCATGCTGTAAACCCTATAAGTACTCAAATGTCCATGGTCAGTCAGCCGTTGCTTTCGTGCCTTTCTCTCACACTTTTCGGTCACATTGGTATTCTAGTATTGTTGATATTAATTCATAATTCTGTAAATATTTGTCAATATGTGCATATCACAAACACCACACTCTGCACCACGCTGCACAACACTACGCTACACACAGACACACACCGCGCGAACACACAAACGTGCGAACACACAACACCCCACACACACACACACACACACACACACACACAACACACACACACACACACACACACACACACACACACACACACACACACACACAACACACACACACACACACATGCGTACAACTACAGACTCACCACACCAAACCTCAACACACACCGCATCTTCTTTGATTACTATCGCTATTGAACAATGTGACCACCTCACAAACCAAACCCCCAGACATCTCTTCCCACATCTCTGTTTCAGCCTGAGCACAGACAACAGACAGTGACTGGACCCCACCTAACCCGAAGGAGATAAACACCTGAGACGTTGCTGACTTTAGTACTTGTACTTCAGCCTTCCTTCCCCCCCTCCCCCTTCCCCTTCAAGACGTCTAAAAGTGAGTGTGTCCCCAGAGAGAGAGAGAGAGAGAGAGAGAGAGAGAGAGAGAGAGAGAGAGAGAGAGAGGAGAGAAGACAGAAGAAGACGAGGAGAGAGAGAAAATGAGTGAGTGTGTGTGACAATGAGAGAGAATGACAGTGACAGTGAGAGAGAGAGAGTGACAGTGTGTGTGTGTGTGTGTGTGTGTGTGTGAGAGAGAGAGAGAGAGAGAGAGAGAGATGAGAGGAGAGAGAGACAATGATAGTGAGAAAAAAAGAGAGAGAGAATGAAAGAAGGAGTGTGTGACAGTGAGGGAATGTGACAGTGAGTGTGAGTGAGTGAGTGAGTGAGAGAGGAGAAGAGTCGAGAGAGAGAGAGAGAGAGAACATGTTGTGTGTGTGTGTGTGTGTGTGTGTGTGTGTGTGTGTGTGTGTTGTGATGTGTGTGTACTGATGTGTGTGTGTGTGTGATTAGAACTCATTCGAACACTTTAAATATCTCAAGAGTCGATGAGCTTCCTACGTTGCTTTGTTATCAGGTAGATTCAAAACACAGATACCATCACACCAAGACACTTACCACGTTGAATGTTTGAGGAGGCTATGAGCTTTGAGCACTGATTGTATCATGCTGAGTCAAGCCCTCACTCCATAATTCGTTCACTATCAAGATGGCATACATGATTCAGTCTAGTCTACACCTGCAGTGGCTCTTTTCGCTCTCCAAATGCCCTCACATCAAAGACGAAGATCAGATTTCGAACCATAACTCCATTTCTATTTTTACTCAGTGCAATCTCTCCATCACAGAGGTCACATTCAAAGAGGGTTGCATGGTACTGTGTTGTATTGAACTGCATTTGCACTATATGAAATCAATTATGCGTGCGTGTAGTTTACATACTGATTGCATGTCGAACAAGTTATGAATCTGTAACTGTAGAGAAAACAAAAATGTGTATGTCTGTTTTCCTGTGCCTATCCATCTGTGTATCTTTCCTGGTTGGAAAAGGATTTATTTATTCTTTCTTTCCCGATGAATTGAACTGATTAAATGAACTTTCACTGGTTCTATCCCCTATCACTTTCTGTCCCCCCCCCCTCTCTCTCTCAATCTCTCTCACTCTCTCTCTGTGTCTCTCTCTCTCTCTCTGTCTCTCTGTCCCTCGCTTCCTCCCTCTGTTGTCTGATCACACTTTTCTCTCAAACCTGTACAATAAGTAACCGTTGTTCATTAGGAAAGAGCAAAGAAAATGAAAGCAAACAGTAATCAGTCTATCTCTACATTACACAGCAAACTGTATTGTCAGTTTCCAGAAACGAAACATCCTCAGGGAAGCCAAAGAACACAGATGCAACGGACCTTAATCTACATCAGATGTATTTGTTTTGCTGGCATTTATTTACGTACTTAACTAACTAGCTGCCAGCCAAGGCAATATTACAACTTGCACAGGATTAGATTGGAACTAAAGATTAAAGCGTGTGGGGTCTGCAAGATTTATAAGGACAAAGAAAGCAAGGAGCTAGCCACAAGAAGCTTAATTCGCAGCTCTGCATAAACAGCTGACGAAACACACTGCCACGTTTAAGTCGTCTCAGAAGAGTTACAAGATAGCAAACCTGGTTTTATTTGGAAAAACACTCGTGTCCAGAAAACAAAATTGGACTAAGAAGGCTCTGCAAGATTTACAGGATGGAGGAAACAGTATGGGATTAAGAACAGTTTCAGTTCCAGCTCTGCGTATAAAACACAGCAGACGACGACATTTCTGTCGCCAGTGGGATAGTCCCACAAGCATCGTTCTAAGAGATTGTCCCATGAGCATCATTCTACACACAATCTCGGTTTCATCCTTTAAGGTATGTGTGACCGGACCGAACAAGCTGTCAATCCCACGGACGTGTCCATTGTGACCAGAATCCACAATGTCATGAAGACAATGGGAGCCTGGCAATCTACACGGACTAAAAGCATTTATCTCGGTGGACCGTCCTCGCACAGCCGGCAAGGAAATTGTTTACAGAACGTGTGCGTGTACGTATTACTTGTTTCTACTAATCTCTGACAAACTTCTGGCGATGAAATTCGTTGGCTTCTGCTGTTAACTTCCAGACAGAGGTAGATTCTAGTGGTATATTATGATTGATGATGATGATGATGATGAATGATGATGATGATGATGATATGATGTGGAGATGATGATTATGATGACGTCGACGATGATGATATGAGGGATGGATGTTGACGGTGATGATGGTGGTGGTGGTGTGGTGTGCTGCTGCTGCTGCTGCTGATGATGATGATGATGAGCGACGACGACGACACAACGACGACGACGATGATATCTTTATGTTGATTTTTGCTTTAACTGCTTGTGTTGCTGTTGCTGTTTGTTTACCACAATATGTTTTCCTTGTACCTTCAACCGCTCCATCATGCTGACAGACAAAACTGACATTTTATCGTGTTTGGTTGACACTTTTAACACAAAAAAATATGGCACACACACACACACACACACACACACACACACACACACACACAACACACACACACACACACACAACGACACACACACAACACACCAGACACACACAACACACACACACACACACACACACACACACACACACACACACACACACACACACATACCAACTGATAATACCGGTGGTCGTCACTGCAGTAGTCTCCCAACTGCAAGTAAAGGACTTTCAAGCAGACCTATCTACGAGTGTCGAGATTACTAAAATCCTCGAGGTAAACTACGCCTGGAAAGGCAACAGAAGCTGGTGATATTCCTGCAGATATGTACAGTGTTGGGGGATAATATGATCCTGTGGAGCTGTCAACCCTGTACCAGTCTGGTGGTAGAGGGCAGAGGTTCCTCGAGACTTTGAGATGCTACCAACATCCACATTTACAACAGGAAAGGTGATAAGACCTTACGTGATAATTATCGTGGTGTATCCCTCCTGTAAATTGCAGGGACGGTTCCTACCAGAATCAACTTTTAAAATTAACAGTCATTGTCAGTGTAAGTGAGCCCATCATTCTAGAGTCTCAGTGATGCTTTTGTGGTAGCATAGGCATTAGTGACATGGTGTTTGCCATATGCCAGCTCTGCTAGAGAACCGTCCTGAACATTTTGTGGTAGCATAGGCATTAGTGACATGGTGTTTGCCATATCACTCTGCTAGAGAAGTGTCCTGAACTTTTGTGGTAGCATAGGCATTAGTGACATGGTGTTTGCCATATGCTAGCTCTGTTAGAGAAGTGTCCTGAACTGTTTGTGGTAGCTAGGCATTAGTGACATGGTGTTTGCCATATGCTATTCTGCTAGAGAAGTGTCCTGAACTTTTTGTGGTAGCCTAGGCATTAGTGACATGGTGTTTGCCATATGCTAGTCTGCTAGAGAGTGTCCTGAACTTTTGTGGTAGCATAGGCATTAGTGACATGGTGTTTGCCATATGCTAGTTCTGCTAGAGAAGTGTCCTGAACTTTTTGTGGTAGCATAGGCATTAGTGACATGGTGTTTGCCATATGCTAGTTCTGCTAGAGAAGTGTCCTGACCTTTTTGTGGTAGCCTAGGCATTAGTGACATGGTGTTTGCCATATGCCAGCTCTGTTAGAGAAGTGTCCTGAACAAAACCAGGAATTCCACATGGTGTTGTAGATATGATCAAACTACCTGACAAACGTCGACTGGAAGAGCCTGTGAGAAATGTTCCAAATGTTTTGTAGCCCTCAAATACTGTCTCGCTGATTGCGTCCTCCCACAATGCATGATGGTCAGAGGGCAAGAGCAAGGGGACAACTAAACCCCTCATATTGCAGAAAGTAGTGAAGCAATATGACTTCTACCGCCCAAAGTATTCTCCATCCTCTTTGTGGTAATGCTGACTGACGCATTTCCAGACTCCGACAGAGATATGTAAATCCAGTTTCGCTCAGATGGAAAATTCTTCAACCTACAGAGACTCCAACCTAAGACCAAAGTGCTGACAGCAGTCCTGTGTGACTTTCTCTTTTCAGATGACTGCGCGCTGACTGCAGACTCGCACCAGGAAATACAGCGCATTACTCATCGATTTGCCGCTATATGCAAAAGCTTCACGCTTTACAACCAGCTTCAGCGAGACAAGAGGCTGTGTTTCAGTCAACACCATCTCAGGCTTCTGCCACTTAGCCGCCTCCATATGTCATCAACAACTAGGAGATCAAGACTGCACACACATTTTTGCTACTTGGGCAACACAATGAACAGCGATGGATCTGTTGTTGTTGAGATGGCGCTGGTTATCTGGAAACCCAGTTTTGCTTATGGAAGACTGACCAAAATATTGTAGGGCGACCACATCAGTTTCGCCACAAAATCTTGTATGTACATAGCAGTAGTCGTGGGCGTCCTGTTGCACTGCTGCCAGACCCGGACTACTTATCGATGGCACATTCAACAGCCGGAATGGTTCCAAAAGATATCTGTTAAGATCTGAAACATCACAGCAAGATCGCATGGACACCTTTCAAGTGCTGAACAAGTGTGACTTCTCAAGCGTAAAGGTTCTTTTAATCAAATACTAATTTCACTGGACAGGATACAGTGTCCATATGGAAGACAACTACATCCCAAAGATGTTTCACAAGAGCTGAAGCAAGGATACCGTGACCAGAGAAGACACAAACACGATACAGGGATACTCTGAAGGCCATCCTCATCAGCTTTAGCATCATTATCGTCAACTGGGAAACATTGCCTGCAAGAGGGTAAGTGGTCGACAGCAGTATATTTGCAGGGTGCAATTAAATTTGAACAGCGCAAAACAGCTGCCACTCAACAAAAGAAGGACCGCCGGAAGCAGATTCCAAAGCCTCAGGACTCTATCCCATGCGCGTTCACGGAAGATCAAGTGCCTACAGAATTGTATCCCACATGAAGACTCTTACCACGCAAGGAAGACCAACATGCCTACTCTTTCGTCAGACTGACAGGAGAGTTCAACAACATCATCTTTTTTTTTAAATGAAATGTGGCCTGCTCTTTCTGGGATGAAAATGCTGCCATAGTATGACGCCATTATGTTTCTCTGTGTGGTCATATTAAAAAAAAGTAATGAAGATTTTAGGAGAATATTGTGGTACAACTTTTGTATTGTTATGGAATCTGTTGGGTATGTTAAGTTGATGATATAAGTTAACCTATTTGTTTTTGTTTAATCCAAAAGACTAGAGGATCAAAAATTAAATAGAAAAGAGATAAGAGACTAATCCTTGTCTGATCCGAGACTCGAACTCGTAACCGACATTACAATGGTCAGTACCCTAGACATTAGCCAGCACTCCACTTATCCAAGTTGCTGTCTTAATCCTACGTCATAAAACGTAATAGCCCAGCATCAACAAGTAACATATCATTACGAATCCTGTCATACTAGTGGTGAAATCTGTCACGTAGATAAATACACTTACATGATTATCATTGCTACACATGAAATGGTGATGTAATCTCTTAAGAAAGCTTCTTCTACTTTGAAGATCTACAGCCATAACTATGATCAACGATGGCTGTACACCCTGCAGTTGAACTGTTTACCCCCACCCCCACCCCCTTTTTGTTTGGTTTGGTACAACATTTAGGCTAAGAAAATTAACTTGTCATCTGGTGAGTATCTGAAAGATGGTGGTTATTGTTTCAATATGGCTGCAAACAGACACCCCACACACACAGTCGCAGCTGTTGTCAATGCATCAGATTCGATACGCCAGACATGATTTACCATCCAAATTACTGCCTCACCCCTTCTACGCCAAGCTATGATAACCTATCACCCAGATTAATACATTAATCCCCATCAGCTGGAGGGGTACTGACCTATCGTCTACACTAATACATCAACCTTTTTTTTTCTTACTTTATGAACTGGTTGTTACTATTCTCCAGACGGATACATCATTTCCATGACACAAAAAGGTCCAAACTTATCATATACATTCATACATCATGTGTTATGCTTAAACACGAAAGAGTAATGTCCTTTCTCAGACTGTATCAAGAGTTCAGCCGGCCCTTTCGTTTAATTCAAAGAGCTGTGGATCTGAGATTAATTTGATGTCCGTCGTTCGATTTCAATAATAATGTGGTGTGAAACAACGTAGATGCTGGCTGTTTACCACCCGCCTTAATGTACCAGTCAGAATTAGCTAAGTAGTCGGAAGATCAGGCGGTGACTTCAAGAGCAGTCTAAATGAAATCCAAAACAAGTGTGACTGCCCGCGGTCAAGCAAACAGGAACCAGAAAAAACACAAAAGAATAAGAACGCGCGTGAAATACAACAAGACAAGACAGGCGCCTGTCTTGTCTTGTTGTATTACATACGCGTTCTTATTCATATTTCGAGTCTACAGTAAGCCGAGAAACAAGTTCAGAATGCTGAACAACGTGTGGAGGTCCAACCTTCCTCCCTTCTTCAGTACGGCATCAACACAAAGCTGAGACTGTGCCAGACCTGTGTCCTTTCCATCCTGCTTTACACTTCAAAATGTTGGAGAACTACAGACAACAAGCTGACAAATGTATCAAACTTCCACATAATGAAACTCTGAAGAATCGTACGAACCGTTTTGCTTAACACCATCTCCAACCAATGACTATTCGTCCAATGCAGTCAAGACAGTATGGGCACCATCATCATTTAAAGACGATGGAGATGCATTGGGCACATTATCTGAAGACAACATGATAATATCACCGGGACTGTCTTTCACCGGACACCAGAAGAAAGATGCAATAGAAGCTGGCCCAGAACAGGTAGGAGCGGAGGGCCATCTTTGTTCTTCGGCCCATCACGCCAAAGTAATGCAAATGAGAATGTGAGTTGAGTATCTGAGTACAGTATGATCACCATTAAATGCTTTGTCTCAAGAGTCTCTCTCTCTCTCTCTCTCTCTCTCTCTCTCTCTCTCTCTCTCTCTCTCTCTGTGTGTGTGTGTGTGTGTGTGTGTGTGTGTGTGTGTGTGTGTGTGTGTGTGTGTGTGTGTGAGGTTCTTCGTAGGATCAAGGAGAGTTCCAGTCAGCATTGATCGATGGCGTGGGATGGACTAAATGTGGTGAACCCGAAACAATACATCTGCACAGACGAAGTGTTTCGATATACTTTATATGGTGCACCACATACAATGAAGCTTTTTAAATGAAGATTTCAGAAGGACTACATATGGTGTACTAGGTATACTACGTTATTCCCATCACAAAGTCACAAACCCTACGTTATTCCCATCACCAAAGTCACAAACCCTACGTTATTCCCATCACCAATGTCACAAACCCTACGTTATTCCCATCACCAATGTCACAAACCCTACGTTATTCCCATCACCAATGTCACAAACCCTACGTTATTCCCATCACCAATGTCACAAACCCTACGTTATTCCCATCACCAAAGTCACAAACCCTACGTTATTCCCATCACCAAAGTCACAAACCCTACGTTATTCCCATCACCAAAGTCACAAACCCTACGTTATTCCCATCACCAATGTCACAAACCCTACGTTATTTCCTTCACGAAAGTGACAAACCCTGTGTTATTCCCATCACCAATGTCACAAACCCGACGTTATTCCCATCACCAATGTTACAAACCCTGTGTTATTCCCATCACCAAAGTCACAAACCCTACGTTATTTCCATCACGAAAGTGACAAACCCTGTGTTATTCCCATCACCAATGTCACAAACCCTACGTTATTCCCATCACCAATGTCACAAACCCTACGTTATTTCCTTCACGAAAGTCACAAACCCTATGTTATTCTCATCACAAAAGTCACAAACCCTACGTTATTCCCATCACCAACGTTACAAACCCTACGTTATTCCCATCACCAACGTCACAAACCTACGTTATTCCCATCACCAAAATTAAACACGACCTCTTTTCGGTGCCTGCACTACAGCAGAGCTTTCTGGTCACAAAGAACACGTCTACAGGATTGGTGTCTTAAGTTCTTAAGCACATCCCCATCTGGTCGCCTGCGCTTTCAAGAGGATTGACGTACTTCTCTATTGTGAGGTTTGTCTCTAAGACGACTTAGCTGACGAAGGCATTGTCATCGTCCGCTGTTTATGTGCAAAGCTACAAATCACTACGCGGGAATTTGAGATCCACCCACGATTTTTCATCCTTACATACGTTCTACATCAGTCGTTCGTTTGATGCTTCTTAGGTACCAGCATCATCCTTGCCATTGTCTGGTCAGACTTCGGTGCAGGCAAGTCGGTAACTAACTAATTGTTATTTTTGAGGGGTAGGGATGGGGGTGGGGGGGGGGGGAGGAATAAATCTCTTCCAGAGTGGTCTGTGGAGAGGAAGGAAATCCTTGTTTACATTTTTGTAGACTTCTATCCAATGACAAATCGAGGCCTCTCTCTCTCTCTCTCTCTTCTTCTTCTTCTTCTTCTTCTCTCTTCTTCTTCTTCTTCTTCTTCTTCTTCTTCTTCTTCTTCTTCTTCTTCTTCTTCTTCTTCTTCTTCTTCTTCTTCTTCTTCTTCTTCTTCTTCTTCTTCTTCTTCTTCTTCTTCTTCTTCTTCTTCTTCTTCTTCTCTCTCTGAGCTGTTTGATGATTTTTTTTATCCTTGCTTCCTTTCCTTTTCTTCTCTTCCGAAGAGCCGCTCTAGGTATTTGATTTGGGTTAAGCGTTTAGATATCCGGGCTGCAATGGTAAGAATTAATACATTTTTGTCAGTTGTCATCTTACTTCACTCAAACCAACATCAGAGCCGTCAGATTTTTTCCAGGAAAAACTAGTCAATAAAATGCGTATATCAAATGATGAATTCTCTAATCACAATAAATAGTTCTTCGAAATGAGAGAGAGAGAGAGAGAGAGAGAGAGAGACAGAGACAGTGAGAGAGAGACAGAGACAGAGACAAAGACAGACAGACAGACAGAGACAGAGACAGAGACACAAACAGACAGACAGGCAGGCAGCAAACAGACAGGCAAACAGACAGACAGATGAACAGTCACAATGCAGAGCGAGAATGTATGTTAATGGACTGTTAATAACAACAGAAACAACATAACAACGACTCCAACTTCTTGTAATTTTTTTAAAATTCAAAAACAAAACAAACCAAACCAAAACCGGAAGCAGTGTTTCGAAAAGACAAGCAAAATTCAAACAGAGTAAAAACAAAAGATTTAAAGTACGAATATTCTATCGTATCCTGGCAGCAAATACGATTTCGAAAGAAATTAGTATTGTGCAGAGTAGCATACATAGCTTTTGCAATGAATAAAGAGAGAACATGACATACGTGCTTGGTGCAACAGTGAACACAAACAATTATTCTGGAATTGTTTTCAAAATCATGATCCGACACATTGTTAAAATGTAACCAATCTACATGTACATTTTAAAAAAATGTAAATTTCTGAACTGGTTTGACTTTAAAAAAGTAACTAAGTACTTAATTATATCCTGCTGTCTGCAACTTGTTATTTCATCCGACCGACTCATCAGCAACCTTCCATTTCAGAGGGAAGGAAAGAGAAAGAGAGAGAGAGATACAGACAGACAGACAGACAAACAGACAACATGGCAGACAGAGAACAAGAGACAGACAGACAGAAAGAGACAGACAGACAGAGAAGAGAGAGAGAGAGGGATGGAGGGGAGGCAAACAGACAGACACAAACAGAAAGTGGCAGGGGATGGGTCCACTGAAAATTAATTTAATTAATTCGATTCACCCGGCAGCTTACCCCTTCAGACTAAAAACTACAGAGACAAGAGACACACAGACACACAGACACACAGACAGTCAGACAACAGACAGGTACACAGGCAACTAACACTTCTAACTTCGACTAATAAGCGAAGTCTGTTTTCATTAAGAAATTTTGAATATAAAGTTTCCGCTGGCCTTTTTTTTTTTCCCTGAACAAAGTGGTTTCTGTCAGCAAAATAATGCGTAAACGCCAAAACAACTGTGTCCTCAACTCATCCCAGCTCCGAGTTCATATTGCTTACAGCCCAGCCGACTACTAGAGCCATATCAGGATTAACACCACGTCAACACAACAACCAGGTTAAGAAACAGTTAAAAACCATTAACCTTGCAATCTCAAACGCAATCAAAGAAAATCATACTTGGACGTAAAATCATATCAGGTGAAATCTATTGATCTCTTGTAAAAACTGGAAAATTGCATCAGGAGGGTTGTCTCGGAAGAGGTTCTTTAAGGAGTCCGCCGTGTAGTGCCTTTGTCTACATCGTACAGTCCCAGCAATCAAGGAGAAGGTGTCTGATGCTCAACGGCTCGTCACATGGTATACACCACGCGTGTTTTCATTTTTTTTTTAAAGGTACGAATGAGTGTAGGATGTGTGACCCGTGCATAACCTACATGAACATAATAACACTGTCTCTTTCTTGCGGTTCCATGCAGCAGATGAGACAATTTCTTTTTAAGTTAGGGCGGATTTGGAAAAAGTTTGCTAACTGTCTGTTTATTCCAATCCTCCTCCCACACATTTCTCACGTAACTGTGTAATTTGAATTTTACATATGTGTAAAACGGAATGAAGGACTGAGACACCTTTTTCCCTTGTGGCGTTCTCGGCCAGGCAATCAGCCTTTTTCATCTCAGCTTATCAGAGTTTGTCAGCATGACGCTATTATCGTCTGAGGAGTAGGTCTGTGGACCAGCTTCTCGTAGGTTGTTATGCCCCTCTACCCAGCCTCTAACTCCTCCCTAAGGTCCTCCACTACCCCCCCTCTCCCCATCTATTTCTCAATGCGTCAGATTTTGAAAAGTCACATTCTGAAGGAACTGAATTAGGTTTGGGTCCAGGCTCACACGCGTGTCGCTGATTTTTGTTGTTTTGTTTTATCTGTTTGTTTGTTTGTTTGTTGTTTGTTTGTTTGCTTGTTTGTTTGTTTTTGTTTGTTTTGCATGGCATCTGTTCAGAAGACACAATGAGATTCAGAAAGAGACAGAGAGGGAGGGGGGGGGGTAGACAGAGGGAAAGAGAGACAGACAGACGGACAGAGAAAGACAGGCAGAGAAGAGAGAAAGAAAGTGTGTGTGTTTGTGTGTGTATGTGTGTGTGTGCGCGCGCGCGTGCGTGCGTGCTCGTGGTGGTGTGTGTGTGTGTGTGTGTGTGTGTGTGTGTGTGTGTGTGTGTTGTGTGTGTGTGTTTTGTGTGTGCGACAGAGAGAAAGGGAGATAGACAAATAACAGTCATACAGACAGAGGACAGGGAAAGAAAGACAGCGCGCGCGCGCGCGGAGAGAGAGAGAGAGAAGAGAGAGACAGAGAGAGACAGAGACAGAGACAGACAGAGACAGAGACAGAGAGAGACAGAGAACAAAGAGAGAGAGAGGGGGGGAGGAAGAAGGAGAGAAAGACAGACATACACAGACAGCCAGACAGTCAGACAGACAGACAGACAGGCAAACCGACAGAAACAGAGAGATGAGAAAACTATTTAAAACACTTACCTGGATTTCCGAATATACCAGCGGACGTGATATGAAACAGAAAAGAAAAATAAACAAACATTATTGGAGAAAAGATGTAATATTCCAGTGAGTGAATGACAAAGATAGTGAGAAAAAGATACTCAAAGAGAGAGACAGAGACAGACAGAAAGAGACAGATAGAGGGAGAGGGAAAAAAGAGAGACTGAGACATATACAGGGACAAAGAAGAGGAGGCAGGAGGAAAGGGAGGACAAGAGAGAGGAGACAGAGAGAGAGAAGGAGGGGTTAGACCAAGAGAAACAGACTGAGATCAGACAAAGACGAGAGAGAGAGAGAGAGAGAGACAGACAGACAGACAGAGAACTGAAACAGACAGACAGACAGAGATAGAGAGAGAGACGAAACAGATGAATGAGACAAAGACACAGAAGAGAGAGAAAGGGAGAGAGAGAAGACACAACGACAGAGACAGAGACAGAGATACAGAACAGAAACAGACAGACAGACACAGAGATAGAGAGAGAGAGAGACGTACAGAGAGAAACATCTTCGTATTCTTATTGTATAAAACCCAAAAGAGACACAGATGGAGAGACACAGCTCTGACAGACAGACAGAAGTAAAGAGACACAGAGGGAGAGACACAGCTCTGACAGACAGACAGAAGCAAAGAGACACAGAGGGAGAGACACAGCTCTGACAGACAGACAGAAGCAAGAGACACAGAGGGAGAGACACAGCTCTGACAGACAGACAGAAGCAAAGAGACACAGAGGGAGAGAGTTTCAGAACACCACCTCCATCTCTACAGCCCTCATATTCCATCATCACCCCCCCTCCTGATTTTTCCGGCTCCTTCACTGACACGGCACAATTCCCAATAGTCACGTACATACAACGTCTGTGCCCAAGGTAGGACACGTATTCTGATGCTCTGGCATCTTAGCAAGAGACACGATAATCATTAGACAGCGGGAACACAAGTATAAAAACGCATTTCATTTAAGAGAGAGAGGGGAGAGAGAGAGGGAGAGAGAGACAGACAGACAGACAGGCGGAGACAGACAGACAGATGGAGACAGACAGAGAGACCCAAAGAGAGACAGAGACAGAGAGAGAGACAGACAGACAGAGAGACAGAGACAAAGAAACAGCCAGAGAGACAGAGATGGGGGAGGAGCTGGCTAGAGAGGGAAAGCGTGCCAAAGAGAGAAAAAGAAAGCCAGACAGAGAGACAGAGAGACGAGAGACAGAGACAGACAGAGAGACAGGAGACAGAGACAGAGACAGACAGACAGACAGAGAGACAGAGAGACAGAGACAGACAGACAGACAGAGAGACAGAGACAGACAGAGAGACAGAGAGAGAGACAGACAGACAGACAGAGAGACAGAGACAGACAGACAGACAGACAGAGAGACAGAGAGACAGAGAGACAGAGACAGACAGAGAGACAGAGAGACAGAGACAGACAGACAGACAGACAGAGAGACAGAGACAGACAGACAGACAGACAGACAGAGAGAGAGACAGACAGACAGAGAAGACAGAGAGACAGAGACAGACAGACAGACAGAGAGACAGAGAGAGAGACAGACAGACAGACAGACAGACAGAGAGACAGAGACAGACAGACAGAGAGACAGAGACAGACAGACAGACAGAGAGACAGAATGGGAGACAGACAGACAGACAGAGAGACAGAGACAGACAGAAAGACATACACAGAGACAGAGATGGGGAGACAGAGACAGAATGGGAGACAGACAGACAGACAGAAACAGAGAGAAAGAAGACAGAGACAAGGCATATTCAGAAAGATACTGCCAGACAGGGAGGACAGGGAAGGGGGAAGAGAGAGAGAAAGAGAGAGAGAGAGAGAGAGAGAGAGAGAGAGACAGACAGAGAGACAGAGAAAGACAGAAAGACAGACACAGAGACAGAGATGGGGAGACAGAGGCAGAATGGGAGACAGACAGACAGACAGACACAGAGAGAAAGAAGACAGAGACAAGGCATATTCAGAAAGATACTGCCAGACAGGGAGGACAGGGGAAGGGGGAAGAGAGAGAGAAAGAAAGAGAGACAGAGAGAGAGAGAGAGACAGACAGACAGACGGACACAGACGGACAGACAGACAGACAGACACAGACCGACAGACAGACAGACAGACTGAGAATAACAGACAACAGACAGAGC
The DNA here is from genome assembly GCA_030674185.1 of Monoplex corrugatus. Lineage (NCBI taxonomy): Eukaryota > Metazoa > Mollusca > Gastropoda > Littorinimorpha > Ranellidae > Monoplex > Monoplex corrugatus. The sequence continues at coordinate 32,467,206 of CM060307.1, read as the reverse complement.
AGGAGTGATGGTGGAGCTCCCATGACTGCCCCCCCCCCCCTCCCTCTTCTCCCAGGGCCCCCACATCTCCCATTATCAGCATCTTCCAGCCATGTCCCACAGTCACGTACTGACGGAAACTATTCTTGTGCCCTGCCTTTACACCTGATTTGATGATTTGCTGTCTCGTTAGGAGGCACCGTGGTGATGTTAGACAGAGAGGGCGGTGTGGGGATGTGGGGGTGGGGAGGGAGACGAGAGCGTGCGACAGAGGTAAAGAGAGACAGAGAGACAATCGGGCGGAGAGATGACCAAAGGACAGAAACAGAGATGGAGATAGAGATGGAGACTGGAGACTGGGAGAGAGAAAGAGAGAGAGAGAGAGAGACAGAGACAGAGGGAGACAGAGAGAGACAGAGAGTGAGTGAGTGAGAGAAAGAGAGAGAGAGACAGAAGGAGAAGAGGGGGACAGAGAGAGACAGAGAGTGAGTGAGTGAGAGAAGAGAGTAAGACAGATTAGAGATAACAAAGAGGAGAGAGAGTGAGTGTGTGTTTGTGTAGGTGTGTGTGTGTGTGTGTGTGTGTGTGTGTGTGTGTGTGTGTGTGTGTGTGTGTGTGTGTGTGTGTGTGTGTGTGTAAGTGACAGAGAGAGAGGGAGTAAGACAGAGAGAGTGAGAGACAAATAACAGAGGAGTTGTGTGTGTGTGTGTGTGTGTGTGTGTGTGTGTGTGTGTTGTGTGTGTGTGTGTGTGTGTGTGTGTGTGTGTGTGTGTGTGTGTAAGTGACAGATAGAGATGGAGTGAGACAGAGAGAGTGAGAGACAAATAACAGACAGAGGAGTGTGTGTGTGTGTGTGTGTGTGTGTGAGAGAGAGAGAGAGAGAGAGAGAGAGAAACAGAGACAGAAACAGAGACAGAGACAGAAACAGAAACAGAGACACAGATAGTCAGACAGAGGACAGCGAGACAGACAGACAGAGACAGAGAGAAAGAAAGGAAGGAAGAGAGACAGACAGAAAGACAGACAGACAGACAGACAGACAGAAGAGACATTTTCTAAATGCAATCAAGAGGGATTCACCGCACTAGAACTATTCCTTGGTTACATACGAGCGTATGCGTTCCACCAAACCCTGCCATCGATAATCCCGCAGACTTCACGAACCTGCACAAAACCCTGTGCGCTGATAAGATCTTGAAACGCAAGCGAAGATGGGGATTAAGTGACCCTAGGGGATGGGGGGAAAGGAGGGGAAAAGAGACCTACGAATCACTAAAGCTGACGCTACCAGAATGATTGGAGCATTAAGATGGGCACCTTGGATACAACAGCCCGCCTCGACCCATCAACTTCCAGTGCGGTGAACAAGTCGAGCAGTGTAGCGACTTCAAATACCTCGGAGTGAGCAATCCTCCTCTTCCACTGTTGTCGACGAGCGTTTCGGTCAGGCCTGGGCCGCGATGAACAAGCTGAAACCCGTCGGTAAAGATGATTGCCTCTTCCGAAGTGCAGTTGAGAGCATTCTGTGCTATGGCATGGAATGCCTCCGCTGACAGCTACATTCTCTTACACGATAGACAGCAGGCATGAAGAATGGTACGAGCAGCACTTTGCGTCTTCTACCCAGACCGACTCTCGACAGACGAGCTCTACAACCGGTCGAAGCTCTCTCGTCTCAGCTCACACTAGCGCAAACGGAGACTTCGACTCATTGGCCACGTCCTCCGGATGCAAAATAGGTCACAGTCGCCACTTGGCATGCCCTATCGACTTCGACGACAACGGATTCCACCTGCGACAAGGGCAAGCGAGAACGCTCATCGTTGAGAGCCGATTTGAACGATGACTTGAATTCGATCAGTATTAGTACCGTACAGGCTGTGATAAATATGCCAAAGAGACAATATTCAAATTTTATTGATTCGTTTGATGCCTGATATGCTATTATGCTATCTAATATTTGAACATAATATATATATATATATTTCAATCCAGGCACACTACTTAAAAATGGCCTTTTTGCTGCCTATCTTAATATATGTATATATGTATATATATATATATATATATATATATATTTATATATTATATGTATATATACATATATTAAGATAGGCAGCAAAAAGGCCAATTTTTAAGTAGGTGCCTGGATTGAAATCGAGACCTGGCCATTTTTTTATGTAGCGGGCTGGGACTGAACTCGAAGACATGCAGGTCTTGAATTTACGGCTTTATCAAGACAACCAGTTCAGCAAACCTTTAAAAACAAACCAACAAACTAGTTACCATGGTGTTGTGATCAGTGCAACGGACTACCAGATGATGAGTTGTAGGTTCGAATCCTCATCAGTCACTTCAAAACTCATTGTGGAATTTTTCGACTCCGATCATCTCCTACTCAAAGCTGAGTGTACATGTACTATGGGCTCATTGGGAAGACCGGGACCACAGAGTCGAGTCTCATCCACTTCACGGATGCTGTTGCTGAAATCTTCTGACCAACTCCGCAGGTGTCTGTATCTCTCGGGCATGGTTACCAGAATGTATTACGAGAGCAAGCGTACAGTATAGCCCTGTCACGCAGTCTCAATCCTAGATGGAACTCATAACATCGTGGTTATCATCCTCATTGTCATTATCATTATCGAATTGTGAAAAACTGCGCCAGCTTTTGTGGCCATTACGGTGCGTACAAAATGAGGAAAAAAAATATGAGCACAAAAGAAATCTACTTAAGTGCGATGATCCTTAAAGCAAAACAAACAATACAATTTGTGGCCCAACTGAAGGCCAAAATCTACGACCTCTGTGTTATCAGCATAGTGCTTTAATCAACCAAGAAAATCTTCAAAAGATACAGAGAGAAAGAAGAGAGAGAGAAAGAGAGAGAGAGAAGAGAGAGAGGACAGAGATACAGACAGACAGACAGACAGGCAGACGGAGAAAAAGAGAGAGAAGAGAGAGGGGGAGAGAGACACACACACGACAGACAGACAGACAGAGTGAGAGAGAAAGAAAGAGAGAGAGAGAGAGAGAGAGAGAGAGAGAGAGAGAGAGAGAGAGAGCTTCTACCTGAGAATGTGTTCAAAACGAAATCATCGCACTCGGAGAACTCCGTATGCGCTCCACCCAAATCTGCCAGCAATTACCCCGCATACTTTCTGAGCACTCTAAGGTTCTCGCAAGGAGTTGAAATGGGAATGGTGGGTGGTGGTGGTGGTAGAGAAGGGACTTACTAAACATTAACCCGATACCACCAGAACGACAGAAATATAAAGATGGACAGCTAAAAGGCCAGCTTTTAATGTTTGCGGGCTGGGATTGAATTCCCAATATCACAATTTGAGAGCACGGCTCTCTCAAAAGAACCACCAACCACCCCATCTATAAAAAAATTTAAAAAATAAAAGAAAAGGATTATGACATCTCTTCCTCCGCTGTCTTTCAGTCTTCTTCTATCTCCGGTACGGATTCTGGTCGCACGCAGAACTTCCAATTGTCACGTAGTAACAGAGCCATTCATCTGGGCGCAACCTCGATACGTGTTTAGAAAGCTTTGGCAGTTCATCAGGAGGAAAGCAATTACACCTATTACTCTACACTCGTGCTCAAGCAAGCCCGTGCGCATGAAAACAAGTCAACACACACATGAGCGCGCGCGCGAGCACTCGTACACATACCCCCATACCCTCCCCCCCCCCACCCCGAATCCGTTCCTCTTGGCAGGTAACAGCTCCCCTGCCCTGCTCAGGTCATTCTTCCAAACAAGTACTTTCTGTATCAAGGACGACTCTCTCTCTCTCTCTCTCTCTCTCTCTCTCTCTCTCTCTCCCCACCCCCTCTCTCCCCCTTCACTTTCCCTTCGACCTCTATGTGGAAAGCAACTTCTCTCTCTTTGTCTCTGTGCCCCTGTCTCTTTGTGCGCATTAGAGAGAGAGTGTGTGTGTGTGTGTGTGTGTGTGTGTGTGCGTGCGTGCGTGCGCGCGTGCGTGCGCGTGGTGGTGGTCTTTGATTTAATGTCTATTCACTAAAGTGCGTGCGCGCGCGCGCGCGTGTGTGTGTGTGTGTGTATGTGTGTGTGTATGTGTCTGTCTGTCTGTGTCTGTATCTGTGTATTTGTGTGTGTCTGTATGTGCATTTGTGTGAGTGTGTGTGCGTGTGTGTGTGTGAGTGTGGGGGGTGTGGGTGTGGGTGCGCGCGCACGCATGCGCGCCTGTGTGTGCGTGTGTGTGTGGATATTGTGTGTGTGCGTGTGTGTGAGTGAGTGAGTGAGTGAGTGAGTGAGTGAGTGAGTGAGTGTGTGTGTGTGTGTCGTGTCTGTGTCTGTGTCTGTGTGTGTGTCTGTGTCTGTGAGGGTGTGTGTGTGTGTATGTATGTTTGTGTGTGTGTGTGTATGTGTGTGTGTGTGTGTGTGTGTGTGTGTATGTATGTATGTATGTATGTATGTGTGTGTGTGTGTGTGTGTGTGTGTGTGTGTGTGTATGTATGTATGGGTGTGGGTGTGTAGGTGTGTCTGTGTGTACATGGGCGCCCAGATGGAGACAGACTAAAGAAGCAAAGCAGCGAGCCATCCAGACGAAACGAGAATCGAATGTCATTCCTGTATGACTAGAAAGCTCCAGGTTCTCCATCCTTCCTCTCCATTATTCCAGCTTTCTACTGGGGTCACCCTGATGACACTTTGAATAGTCACGTTCCGGAGAAACCATTATGTTTGTGCCCTGTCTTCCACGTGTGTTTGTATCTTCTAGCATCAAGTCGTCCTCACACACATTCATGACCATAGACTACTGGACCCAATAAAACAAACTGTAATTACTGTGGGTTTATGATAATAATAATAATCATAATGATAATAAGAAGAAAAAGACGAAGAAAAATATGAATGATAAGAACAATCAAAATGATTTATAACAATAGTAATAATAATCATAATAATGTTAATAATAATAATAACAACAATAGCAATAATAATGATAATATTAATGTATGTATATAGCTAGATAGCGAGAGAAACACACAGACGGATAGATAGACAGACAGACAGACGGATAGACAGACAGACAGACAGATAGATAGATAGATAGATGGATAGATAGATAGATAGATAAATAGATAGATAGATATAGACAGACAGATAGATAGATAGGTAGACAGATAGATAGATAGACAGATAGATAGACAGACATAGATAGATAGATAGATAGATAGATAGATAGATAGATAGATAGATAGATAGATGGGCGAACAGACAGATAGGGATATGTAATCTCTGTGTCTGTATGTAATCGGCTGCAAACAGTTCCAACTAAATCCAATGCAGAAGAACAAAAGTGAACTCGGTATTACTTTAAAAATGTCCCTGTATGCAGCAAGAGTCCGATAGCTAAGTGGTTAAGACATCCATCACAATGGTGACTTGGCCTTGAGAGACAAGACCACTTGGAGGCACTGATACAAACTGAGATGAGAGAAACAATAGCAACAGCAGAGGGCTTTCACGAGTCGTGATCTGGATGTTGCCCGACCCCTTTAACTCTTTCACCGCCAAGTTTCCGCAGAAACGGCAGTCCTCAGTGCCAAGTATATTTTGGGCAGCCAATTTTGCAGCGGAGTACGCATTTTTAAAAGTTTATATCTCAAAGACTATTAAAGATTTTGACTTACTTTTTTTTTTTGGTGTGTAAAGGGCAGATGTTCTGTTTATATATGAATGCTTGCTTATGTTTATGTGCTTGATTGATTATTCCACAAATAATCTTATTATAAAGAAAAACAAACAATTTCTTTTCATACGGTTTATTAGTTGTACTACTGACCTTATTTCGTGAGTTGTGCGCCAGATATCATTATAATAAATAAGGAAAAGCGATGGAAAATATACACACAGAGTCAGCTGTCTGCTTATTCTACTCGGAGTGGTAGACAATGCGTGTCGATTTGCAGCCATTTTGCAGAAAACACTTCGGAGAAAACGTAACATAAATTCCGACAGCTAAGAAAGCCACACTTCGTCCTTACTGCTGAAAAACTAGGTCGCTGAGTAAAGTTTAAAAATAGCACAGTCGCCTGCATTCACCAGTGGAGCTGACAGAAGCTTTTAACCCGCGTGAAAAGCTATCGTTGAGCATGACCCCTCCAAGTCACACAAATGCGACCATGGCGGTCGTACGGGAAGTCGCTTGATTGCGACTATGGCGGGAAAAGAGTTAAGCATAAGGAGTTTAGAGTCGAAGCACTTTGACTAAGGTGGCCTTCTGTTCTGAGGGCCCTCTGCTGTTAAGCTCTCCTCAGGATTTCAGGATTTCAGGATTTCTGAGTATGTATATTTGATGAGAAAGATAAGCGCATACTTGATACGCTTCTGTTCTAACCGAATCAAAAGACACTGTGATCAGGGAAGACCACTAAGGCATTTCTAGGAAAATCTGAAGGCTAATCTCGTCAATGTAAGCATCAGTATCAACTGGGAAGGCACCATGGAAGACCACTAAGGCAATACAAGGATACTCTGAAGGCTAACCTTATCAATTTCAACATCAACATCATCAACTGTGAAAACGCCATGGAAGACCACTAAGGCAATACAAGGATACTCTGAAGGCTAATAACCTGATCAATTTCAACATCAACACCATCAACTGTGAAAACGCCATGAAAGACCACTAAGGCAATACAAGGATACTCTGAAGGCTAATCTTATCAATTTCAGCATCAACACCATCAACTGTGAAAACGCCATGGAAGACCACTAAGGCAATACAAGGATACTCTGAAGGTTAACCTTATCAATTTCAACATCAACATCATCAACTGTGAAAACGCCATGGAAGACCACTAAGACAATACAAGGATACTCTGAAGGCTAACCTTATCAATTTCAACATCAACATCATCAACTGTGAAAACGCCATGGAAGACCACTAAGACAATACAAGGATACTCTGAAGGCTAACCTGATCAATTTCAACATCAACATCATCAACTGTGAAAACGCCATGGAAGACCACTAAGACAATACAAGGATACTCTGAAGGCTAACCTTATCAATTTCAACATCAACATCATCAACTGTGAAAACGCCATGGAAGACCACTAAGACAATACAAGGATACTCTGAAGGCTAACTTTATCAATTTCAGCAGCAACACCATCATCTTCTTCTTCTACTTCATCATCATCACCATCATCACCATCTTCTTCTTCTTCTTCTTCCTGGCTCTCTTTCTTCTTCTTCTTCTACTACTACTACTAGTACTACTACTACTATACTACTACTACTACTACTACTACTACTACTTCTTCTTCTTCTTCTTCTTCTTCAGCACAGAAAATACGATGGTCAACCCACATTAAATCGTTCTCATTTTGCGCAAGTCTATTACCGAACATCAACTGATCCCAAACATAAAACGATGATTTCTAAATATATATATATATAAAAGATATTAAAAAAATGAAAAAATGCATCCGATATGCTCCGAAACAGGATATGGGTTAATCCATACATAATTGAGACGTAAGTACTTAAATTAGTGTGAGTACACACACACACACACACACACACACACACACACACACACACACACACACACACACACACACACACACACACACAACATACATATATATATATGTATTTGCATGTATATGTACATACATTATATATATAATGTTTATATATATATACATATATATATATATGCATATATATATATATGTATATGTATATATAATACACGTGTGTGTGTGCACATTTGCAAATGATTATGGTATAAACAGAGAGAGAGAGAGAATGAGAAAGAACGAGAGAGAGAGAGAGAGACAAAAAGACAGACAGATATAAGGGGGAAGGAGAGATCTCGCTGTGATGCTGCTTGTAACTGATAGTAGATGACCTAAAAAGCCATGTCCTTACTTCCAGAAATATCAAACTGCGAACGCAAGTGAAATTAAAATCAGATCTGAATAAAAAAAAAATTAAAAAAAACTTTCAATCTTTATTTTACGCGTCTGACTCTTGGGGATTCTTTTTTTCACGTTTTTGTAAATGTCGTTGTCGTTTTTTGTGGCAGTAGTTGTTGTTGACCTCTCCCCGCCCCCCTCATTTCTACCTCTCCCCCCCCCTCCCCCCACCATAAATGGATTTTTTTCATATTATCACGTATCCTCAGGGGTGTGATTCCCAGCTTCACGACCATAAAATTTTGTACGTTCACTAGCTGTACACGTTAATGAGACCTTATACTGTACTCAGCTCTTACTTAGAATACAATAGCCTGCTCTAAGCACATTCTGAAGTCTTCAGTGATGGCCTTTTTAAGCCGTTTCACAGAGCTAGAGAAGTGGGTTATGGAAAAAATCAGGTTTCAATGTAAACGCTAACACGAGAAAAATAGAACGAGAATGGACAGGCAGAAAACAAAGTGTGCCAAGGACAAAACAAACAAACAAGCAACAAAAAACAGCAACACCATCAGGCAAAAAGCAAAAACAAAAAAAAAACAAAAAACAAAAAACAAACAAAGAAACGGTACACTTTCGCACATATACACGTATACACGCAAAGTAACGAGGCAGAAACAAAGACAGTGACAGGAATAAGGAAAAATCCAGCACAGAATTTTCTAAAGGTAGGGATGCTGTTTATACTGGAAGAGCCCCCAGCATCCCCATAGGGGCGGGGGTATTTACTGCACCTGCATTTCCGTTGATGCCAATGATTTGTTTATAACGACAATGTGTCTGTAATCCATTTTAACATTTCATTGCACTTGCATTTCTGTTGATGCTAATGGTATGTTGATAATGAAAATGTGTCTATAATTCATTTCTATTGTCTATTTACCATTGAATTATTACAGTTCATCCGTTTTTGTCATAAGGGTAGGCGTTGACATGTGTCTGCATTATGCGTGTCTGCCTTTTTTCTATTTTCATGCTTTCGTGAAGGCGTTGCACAAAGTAGTCTTTATCTTTGTTATGTGTGAATACGTTCACTGTTATTTGAGTCAGCCTCTCTCGTAGACCCGTTGACGTTCTTATGACAAACAAATAGGTCGTCAAGCCCTTTCGTCAGTTCTTGAAATGCGTCCTTGGGTTAACATGGTTTTTGTACGATCTTCGTGTTTTTTTTTATTTGCATTGTTTTGTTTTGTTTTGTTATTCTTCTTCTTCTCCTCCTCCTCTTTGTTTTTTATTCGTCTTCTTCTTCTTCATCTACTTCTTCTTCTTCTTCTTCTTCTTCATCTACAGTGTACTTCTTTTTCGTCTTCTTCTTCTTCTTCTTCTCCTCCTCCTCCTCCTCTTTAAACTGAGTGAAGAGTCATTGGGGCGCCCCCCACTAACAAACTGTTCACCAAAAGTTTTCCAGCTCTGTCAGTTGTGTGTCAAAGCCTGGATCTCTGCAAATGGCTTTTCCTGTCCATTCCGCAAAGTTGTAAGTCTATCGTCTTTCTTTCTCTTTGGTTTTGTTTTCCCCTGTCTTCCCCTTCGATACGATAAAAGCCAATAAAACAACAACACAGCACCCAGATTCACCAACGACCCCCAAAGAACAGAAAACAACATCAACAAAAAGCCCCCTTCCCCCCCCCCCCATCCCCCCGCCCATTCTTCTACAACGAATGGTTGTCAGCAGGGCCGACTTCGGGGGGGGGAGGGGGGAGGGGGATCAATGTGGAGACTATGAGGCGACAAAAGGATGCTAAAGGAGACCATGTTCTTTACCTTATTACTCACACGGAGAGATGGATGTTGGGAGAAAGTGGGCCATTCTGTACGGAGCTGCTGGAATTATCGGCTGAGAAATGGTTTGGGAATAAGAGGAGATTGAACAGATTTAGAGATGCTGCGTCCACCTTCAATCACTGTAAACGACCAGTCTTAGACTCGGTCTGTAAGCACGGCAATTTAAATGTAATATATGCAGTGTGTGAGTAAGCAAATGAATTTAGGAAGAAAGGGAGTAAGGTAGAGAATGACAGAGAGAAACGGAGATGAAAGAGAAGAAAATAGGGAGAGAGAGAGAGAGAGAGAGGGAGAGAGAGAGCGGGAGAGAGAGAGAGAAAGAGAGAGAGTGTGTGTGTGGTGTGTGTGTGTGTGTGTGTGTGTGTGTGTGTGTGTGTGTGTGTGTGTGTGTGTGTGTGTGTGTGTGTGTGTGCGTGTGTCTGTGGTGTGCGTTTGTGTGTCCGTGTGTGTGTGTGTGCGTGTGTGTGTGTGTGTGTGTGTGTGTGTGTGTGTGTGTGTGTGTGTGTGTGTGTGTGTGTGTGTGTGTGTGTGTGTGTGTGTGTGTGTGTGTGTGTGTGTGCGAATGCAAGCATTACATTTTCAATAATTTGTTTATTATTCATTCAAAATAATGTGAGCCCCATTTCCATATTAAGACGTATAATCCACACGTCTATTGTGTTAAATCGGCACCTGGGGAAAATAACTCTTCGATCTTTTTCTTTGGTGTAGCTGACACATTCTGTCCGGATTAACTGAATGTAATGTAGCTAAGAGTCTGAATGCACCAGCCTGAGGCTGTGAAGAATGTGAATTTGAATTACAACTTCCGCAGCAGCAATTGTTCCACGAAACCAGATGTGAACTTCTGAGTCATTGAAACAAGATGGGTACACATTTCCGTCAGCAATGATCTTAACCAATTGTACAACCAAGCGACATACAAAGACTTCGGTATTGGCCATTCGTCCAGGTGCAGTGGTTAGCGCAACGAACTACCTATTGGAAGGTTGTAGGTTCGAATCCTCATCAGTCCTGTGAGAAAGGGTTATGTCCCATCATCATTTATGTATTTAATCTATCTGTCAATCAATCTATCTTTCTATCTATCTATCAATCTATCTATCTATCTATCTATCTATCTATCTATCTATCTGTCTGGCTGTCTGTCTGTTGTCTGCTTGCTTGTCTGTCTACCCATCCGTCCGTCCATCCATCCATCCATCTATCCATCCACCCATCCATCTATCTACCTACCTACCTACCTACCTACCTACCTGTCTGTTTGTCTGTCTGTCTGTCTGTCTGTCTATCTATCTATCTATCTATCTATCTATCTATCTATCATCTACCTGTTTATTTATTTGTTTGTTTGTTTGTTTAACTATTTATTTATTTATTTATCTATTTATTTATTTATTCATTTATTTATTTTTCTTATCTATTCATAGTTTACTTTGACAAGAGTTTGAGAGAAACCCAGACCCGGAATCAATCATCGAGTTTCGTGGACGATCAGAGAGCGTAGCAGACGAAAAGGAAGAAAGACTACGGGAACACACAACCAACATGAACACCACTTGGGAAAACGACAGCATGAAGATCAACATCTGCAAAACCGAAACGACAAAAGCAGCAGAACACCTGGACAACCTAATCATTAACTTCAATGGCACTAAACTCAAACACGTGAGAGAATTCAATACCTCGACAGTAATTTTACAGAAGACGGAAAACTTAAACAAGAGTTCGAAAACAGAAACGTAAAAGCAGACAGAGTCAGTTACCTGTCTGAATAGTTTTCCTGAAACATGCCTAATTGTCTATTGTAATATTAGTCAAGTTCAGCATCATCATGTGCCCTGCCGCATGGCGTTGGCGATCATGGACCTCCATATGAATCTATCCTTTGCCGCTGCCAGTATTTCTCCCACTCTTATCTGCCTGTCTGTGTTCATACACTCAACCATTCGTCCACTATTTTTCTCCCTGGGTCTACCTGATGCTCTTTTCCCCTCCAGCTTTCCTGTTGTGACTAGGTGCTCTAATTTTTCTTGCGTCATAAAATGTCCAATGAATGTTGCTTGTCTTTTCTTATTCTGCTTCGTTAATTTTCTTCTTGTGTCTGCCTCCTTCAAGACTGTCTCGTTTGTTTTCGTTGTTGTCCATGAAACCTTTAATATTTTTCTCAGAAACCGCATTTCTGCATCCTCAATCTTGTTCTGACTTTGCGTGTTGACTGTCCACGCTTCACATCCGTACAATAATATCGGTTCTATATAACACCGAAAATCTCCCTTCCTGATGGTAATTGATAGGCATTTGTTGGTAAAAACGTTTTTCATTTTCTTGACTGCTGTTTTAGCTTGGCCAAGCTTATCAATTTCTGTTTCATCCCCACTTTAACAAAGCCATGCCAGGCCTAGACCCTGCCCAAGCCTCTACAGCACAAATTCACCATCTGTTAGATATGGTATTTGTTAACAGCTGTCAACAAGACCAGATGATCAGAAACAGCAACATCAGAAATAGGATGGGAACAACATCGGTCCACCATCGTGTTATTGGAGAGATAGGTTTATTTCCCAGGTCCCTCCCCTTAAAGCGCAATTACCTTTCTTACCTTTATTAGGTCTTGGCAAAAAATTCTGAGAACAGTATGTGTGTGTGTGTGTGTGTGTGTGTGTGTGTGTGTGTGTGTGTGTGTGTGTGTGTGTGTGTGTGTGTGTGTGTGGTGCTGTGTGTGTGTGCGTGTGTGTGTGCGTGTGTGTGTGTGTGCGTGCGTGCGTCTGTGTGTGCGTGAATGTGCGTGCGTGCGCGTTCAAGGATCAGTCACCGAGCAGGTTTGAGTGAAAACGAGCTCAGCATCGTGTGTGTGTTGTGTGTGTGTGTGTGTGTGTGTGTGTGTGTGTGTGTGTGTGTGTGAGAGAGGGGGGGGAGGGTATGTGAGTGTGTAAGACAGAAGGAGAATGACGGCTTGGGTCATAGGTCACACACCTTACTCCTCTCAAGTCTTCTCGACCCCCCGACCTCTCAGTTTGCGTGTGCTTATGTCCTAGAGGTTTCGTCGATGTTGTTGAATGCTTTGGTGAACAATGTGAGTGCGAGCATTGATTTGATTCTAGCAACAAGATTTAGCGCCTTATCAATGTCATTATCGTTTTCTTCTTATTATTTTTCTTATTATTTTCATTATTATCATTATCATTATCATCATTATTATTCAGCTCAGAGTTAAGTGGTGTGATCCTCTGAACAGATTGCATCTTCTCGAGCTGACTCGACAATATTTTAACTCTTTGATTCCTGCACCCTGTGCACCAGCATCCTGCGTTGTCAAGCCATGCTAGCAAAGCAAAAACTTAACCCTTTGACTCCCTTACCCTATCCACCAGCTTCCTGCAGGAAGCTGGTAGATAGGGTGATGGAGTCAAACAGTTTAAGTTTTTGCAGTTCGTAGATAGAGTGAAGGATTGAAAGAATTATGTTTTTGCAGTTGTCAGATGGGATGAGGGAGTCAAAGGGTTAAGTTTTTGCAGTTGTCAGATGGGGTGAGGGAGTCAAAAGGTTAAAGCGAGAGGCAGCTCAAGCCAATAAGACCAGAATCAAAGGCGCAAGTACGTATACCTTAACTCATCCAATACACGGACAGCTCTCCACTTCAGACCTTCTAGCTCTCTGGTGATCGTCAGCTTTTTCTCCCCACGGCACGTATATGATGGTGCCAATGGGCTAGCTTCAGACTTCAAACTTCAAAAAAGCCTTATTACTCAAGGATAGTAGCATTAGGTCTCGTCGGACCTATCTGACAGCTCGTCCTTGATACAAAACAAGCATACTGGTGGAGTCGGGAGCTTGGGAGGTGATTGTCCGAAGAGTGTCGAGGCATTGGTGCTCCGGGTCCCATCGTGATTGTTTTTTTGTTTGTTTGTTTTTTGTTTGTTTGTTTTGTTTTGTTTGTTTGTTTGTTTGTTTTTGTTTTACTTTTGTGTGTGTGATAAATTCGGATTGTGGCTTGGCTGCTAACTTCAGGGAATCAGGCCTGCTGACCTCAGGGAAAGACCTGCTGGCTGCATGGAAAGACTGCAAATCTGGGATCCCTTTCGGGGCACGTTAGTCTTTATTGAACAGCAAAGTGGGCTGTGTCTGGAGCATCATGTCTGGCTATTTTCGCGACCGTTCAAACAACCCCTGTGGTTGATGTAAGGCAACGTTGGGAGCTTCCGACTGCTAGCTGTCGAGACCATAGTAAGGGGAAACGAGATGCCACGCATACGAGCTGGTGGCAGGGCGGGCTGCCCTAAAGAGAGATGAAGACGCAGAATGGGGCGAGAAAGAGGTCTTCCACTCTCTCTTCGTCCGGGGCTGGGCTGGACCTGGTTGGTGCGTGTTGTGTGGCTATGCTCAGGGTTTGTCATCTCCCCACCATGCCATTCGGTTTGTAAACAAGGTAAATGATGACTGGGTCCGAATGGGTCATGCAACGCATGGACAGCCCCCCCTTTGCTTGACGAAATTACTATCGAGTGGCATCGGGGAGCTTGGGAGGTTACTGTCCGAAGAGTGGCGAGGCATTGATGCTCTGGGACCCATCTGCACTCTCATGGTGTTCCTTGTTAACTGAACAGTAAGGAAGTTTTAAAAACGAATAAGGGAGGGTTGAAACGCGTGAACTCTTTACGCTAAGATGAAAACAGACGCAATAAAACACACACACACACAATGTCAACAACAAAGTCATGACAATGGAGCGTTATGGACTATTGATATCTCCATGTTAATTGGTCGGACGCTTTACAGATTAAAGAAGAAGACTGAAAAAAAACCACTGCTGACAAACAGCCATAAGAATAAACAGAAAACCAAATAAACAAACATGCCAAAAGAACAACAACAAAAGAACAATCATCATCATCAGGTGCCCTGCCGCGTGGCGCTGGCGACCATGGACTTCCAACCATCTCTATCTCTCGTTGCCCCTAGCATCTCCCCCCACTCTCCTCATCCCCAGCCACTCTGCAAGTCCGTCCAGCATTCTCTCCCTGGGTCTACCTGGTGCTCTCTTTCCCTCCAGCTTTCCCGTTGTGACCAGGTGCTCCAAATCCCCCTTCCTCATAAAATGGCCTATAAATGTTGCCTGTCTTTTCCTAATCTTCCTTATGAGTGATCTACTTGTGTCTGCCTCCATCAAGACTGTCTCGTTTGTTTTCTTTGCTGTCCATCAGTAAAGACAGCAAAGAAAAGAACAATAACAACACAAAACCTCCATGAGAATACAATATAGATCACGCTAATTTGTTCAGCCACTCAGAGCTGGTGAGAGAGGTATTATTGCAGTGGTAAACCGCTTCCCACAAAGTTCAAAACAAGAACATGGTTTGTCGGAATAACTCCATCACGTGGTACGAAACTCGCAGACTGATTGGTTTACAGGGCGCCTGGCTGACCAACCAGCGACAGGTTAATTTCATTCTGGCAGCTCGGCCAGTATATATATACGTCCTTCTGGTTCGCTACAATTTATTGGTCGTGGTAGTGGTGGTGAGGGTGACGAACGTGTGAGAGCACTGCCGGTGGAGGTGACTGTTGATGTAGCAGTTCTGGTGGTGGAGATGGTGTCAATGGTCGTCAGGGTTCTAGAAGTAATCGTGGTGGTGATGGTTGTCGTGGTAGTGATTGCCGCTGAAATTGTGTGTGTGTATATATATTGTTGTGTGTGTGTGTGTGTGTGTGTGTGTGTGTGTGCGTGTGTGTGTGCGTGCGTGCGTGCGTGCGTGCGTGCGTGCGTGCGTGCGTGCGTGCGTGTGAATGAAAGTGCATGCACCTGTGTGTATGTAATTATGTCCTTCTGTATTAAACACACACACACACACACACACACACACACACGCACGCACGCACGCACGCACGCACGCACGCACGCACACAAACACACAAGACACACACGACACAAACACAAACACACGTGAACGCTCGCGTGTGTATATATATGTATATACAGATATTATCACTTATCAAAATGTAATTGAAATAAAATGATAAAAGCAACGTTAAAATGCACACACATAAAGATATGTGCGCACATGCGCTCGCACTCACACACACAAACGAACGAGAGAGAGACAGAGAGAGAGAGAGAGAGAGACGGACAGACAGACAGAAAGAAAGACAGACAGACAGACAGACTTACAGACACACACGTACGTGACATTTAAAAAAAAAATTTCATTCTATCCTGTTTATAGAAAACGCATACAACATTGTCTGAAGAACACAGTTATGATAGCATCACAGGATTTAAATTTCAACACATACACGTCCTCATGGAGTTTTGTTTTGTTTTGTTTTGTTTTGTATTAACAAAAGACTTACATATACCAGTCGTCGTGGTGTAGTGGTTAGCGCAAAGGACTACCGACTGGAAGGTGTTTGTTCGAATCCCCATCAGTCCCTTCAAAAACTTATTGTGGGATTTTTCGGCTCTAACCGGCTCCTACCCAGAGCTGGTCGTGATATGGGGTTATTGGGAAGACTGGGACCACACAGTCGAGTCATTCCATTTCACGGTTGCGTCTTTGAGGGCATTGCTCAAATCTTCTTACCAGCACCGCAGGTGTCTGTATCTCTCGGGCCTGGTTGGCAACCAGGATATATTATGATAGCAAGCGTAGAGTACAGCCCCGTCACGCAGTCTAAATCCTAGATAGAACTCCATAGCATCATGCTTATCATCCTCATCGACATTGCCATCATCGCATTGTAAAAACTGTCCCAGCTTCTGCGGCCATTAAGGTGTCTAGAAAATGGGACGGAAAAAAAGGTGAACACAAAAGTAACCTCCCTGAGTGCATGATCCTAAAAATATATAAGGACGTACACATATTTATGTAATGTAATCAATTTGCAAATTCACACCCCTAAATACACATACGTAAATAAAATAATAAACAAGCATTTTAATTTTGAAAATATGTAAAGATCACATCATGAGTCTGCGCACTTTTCATGTTTTGTTTTCTACGGTGAAACCAGTAAGAAATAATAGATTAATGGTAACTGATGACTTTATTTTTTACAAAACGTTTGTACCCATTTACGCACACTTTCACCAAAACGGCATGCTCTCAAAAGTTTCAAAAAATTGTTAATGTAGGGATTCAAAAGCTTTTTTTAAAGTCTAAATAAAGTCAAAAACATGGTAATTTTTGGACACCTAAATAACCGATGAAATCATAGATCAGTCTTATATTGTTTGCCAGAAACCTGTTCGGAAGAAAGTTTGTCTGCTTTTCATGAAGTAAGTACGGAAGACCTGCCTCTATTCTCTTTGCAACGCATGCAGCCCTACTTTGCATGGTATATTTTGCGATGAGATGGTCCTTCAGTTTTTTAGTTTTTTTTACAGTTATATTCTCCAGTTATCAGGTTTGGTGATGCAGATTATAAGTCTCTCTTGTTGGGTGACTGAAAAATTCCCCGCGTGTAAATGACTTGTTTAATGTTTGTGCAACTAAAAGAATCATGAGTTATTGTAAATTACTTCCTGAAATCCATCTTTTCCTGGACCCGTTCCCTGATTCTAACTGTATTAGCAAAGCCCTGTTTCTCCTAAATCGATTTTCTGTTTATCGCACGTTATTTTCTGTTTGATACCTTTGGGCATTACTCTATCCAAAGTAATATTTCATATGTCTCTTGATTTTTCTTTGGACATAGCGTTTTATGGAATGTATTTTACCTTAGTCATTAGACCTTTGGGTTTGCCAGTAAGGTCAACATGGTCAACATTTTGATCAACTACTTGCGTCATACTTTTGTCTATGAAGTGTCTTTTTTGTATTGTAAAATAAAAACATTAAAAATAAAAAAAAGAGAAGACAGGCAGACAGACAAACAGGCAGACAGACTGGGAAGCAAAGAGGACAGCAGATAAATTACCTATTTTTCTCTCCCCCTTTCTTTGTGTGTCCCTGCTGTTTTGAGGTGCAAATTAGCACACCACTATCTGGTCTCTTACCGACATCCTTAATGTCTATTACCCAAGAGACCACACGCGCCATAAACTACCGCACTCTTTCTTCCTGTCTCTGTAATAAAACGGACAAATACGCACAGAAACACACACACACACACACACACATACAGACAAACACACAAACACACGCACGCATGCACGCACCACACGCACGCACGCACGACGCACGTACGCACGCACGCACGCACGCACGCACACCACACACACACACACACACACACACACACTGATCGTTATCGAACGTGGAGGAGGGGGTAGAAACCATGACGGTTAAGCGAGTTCAATGATACTGGTATTTTTTTTCTGTTTCAGTTTCTCAAGATAACGTCTCCGCGCTCAGAACGAACTCCATATACACTAACATCACAGATGCCATGTGTATGGTGATCATGGCACAAGCCTTAAGCCTGCACATACATCCCATGAGTTGGCCAGGTCCTGAGGCCCTAGCTAGCCTATGTTTTACCTAGTCTATATTTTATACTAAACGGCACACAGCCACACAAGTGAAAACAGAACATAAATATTTTAAGTATGAAATTCATCAAAATGTGAATTTACAAAACAAAAACCGTTGATTTCAGGGCCTCTATTTTTTTTAATCCAGTTATTTTGCCCTTAACACCGTGTCATTCAGACTCACACACCCGCAACTCCTCAACGTCTACAACTTTGACCAACGTTGATAAAGATCCATTGAGAATCAGCTGAGAAAAAAGTTTTACTTAGACGCTCAAACATCGTACGGCGTGTTAGGCAGGGGAAGCGCTCTAATGGGCTTGGTCGGTAGAGAGTCTCAGGGCATCACTCCAGCGTCTATACATCAGATGTAGGTCTCTGTCAACGGTTTGGCGCCAGTTTATTTTTGGTCTTCTCCTTTCGCTTCCTTTTGAGTTCCACTTCAAGATTTGGTTGGCAGGTTTGGGAAAAGGGAGAGTCTGAAGGCATCACTCCGACGTCTGTCTACCAGCTGTAGGTCTCTGTTTACCGTCTGGTGCCAGTCAATTTTTGGTCTTTCCCTCTTTTGCTGTCCTCCTGGATTCCAGTTCCGGATTTGGTTGCAGCGGGAAAGGACTGCTGTCCAGCCAACTCAGTCGACGATTCAGATGTTGTTGGTAACTGGGATCTATTTACTTCTTGACCTCACTACATCGTTTGTCAAACAGCCTTTCTATTTGATGCTCAAAATCTTGCTTAGGCACTTTAGATTAAAAGACAAAATCTTGCAATATAAAGTCTTGCGTAGGAACCTTGGTCAGTAGAGAAAATCTTGAAACACAAAATCTTGCGTAGGCACTTTAGGTCAAAAGAAAAACTCTTCCAACACAAAATCTTGCGTACGCAATTTAGGACAAAAGTTAAAAAAAATCTTGCACACAAAATCTTGCGTAAACACTTTCGATGTAAAGAGAAAATCTTGCAACACAAAATCTTGCGTAGGCACTTTAGGGCAATAGAGAAAATCTTGCAAACACATTAATTTGTCACAGACAAACAACTCTCTCTGGTAGAGGTAAAACAATCGTCCTTAAAGACTGTAGAAAGAGAGACTGAGAAAAAAATACACCAAAAAACAAAGAAAAGTCTTGGGGGTGGATTAGGTTTACTCAACCAAGCCATCTGACTAGTGCCTCTCTCTGTGCCCAAACTAGTTCTTGATGAATAGGTTTCGGGCAAATAAATTCTACGTTCCCAAATTGTTCTTATAAATCTCAGTTTTCTAACTTGTGCTAGTAAATAATGTCATAGCAGGGGTCAAACTGACAAAAGATTTTACTGGAAACCTCAATTCTTCCCAGCAACGCATACTGATAATTTTTCATATATATATATATATATATAATAGATACATAGATACATAGATACATAGATATATACATATACATATGAATATATATAATAATAATCTGTATGTGGTGTGTGTGTGTGTGTGTGATGCGCGCGCGCGCGCACGTGTGTATGTGAGTATGTGTATCAAGTGCAGTAAAAATGTATGGTTGCAGCGAAAGCTGGAGGGTACATTATGAATACAATGAACTTTTGAAAACAGCTTTCTTATGCATTGCGTAAAGTGTTCTTTTCATAAACACAGGCTTAGGCTCCAAATTGTTTCAGTGCTGAATGGTATCAGGTGTAATGTTCCGCATGAAAATATGTAACCTGGATTATGTATCATCGGGAACTCATTTCGCCTTTTTTGTTTGTTTGTTTGTTTGTTTTGTTTGTTTTGTTGTTTGTTGTTTCGTTGTTTCGTTGTTTGTTTGTTTGTTTTTTTGTTTGTTTGTTTTTCGCATTATTTGATTAATTTCAGTTTTGCGTTAAAATAATTTAGAATCAAACGCACGATAATATGATAGAAATTAAGGCTACAGACTCGGCTGAGGGCTAACAGTTCAGACAGAGATTATCACAAATATCACTCCACATTTCTTAGCTAGAGCCTTAAAAAAAAAAAGGACACACTATGCTATGATGTCAATACGTGCGGAAAATGCCAAGTTTTGACATGGGGGTAAAAAGTAACAAAATCAAAGCGTCAACGTCCCTTCCTGAAGCTAATGCCTCTTTCCCTGATAGTAAAACCCTTCAATTTCTGCTAATTTTTCTTCTTCCTCTTCTAGTCTCTAAAATCTTTGCCCCCTCCTCAAGTCCTCGGTGGCTTTGTGTGTCTGATGCTGGGCTGTTAACATGTGTAATGTGTACCTTCTACTCCAATCCCCCCTCTCTCTCTCTCTCTCTCTTTCTTTTTTTTTTTTTTTATTTAAGAAAAGTCTTTACTCAATCATCACTAATAATAAAACGAAATAAATCAAAGCGCAAACGGAAAGTAAAGCCTAACATGAAAATCTGGAGTAATGAAACCTTTAAACAGACCGGACTATAATGAAACAACGAAATGTATAAGTGAATGATTCACCATTTATAAAGCCCTCTGTCTCTATCTGTCTGTCTCTCTCTGTTGTGTTGTGTTGTGTTGTGTTGTGTTGTGTTGTGTTGTGTTGTGTTGTGTTGTGTTGTGTTGTGTTGTGTTGTGTTGAGTTGTGTTCTGTTTCCTCTCTCTACCTTTCTGTCTTGTCTGTTGAATCTAGCTCTCTCTCTCTCTCTCTCTCTCCTCTCTCTCTCTCTCTCTCTCTTCTTGTTTTGGTGTGTGGTTTTGTGCGCGCACACGCGCACGCGCGTGCAGGCGCGTGTAGGCGCGTGTGTGCGTGCCTGAAGGCAAATTCTGTTGACGATTGTTCAACAGTTTGTACGTTGTTATTGTTATTGTTAATGTTGGTTTAAGCCAAGCCGACTGCGTAGATACAAAACTTCAACAGGAAAAAAAAAGTACACATATCAATGAATTCGTGCACACAATCTAAGGACATGCCCCTGGCGTTGACTACTCCGTCCAATTTATCGCACAGGGAATATAAAAAAAAAACACACCTGAATACAAATATAAGGATACCAAAGGACACCAAAACATATATAAATACAGGCGTAGATTACCTAAAATTGCAGGTGCGTATTTCACCTCCCTAGAGCCAAAAAATGCACTTAATACATGTACCCAATTATCAATCCTAAGAAAAAGTACGTAAGACTTAATCGAACACATACAGGTGAATGGACCATTAAGGCAGAACATTATAGGAAGAAATGACACAAAGCAAAGGAAAAGGCCAGAAACAAAAAGAATGACATAAAAGGGGACATTTCTAGCACAGAATTTCCAGAAGGTAGGGATACTACCTATACTGAAAGACCCCCCCGGCATCCCCAAGGGGGAAGTTTGTGGGTAGATCTTTATCACGTCTGTCTTGGATGTTCAGTGGAAATCATAGCTGTAGTCACATTACAGGCTGATTCAGTGTGACAATGTCATATGGGATATATCTTCCGTTTGTAATGAATGTGTGTGAGTGTGTGTGAGTGAGTGTGTGTGTGTGTGCGTGCGTGCGTGCGTGCGTGCGTGCGTGCGTGCGTGTGTGTGTGTGTGTCTCTCTGTCTCTGTCTCTGTCTCTGTCTCTCTGTGGTGTGTGTATGTGTATGTGTATGTGTATGCATGCGTGCGTGCGTGCGTGCGTGTGTGTGTGTGTGTGTGTGTGTGTGTGTGTGTGTGTGTGTGTGTGTGTGTGTTAGAGATATAGATAGATATAGACAGATAAGTAGATAGATAGATATTCAGAGACAGACAGACAGATATATAGATAGATGGATAGACAGATAGATAGGTAGATAGATAGATAGACAGACAGATAGATAGACAGACAGATAGACAGACATATAGACACACAGACAGACAGACAGATTGACAGATAGATAGATAGATAGACAGATAGATAGATAGATAGATAGATAGATAATCAGACAGATAGATAGATATAGGTATACATATATATGTATCTATATACATACACATATATATGAATACATGCACATACATATATAAATATATATAATATATATATATATATATGTACATATATATATGTATATATATACAGAGAGAGACAGACAGATAGACAGACAGACAGACAGACAGAGACAGACAGACAGACAGACAGAGCTGGGGGATTTGGAAGGAGCGAGGGAGGGACGAAAGAAGACAAGAGAAACACGCTATCAGAATCTCATCTGTCCACGATTGCCACTACCCGGTCACAGGAAATAGCCAAGCACTACCACCACCACCACCACCACCACCACCACCACCGCCGCCGCCACCACCACCGCCACCCCCACCCCCACCACTGGCACATCACATCTACACCTTATGTCCCTGATTTCCTACGCCCCACCCCCACCCCCACCCCCACCCCCAAACCCATTTCGCTCCCGCTTCCATTTGTATTCTGGGGACAAATTTGTTCAAACAAGCAGAAGGGATCCCCACGTGCAAGCAAGGAGACTCACTCACTCACTCACTCAGTTCAGGGCAAGTCAAACAGTTTCAGTTTCAGTTTTCAGTTTTCAGTTTTCAGTTTCTCAAGATGACATCTCCGCGCTCGGAACGAATTCCATGTGCACTAACGTCACAGGTGCCATATGTATGGTGATCAAGGCACAAGCCTTAAGCCTTCACATACACCCATGAGCTGGCCAGGTCCTGGGGCCCTACCTAGACTATGTCTTACCCAAGGCGATATTTTATACTGGTATTTTATCAGCCTTCTGCTGGAATAATCTTGGTTACATGTAAATAACATGTGTGTCTGTGTATCTTACCTTCAAAAAAGGAACATAATATAAAGTGAATAAATAAATACTTAATGGTCTGAATCACAACACAACTAGTTATCCTGAATAATCTCATCTCACATGACAAACATCACCACCACCACCACCACCACCAAGTCAATGCCCAAATACTCAGCTGTCTATCAACTAGGTGAAGACAAGATTTTCTTAATCACAGATAGGTAAGTAAATACGTAAGTAGGTAAGTAAGTAAGTAAGTGAATAAGAAGTATGTAACTAGGTGAATAGATAAATGAATACAAAATGAAGGAGTATGTAGATGAATAATCAGGTAAGAGATGAAAATAACAAATAACAGTAAATAAACGCATATACCCACCTGCCCGTACACACACGCACACACACCGTCTAATATCACTTATAGTGAAAAGACGTTAAATCAAGGAACGAACGAACACGCACACACATACATTCATACGTACACCCCATATCCACACAGCATGACGGCCGACAACAACAGCTACAACAACAACCTCGACAACAACAACAGCAAAGAGGGCAAAAGTCAAACATGATGGCGCTAAATAAATGTATATCAATGATCTCCCATATCTTGGACAAAATTTAGCGTGTGTCTGACTATGAAAAAAAAAACCCTTTGTGCCTGCCTTCTTTTGGTTATGTTGACTCATCATCATCATCAAGTGCCCTGCTACATGCCGTTGGCGATCATGGACTTCCATCTGTCTCTATCTCTCGTTGCCCCTAACATCTCCCCCACCCTCCTCGTCCCCAGCCACTCTGCAAGTCCGTCCAGCATTTTCTCCCTGGGTCTACCCGGTGCTCTCTTTCCCTCCAGCTTTCCCGTTGTGACCAGGTGCTCCAAATCCCCCTTCCTCATAAAATGGCCTATAAATGTTGCCTGTCTTTTCCTAATCTTCCTTATGAGTGATCTACTTGTGTCTGCCTCCATCAAAACTGTCTCGCTTGTTTTCTTTGCTGTCCATGGAACTCTCAACATTCTTCTTAGAAACCATATCTCGGCTGCCTCAATCTTGTTCTGGCTTTGCTTGTTGACTGTCCACGCCTCACAACCGTATAACATTATTGGTTCTATATAACATTCAAGAACTGTCTTCCTGATGTTAATTGATAGGCATTTGTTGGTAAGAATGCTTGTCATCTTCTTGAATGATGTTTTGTTATATTGACTATGCATTCCAAATCGAATTTTGTGTATTTCTGTTAACTGTTTGCTTGAACACTGGCAGGCATTTTGATTCAGACTTGACACTTTAACAAACATACGCCTCTGCTTCAAGCTCTCCGTTCAGTTTCTGACACTATTTATTTAAAATGTTTGGATACAGATGTTCCACAGTCGATCATCGTTTATCTTCTGTATCTGGTCCAAGATTGAGGCAGCCGAGATGTGGTTTCTAAGAAGAATGTTGAGAGTTCCATGGACAGCAAAGAAAACAAACGAGACAGTCTTGATGGAGGCAGGCACAAGTAGATCACTCATAAGGAAGATCAGGAAAAGACAGGCAACATTTATAGGCCATTTTATGAGGAAGGGGGATCTGGAACACCTGGTCACAACGGGAAAGCTGGAGGGAAGGAGAGCACCGGGTAGACCTAGGGAGAAAATGCTGGACGGACTTGCAGAGTGGCTGGGGACGAGGAGGGTGGGGGAGATGCTGGGGGCAACGAGAGATAGAGACAGATGGAAGTCCATGATCGCCAACGCCATGCGGCAGGGCACCTGATGATGATGATGATGATGATGATGATGATGATGATGATGATGATGATGATGATGATCTGGTCCATACAACTGAACTGGAACTTCCAATGTGTGTATTTGATCCCTTTACCTGGAATGAACTTCCAATGTCTGCTATACAATCACATACACTGTCTTCCTTCAAGTCCAACTTAAAGACACACGCTTTTTGTCCAGCAGTTACTTACCCCTGTATGCACCCATCGCTTCATCCTGCTCCCCTCCTGTTCTCCCCGTCCTGGTATGCATGTGCTTTGTGTCCTTCCATTAATTGTGTCATTGTGAGTCAAGTTTAAGACAGTGATTACAGCGTACGCTTTCAATTGGTTTATATGTCAAAATGTTTGCACCCAATGAATAATAATAATAATAACATAATAATAATAATGATGATGTTGCAAATATTAACAACATCAACAATCATCATCATCATCATCATGTTTATATATATATATATATATATATATATATATATATTATATATCATCATCATCATCATCATCATCACTATCGTAGTCGTTGTTGTCGTTATTCTTAAGATTTTTATCACATAGAAGAATCCGAGTGACTGCAGGTGAAATGGGAAATTGGTACCAAAATGGAAATTTAATGAACTCATCTCAGGACTGGAACATTATTCACACAAACAAACAAAAAAACAAAAAAAAAGAAATAACTACCTACCGATTTTAAATTTGGGTCTGTTATAGGATAAATTGAACAAAACAAAGTGTTATTACAATTCTTCTTTTTCTTCTTGTTATTATTATCTGAATCCATAACACCATACACACACGCACACACACACACACACACACACATATATATATATATTAATTATACATATGTATACACATATACGGTATATATATATATATATATGTATACATATATATATATATATATATATATATATATATGTATACACACATATATATATATATATGTGTGTATGTGTATGTGTGTGTATGCATATATACATATATATATATGTATATATATATATATAGAGAGAGAGAGAGAGAGATAGGTATAGATAGACAGATAGATAGGTATAGATAGATAGATAGACAGACAGACAGATAGATAGATAGATAGATAGATAGACAGACAGACAGATAGATAGATAGACACTCACTGAAATAAGCAATAAGCAATTATATCTCTGTAACTTTAATTCTGATATATTTCAGGAGAAAAAGGTGACTCTTCGTTTGGCAGAATTTTACTAACATTTGCCACAAGGCGAGTCAGAGATCTTTAAAGGGAAAGAAAAATGTTTCTTGTATTTCGCATCC
>CM060307.1:32418695-32436195 GCA_030674185.1 Monoplex corrugatus | reverse complement strand
CAGAAACAGAGAAGGCTCGTGGACCGTAGGTATTGAGATTAGTGCGTGGAAAGCGAAGTCAGAGGATCGGAGGCAGAGCGGAGGGTACGTGAGGGAATATAGATCTCAAGTAGGCTTGACAGGTAATCAGGGGCTGCGTTATTGAGGCTTTTGTAGCACATGGTGTCTAGTTTGTACTGTATGCGCTTTGATACAGGAAGCCAGTGAAGTTGTGCCAGGAGAGGAGAAATGTGGTCAGCTTTTTTCTTTTTGAGTACAAGGCGTGCAGCATTGTTTTGAATGCGCTGTAGGATGTGGATGGTGGAGGCAGGAAGACCAGACAGGAGTGAATTGCAATAGTCAATGCGAGACATGAAGGAGAGAACGAGTTTTTGCAGTTGTTCAACGGAGATTTCTGAATCAGGTTGGAGGTGCAAACCAACAGAGTAATAGCGTCTTTGAGGTGCTTAATCAACATAAGAGTACACAGACGTCTTTGAGGTGCTTAACTCTTAAGTAAAAGTACGACAGACGTCTTTGAGGTGCTTCTCAAAAAAAGTACGACAGACGTCTTTGAGGTGCTCTCAAAGTAAAAGTACGACAGACGTCTTTGAGGTGCTAACTCTCAAAGTAAAAGTACGACAGACGTCTTTGAGGTGCTAACTCTCAAAGTAAAAGTACGACAGACGTCTTTGAGGTGCTAACTCTCAAAGTAAAAGTACGACAGACGTCTTTGAGGTGCTGACTCTCAAAGTAAAAGTACGACAGACGTCTTGAGGTGCTAACTCTCAAAGTAAAAGTACGACAGACGTCGTTGAGGTGCTGACTCTCAAAGTAAAAGTACGACAGACGTCTTTGAGGTGCTATCTCTCAAAGTAAAAGTACGACAGACGTGTTGAGGTGCTGACTCTCAAAGTAAAAGTACGACAGACGTCGTTGAGGTGCTGACTCTCAAAGTAAAAGTACGACAGACGTCTTTGAGGTGCTGACTCTCAAAGTAAAAGTACGACAACGTCTTTGAGGTGCTGACTCTCAAAGTAAAAGTACAACAGACGTCTTTGAGGTGCTGACTCTCAAAGTAAAAGTACGACAGACGTCTTTGAGATGCTAACTCTCAAAGCAAGAGTACGACAGACATCTTTGAGGTGCTAACTCTCAAAGCAAGAGTAAGACAGACATCTTTGAGGTGCTAACCCTATCAAGGAGTCAAAAAGTCAGGATTGTTTTCGTATTTGAAGTGTTGGCTATGCAAAGTGAAAACATGACAAACAAAAACGTCTTAAAGCGGTTTGAACAATGAAGAGACGGGTCACATATTACAATTTTCAAGTACCTACACAGGTCAGGTGCTGTAGTATTCTGGAAGTGACGGATGATCTCTACTAAGTGTCTGGATTTCCTAAAGTACTAGCCAAGCAAAAGTGGAGGAATGATATCTGGAGATCTTGAAAGTGTTAGTTTAAGAAAATGTAAGAATTCTTCAAGGTGTTAACTTGATAAAACGAGGAGTTAAAATTATAAGGCGATTGCTTAGCAAGAAAAGACAATGTAAACTGGAGCACCTAAAATCTTAGCTTAGCAAGATAAGGTAATAAAACTATTCTCAAATCACGAAAAGCCACGGACTATAAGTTTTGATGTCATAGACGTATTAGCCTAGCAAACTGACAGACTAATATGTGGGATATCTTCCAAATTCTATTGCTGCAAAGTAAAGAACAAACAATGACCAGTGTGTCTCAGACAAGGCGAGAAAAAAGGAACAGACAAACACGAAGCAATTTTAGAAAGACAATCTTCTAACCCACAATCAAACATCATCCAAATAAAAGAGATAATTTCAAGCAGATAATCTTTTCACAAAGACACGTAAACATCAGTCAAACAAGAAGTCATTTTAGCAGAGACAATTTTCTCACTAACATGAACATCAACCGAACAAGAAGTAACTTTAAGGAAGACAGTCTTCTCACCCAGATAAGAACATCAGCCGAAGAAGAAGTAATTCAAAGAAGACAATCATCTAAACCGAGACGTCAAACAACAACAAAAAGAAGTAATTTAAAGGAGACGACCATAGCAACAAGCCACACAAATATCTGCCAAGCAAGAATTAGTTTAAAGAAGACAATCTTCTCAACCAGACACAAAACCGTTGGTCAAACAAGAAGTTCGTTCGTTCCTTGATTTAACGTCTTTTCACTATGAGTGATATCAAACAAGAAGTACTCTCAAGCAGACAATCTTTTCACCCAGACACAAATACGAGTCAAACAAGAAATAATCTCGAAGACGCAATTCTCTTCAGTAGACAGAAACATCAGTCCAAACAAGAAATGATATCAAAAAGCTAGTCTTCTCACCCAGATACAAACATTTACCAAACACCACATAGTTTCATGAAGACAATCTTCTCAACCAGACGCACAGCAATCAAACATGAAGGGTATTAAAGAAGACAACCTTCTCACCACACACAGCCACCGGACAAAACAAGAAGACATTTCAAAAAGGCAATCTTCTCAGCCACACACACACACACACACACACACACACACACACACACACACACACACACACCACACACACACACACACACACACACACACACACACACACACACACACACACACACCACAAAATCAGCCAACAAAAAGCAATTCCAAGAGGACAGTCTTCTCACCCAGCCAAAAAAACATCCGCGAAGCAAAGAAGTAATTTCAATAAAAACCACCATCTCACCCAGACACCAACACATCAACAAAAACAAGAAGTAATTTCAAGCAGACAATCCTCTAATCCACGCACAAACAGCAGTGAAACAAGAAGCAGCTTACAGAAGATATATCCTCACCCATACACAAACATTAGACAAAGAAGAAGTAATTTACAGAAGATGTCTTCTCATCCATACACAAACATTAGACAGAGAAGAAGTAATTTATAGATGTCTTCTCACCCAGCCACACAATGTATCAGGGCACGGCTACTGAAAGGTAGTTTGTCAGCTGAAGGGACAAACAAATTCGTCATCCTGTTACTGCCTCGCTTTCTGTCGTTTTTTCATTTAGAAAAAACGTTTGTCGAGTTCGTGAAGAACAAAACGGGAAAAAAGTTTCAAGATATGGAAAACGAGGCTTCTTGAGAAAGGGAAAAACAGTAACTGAATTCGGGAGAGAGGTCGAAGTAACAGAAAATAACACTCACTCACACACACACACACACACACACACACACACACACACACACACACACACACACATACACATAAACACACACACACACACACACACACACCACACACACACACACACACACACACACACACACACACACACACACACCACACCACAATCAGCCAACAAGAAGACATTTCAAGAGGACAATCTTCTCATTCAGCCACAAAAACATCCACCAAGCAAAGAAGTAATTTCAAGAAGACATCTTCTCACTCAGACACAAAACATCAACCAAACGAGAAGCAATTCCAAGAAAACCATCTTCTCACCCAGACAAAAACACATCAGCAAAAATAAGAAGCAATTTAAAAGCAGACAATCATCTTATCCACGCACAAACATCAGTGAAACAAGAAGTAGCTTAAAGAAGATGTATCCTCATCCATACACAAAGATGAGGCAAACAGGGAGTAATTTACAGAAGATGTCTTCTCACCCAGCCACAGAAGGTATCAGGGCACAGCTACTGAAAGCTAGTCTGTCGGCTGAAGGGACAAACAAATTCGTCATCCTTTTACTGCCTCGCTTTTTGTTTTTACATTTAGAAAGACGTTTGCCGAGTTCACAAAGAACGAAACTGGAAAAAAAGGTTTGAAGGGGTGGAAAAACGAGACTTCCTGAGAAACGGTGAAACAGTAATTGATTCGAGAGAGAGGTCAAAGAAAAATAAAATACACACACACACACACACACACACACACACACACACACACACACACACACACACACACACACACACACACACACACACAAGCATGCACGCATAAGTACGCTCGCACACATACACACAGACTCACAAGCAGGCACACATGCACACAGACAGACTGATAGATTATTACTTCATAGACACCAAAAAGCTGTTTGCTTAAACACCTTTTTTGTGTTTATAAAGTAATAATCATAAGGCAGATTAATGAAAGAAAAGACAGTGATGAGGACCAGAAGGAGCAGAAGAGGAAAAAACAGGAACAGAAAAATAAGACAAAAGAAAAGAATGGTAAATAAAAAAAAGAAGAAACGAAAAAAAATGGAACGAAGTTAAAAAAAAAAAGAAAAGAAAAGAAAAAAAGCGAGTCAATAAATAGAAGAATCGAGGTGGAAGAGATGGTGCCAAAAGAGAAAGCAAAGAAAGAAAGGAAGAAAGAAAATAAAAAGTTGGGAAGGACAGAACATAATACATTCTGTTTCACGAACAAAGAGTATATAATATATTCTGTTTCACGAACAAAGAGTTAAGCTTAATATCAGAAAAATTCATCCCTGCATACACCCGTGTAGAAATGTACACATATGCAGCCTAACCTAGCACACATTATATTTCTTCCTCGTGCATATGGTCTTTGGCAGAAGAAGAAGTAGAATGCAAAAAAAGAAGAATTCTGATTTCAGTATCAGTGCCCCAAGGATTTGAAGATCAGAAAAATCCATCCCCGCATATACCCGTGTAGAATGGTATACATATGCAGCATAACCTAGCACACATTGTTTCTTCCTTGGGTAATGGTCTTTTGCAGAAGAAGAAGTCGTAGAATGCAACAACAACAACAACAACAACAAAAAAAGAGAGAGAATGCTGATTTCAGTATCAGTGCCCCAAGGATATAGAACATTTTTCATCGCTTGAAGACAATTACAGTAGAAGGAGAATGGCAAGAGTGTGCGTGTGTATGTATGTATGTATGTGTGTGTGTGTGTGTGTGTGTGTGTGTGTGTGTGTGTGTGTGTGTGTGTGTGTGTGTGTGTGTGTGTGTGTGTGTGTGTGTGTGTGTGTGTGTGTGTGTGTGTGTGTGGGCGGGCAGGGAGGAGGCTGCTTCACACCCTGCAAACAAAATGCTAAAAAGAAAAAAAAAAAACACTGTCTTCAAAGATCTATCGGTATACTACTCTGACGCACGCAGAATGCAAAATAGATGAACACACACATACACACACACACACACACACACACACACACACACACACAAACAAACACACGCGCACAGACACACACGCGCGCACGCACGCGCGCACACACAAACACAAACACATACACAGAGACACAAACATACTCACACAGACACACAGACACACACACACACACACACACACACACACACACACACACACACACACACACACAACACAGCCCAAGAGGAAATGTGAGAAAAAAGACGCAAAGAGAGAAAAAACGAGAGAGAGAGAGAGACACAACACACACACACACACACACACACACACACACACACACACACACACACACACACACACACACACACGCATGAGAATCAATACCATATGCACTAACATCACAGTCGCCATGTGACGGAGAAGATCCAAAAATGAACATGGCACAATCCTTAAGATAAACCATGAGGTGGCCTGGGGACCTAGCCCATGGAGAGAAGGGAGGGAGGGAGGGAAAGACAGAAAGAAGGAGGGAGACAGAGACAAAGACAGATAGAGACACAGAGCCAGACAGAGACAGAAGGAGAGAGAGGGAGAGAGAGAGAAAGAGAGAGTGAGCGGGAGAGACATAGAGAAGAAGAAGAAGAAGAAAAGAAGAAGAAGAAGAGAAAGAAGAAAAAGAAGAAAGAAGAGAGAAGAAGAGAGAAGAAGAATACGAAGAAGAAGAAGAAGAAGAAGAGAAAAGAAAAAAGAAAGAAGAAGAAGAAGAAGAAGAAAAAGAAAAAGAAAAAGAAAGAAAGAAAGAAAAAGAGAAAGAAAGAAGAGAGAGAAAAGAAAGAAAGAAGAAGACATCATCAGCCACAGAAAGAAGTAATTGCATGAAGACAATCCATCACACCAAGTCAACCTCGCAAAGGATATCCCGCGGTTCAACACACACACACACACACACACACACACACACACACACACACACACACACACACACACACACACACACACACATACACGCATACAGAGAGAAGAGAGAGAGAGACACACACACACACACACACACACACACACACACACACACACACACACACACACACAAACACACACACACACACACACACACACACACACACACACACACTTCATTAAGAAGATTAGGAACTGACAAGCAACATGTATAGGATATTTTATGAGGCAAGAGAAATTTGAGCATCTAGTTGCAACAGAAAAAGCTGGAGAGAAGAAGAGCACCAGGTATACCCTGGGAGAAAATATCGGACGGACCTGCAAGGTGGCTGAGGACAGAGAGAATGTGAGATGTACTTACAGCGACAAAAGATAGATTCGTATGGAGGGCCATGATCGTCAGCGACATACTGCAAGGTACATTATAAAGATGATGATTATGTGATCTGTGAAAGATGAGCATGTGTCAGGACATGTAAATCGTGTATCCTTCCGAAAGTGAATCCATTATGTTCACACGCTCTGCCAAAATAAGGTGAAAAAAAACCTAAAACTTAAGTTATCACTGACATAAATCAGTCTAAATAACAAAATCTACCACAGAAGGTTCGGAAATTCGTCTCCCCTTTCTCTTATTGATAATGGTGACCAAGTAATTAGTTGGTTAGAAATAATCTACTCTAGTCCTTGGGTATCAAAGGTTTCAAAACACTATAGTGGTGGCCGAATCAGTCATAGAAAACGATGATTTTGCTATCAAAGATGCCTCCAATTCATGCTTTACGTAACAGAAATATCGAGCCGATATGTTTCTAGCAGTGATGCCCAAATACAGAAAAAAAATCCCTTAAAATGCAGAAGCTCTTTTAAAGAAAGCTTTGCAATGAAAGAAGATACCTCCTTTTCATGCTTTACGAACAGACAAAAATTGAACCAAAAGTGTAGTGTTTCCAATTTTGAAGCCTAATGGCAAGAAATCAGAGAACCTGAAATTCAGAATCTGTATTTTTAGAAGCCCTTTCAAACGAAGACTTGGGAGAAATCACACGAGGATGAAGGCGATGAATCTTCACATTCAGAAGGCTAAATGCTTAAGTGCACAGCAAAGAAAACAAAGTGAGACAGTGACATGGAATCTGACGATGACAGGGTAAACAAACAAATGACGATTTGCCACACATGCACAAAGAGGTGCAAAAACAAAAACCTGATGAAGCACAGAACAACTGTGGACTGAATGAAACGCACTAAAAACCAGCCTCAGCTTGAAAGTGACGTGGGCCCAGCAGCCCAGACTATTTGGCCAAAACAATTTCCGTCATTATGAAAGCTAACGCCAGCGTAGAAAAGATCAAAAAGAAAACGAAGAAACATGAGTAAGCAGAAAACTGTGACATCACAGCACCGCAAAATTAACCCAGAAATATGGGCGATAATGGAAGGGAGAGAGAGAGAGAGAGATGAGAGAGAGAGAGAGAGAGAGAGAGAGAGAGACAGAGACAGAGACAGAGACAGACAGACAGACAGAGACACAGACAGACAGACAGACAGACAGAGACAGAGAGAGACAGAGAGAGAAAGGTAATTGTGAGAGAGTGTTCACAAAACAATCTGTTCTTTACGAAGTGCAATGAACAGAGAGAACGTGCAATGATATCCGTCAGTGGAGAAATTCTCTCTTATTTATGTGGTTTATCAGTTACAGAAAACCGTGGGGCACTATAACGTGTAGAACATTTGATGTTTTGTTGTGTTACAGAGATTGAGTGATGGTTGCTGATGACTGCATTTTTGTCTGGTCATTGGCAGTGGTAAGGATACCAAGAGTCTGCGAAACCAAACATGAGATATGAGCAGACTTCTGTTTTTTCTGTGAACTAAGCCCAAAAGAGAGAAAAGGAAATGCACTATGTGATATGATGATGGTGGTGATGGTAGTGGTGGTGATGATGATGATGATGATAATGATGGTGGTGGTGGTGGTAGTGGTGGTAGTGGTGATGATGATGATGTGATTGGGGATGGTGGCAGTTGGTGGTGGTGGTCATGGTGGTGATGGTGATATGATGGGTGATGATGGTGGTGGTGGTGTTGATGATAATGATGATGATGATGACGATGACGGTGGTGATGATGGTAGTGATAATGCTGATGGTGATGGTGATGATCATGATCATGATAGTGATGGTGGTGGTGGTGATGGTGGTGGTGATGATGACGACGACGACGACGGTGATAATGGTACTTATGATGATGTTAATGGTCATGGTGACGGCGGTGATGATGATGACGATGGTGGTGGTGGTGATAGTGGTGGTGGCAGTGATGATGATGATGGTGATGGTGATGATG
The DNA here is from genome assembly GCA_030674185.1 of Monoplex corrugatus. Lineage (NCBI taxonomy): Eukaryota > Metazoa > Mollusca > Gastropoda > Littorinimorpha > Ranellidae > Monoplex > Monoplex corrugatus. The sequence goes on along the minus strand of CM060307.1, from coordinate 32,427,781 downwards.
ACAACAATGATGGTACTGATCCTGATGCTGATATTGATGAATAAACTAAAAATATCCAAGACACGCAATCAGAGTTTTAAACACACACACACACACACACACACACACACCACGCACCACACACACACACACACACACACACACACACACACACACACACAACAAACACACACACACACACACAACACACACACACACACACACACACAACACACACACACACACACACACACACACACACACACACAACACACACACACACACAACACACACACACACAACACACAACACACAAAACACACACACACAAACACATACACAAACACACACACACACACACTCACACACACACACACACACACACACACACACACACACACAACACTACACACATACACACACACACTAATGAAGCAAAAACAATCGTGGACTGAACGGAATAAACGGAATAAAACGAAAAAGAATAAGCCCCAAACATTACGTAGGCCCAGCAGTCACACACCAGCTGGTCGAAATAAACTCTGCCACGGCGAAAGCAAAAACTTGAGTGATAAAAAAAGAGATTCTGAAACACACACACACACACACACACACACACACACACACACACACACACACACACACACACACCCCACACAAACGCAGAGACATAAAATATCAGAAAGCTGTGAAATCACAGCCCACACAGTCAACCCAGACATACAGGCGATGATAAAGCACGTAGCAAAGGGCATAGGCTGAAGACGCCAAAGAGCACAAAGTTAATCAAACCGGAATATGCCGTGGACTAGATGCGTAAAGGGTTATCCTAAAGCAAAGGCCCATTCAGGCTCAGAAGCAGAATCCTCTGTGGCAGTGGCTCACCCAGTTTGTAAAACTAGTGGTTTACATGGAGGGGCCCGGGGGGGGGGGGGGGGGTCGAATCTACGACCTCCACGTTATCAGCTTGGCGCTCTAACCAACTGAGCTAAAGAGCCTTTACTTTTAATCAGGAACTGGCCAGCTCATGGGTTTATGTGCACGCTTAAGGCTTGTGTCATGATCACCATACACATGGCACCTGTGACGTTAGTGCATATGGACTTTATTCCGAGCGCGGAGGTGTCATCTTGAGAAACTGAAACTCAAACTGAAAGGCCCATTCAATTTCGTTCCTGTTGCTTATATCCACACTTTCCTGTTGATTATATCCACACTTTCCTGTTGTTCATAGCCACACTTTCCTGTTGCTTATAGCCACACTTTCCTGTTGTTTATAGTCACACTTCCCTGTTGTTCATAGCCACACTTTCCTGTTGCTTATAGCCACACTTTCCTGTTGTTTATAGCCACACTTCCTGTTGCTTATAGCCACACTTTCCTGTTGCTTATAGCCACACTTTCCTGTTGCTTATAGCCACACTTTCTGTTGCTTATAGCCACACTTTCCTGTTGCTTACAGCCACACTTTCCTGTTGCTTATAGCCACACTTTCCTGTTGCTTGTAGCCAGACTTTCCTGTTGCTCATAGCCACACTTTCCTGTTGCTTATAGTCACACTTTCCTGTTGCTCATACTATAGCAACACTTTCCTGTTGCTCATAGCCACACTTTCCTGTTGCTTATAGCCACACTTTCCTGTTGCTTATAGCCACACTTTCCTGTTGCTTATAGCCACTTTCCTGTTGCTTATAGTCACACTTTCGTGTTGCTCATAGCCACACATTCCTGTTGCTTATAGCTACACTTTCTTGTTGCTTATAGCCACACTTTCCTGTTGCTTATTGCCACACATTCCTGTTGCTTATAGCCACACTGTTCTGTTGCTTATAGCCACACGTTCCTGTTGCTTATAGTCACTTTCCTGTTGCTTGTAGCCAGACTTTCCTGTTGCTTATAGCTACACTTTCCTGTTGCTTATAGCCACATTTTCCTGTTGCTTATAGCCACTTTCCTGTTGCTTATAGCCACACTTTCCTGTTGCTTATAGCTACACTTTCCTGTTGCTTATAGCCACATTTTCCTGTTGCTTATAGCCACACTTTCCTGTTGCTTATAGCCACACTTTCCTGTTGCTTATAGCCACACTTTCCTGTTGCATATAGCCACACTTTCCTGTTGCTTATAGCCACACTTTCCTGTTGCTTATAGCCACACTTTCCTGATGCTTACAGCCACACTTTCCTGTTGCTTATAGCCACACTTTCCTGTTGCTTGTAGCCAGACTTTCCTGTTGCTCATAGCCACACTTTCCTGTTGCTTATAGCCACACTTTCCTGTTGCTTATAGCCACACTTTCCTGTTGCCTGAAGCCACACGTTCCTGTTGCTTACAGCCACACCAAGCGCTCCAGGCCATTTAGGGCTGTCACAATACCACTAGCAAAGTTCCTTGATTATAAACTATCACCGCTCTAGAACTTTCATCAGTCACTACGTCCAAAAACTTTACAAAGTAAACAATGCTCAGATCCAGCGACATATCTAACGAAAAAACTGATCCTTGTTATGTTAAGTCATATCAAATGAGAGACGTTGATTTCTCTCAAGAAAGCAAAAATATTTTCCTGAGGAATATCACAAAATAGGGTCGTTCTGTGAGTCTGGCAGTAAGGGGGGGGTGCTGTCAAATATTTCTGTCTGGTGTCATGACATTCCCAGCAAATTAGGTAACAGGTGTTTGATACGAGACTGTCAACACAAGACGATGACCAAAGAACTTCTCCCTTTAATAAACTGAAGGGTGAATAAGGAAAACCGTTAATCATAATATATACAGTCTACTTTATATTTCTTCCTTACAGCCAAATCGGTCGTGGAAAATATTGATGAACGTCGACCCTCAGACGGGTCACATTATTTTCTCAAAGACAGTGCCAAGACGTGAGGTCTATACGCAGATCTGGGGCTTATACCTGAATCGCTTTGGATATTATCCATCACATTGCATCTGTGACGTCAATTGCATATGGAATTTATTCCCAGCGCGGAGACGTCTTTTTGAGAAACTGATACTTCGTTTTAGTTTCCCTTAGAACCGGGCATAAAATACTCAGAAAGAAGTGGATGAGTCTGGTAAAGCTTGTACTCTGCTAGATCATTCGATTCTTCTTGCCAGAGAATGTTTACGTACGGGCACCTTATAGATTTCTTAGTCCATGTGTGGAATATTTGTGTGGGAGAGTTTGCCTTTGATGGCATTTCTGGCCACTTGGTCAGCTACCTCGTTGCCTCAAATGCCAACATGAATCAACAAGAATCTACGCCAAAATGATGCTGTAACCGCCTTTCCTCAGACGTTTTACAGTTCATAGAATCTACATCTCAAGGTGATTACTGTACCAACCAGAAATAGCTTCAGGCACAGACAGCATCTGAGAAAAATCAAGAATTCTTTGTTGCCAGGCTCAATGACCATTTGAAAGGCTAACTGCGGTGAATGGCTTTCAACATTTTTAAACCTAGCTGTCAGATTGTAGGTGTTTGGTTACGAAAACGTCTCGGGGCAGACAAACAGAAACCGGCAGATTCTACACCAGATGTTACACCCTTATCTATCTTGGGACCATCTGCAAAGGCTTCGATAAAGCCAGGATATATTTGATAGATTTCTAAACAGGTTTCGTAAGCTTGACAAAAAGTGGGGGTCCTTTTAGTGACCAGACAGGCCAACACAAATGAACGGAGTATTCAAGGATCCACATAGGAGATCGTGGAATATTTAACAAGTATGAGATGGAGTAAAGAAAGAAAACAAAGAATATACAGACGAAAACACCTGACATCTCTCTCTCTCTCTGTCTCTGTCTCTCTGCCTCTGTCTCTCTGTTGCTCTCTCTCTGTCTCTCTGTCTGTCTGTCTGTCTGTCTGTCTCTCTCTCTCTCTGTCTCTCTCTCTCTTCCCCTTTCTCTCTCTGTATGCATGCGCATACATACATACGAACACACACGCGCACGCACACACATTCATTGATATAAAAGAATGTTTTATTCCATAATAATAACCAAAAAAATCAAAGAAATACTGACAGACAGACAGACAGACAGTAAGTCAGACAGACAGACAGAGAGGGAGAGAGAGAGAGAGAGAGAGAGAGAGAGAGACAGAGAGAGAGAGAGAGAGAGAGAGAGAGAGAGAGCACAAAACAGGTCGGCAGACACGTAAATCATTGGAGCATTAGATCATTATCCCATGTTCACTAAGAAGGTAATCTAGGAGACGAAAGGTGAGACGGCTGAAACCTTTTTGGGCCTACAGATAAACAGAAGTAGAAGGTAACAGAAAATAATAGGGTGAAAGGGGGGCAGAGACCAAAAATAGCAGACATGTCTGCGCTCCCTACCCATCCCCATGCTCCACCACAACTCAAAATAAAAAGTTCTATTTAGATGCCAGAAATACAACCAGGACAGGGAAGGTGGGGAGAGAGAGAGAGAGAGAGAGAGAGAGAGAGAGAGAGAGACAAAGAGAGAAAGAGAAACAGAGAGAGACAGACAGACAGACAGACAGGCAGACAAGAGAGACAGACAGACAGACAAACAGAGAGGGGAGGGGGAGAGAGACAGAGACAGAGACAGAGAGACAGACAGACAGAGACAGAGTAAGCTTGAACACGTATTAACTATAACAAAACAGGATTGGCACAAATATTTGACCTTTGCCAAACAAATACAGAAGACGACAAAGAACAAATGCACAAAATTCAGTTTGGGGGAAAAACGATAGAAGACTTCCCTGACGTTGCGTTGGGTGGGAGAAAAGGCAAAGCCGACGCCTGTCTCGTTTTGACATTATCAGATATGCTTTCTAACTCTGTATTAATGAATAACTGGTTCCTAATTGCTTTAACACTATTTGCTTTAACACTAGCAGTCACTTTGATTTACATACGTACACTAAAAATAGCGGTTTGGAGTGGGGGGGGGGGGGAGGGGTCATGGTCTGTTGGTCTGCTCATAGAGAGAGACGAAAAGAAAGACGAAATAAGGAAAGAGAGAGACAGAGACAGAGAGACAGAGACAGAGAGAGAGAGAGACACACACACACACACACACATATATATATATATATATATATGTCTGTCTCTCTCTCTCTCTCTCTCTATATATATATATATATATATATATATATATAGAGAGAGAGAGAGAGAGAGAGAGAGACAGACAGACAGAGACAGAGAGAGATATAGGTAGACAGAGACAAACAGATAGACAGATAGACAGAGAAAATACGAGATTTTTTATTTACGAGGACAACAGATAACCACCCGCATGCTTTTTTTTCCCTTTACTTCTACCCCACCCCCCAAGTAGGACTTAAGTATACAGAGTAAAACATCAACAATACGGGTATCCTCTAATAATCCTGAAATAATGCTAATTGCTTTATCTACATCCATTAACAGAGAAGATGTAGCTGTGTAACATTGAAGACATTTGCACTTCACGAAAGAAGAAACAAACAGACAGACAGACAGATAGAGAGAAAAACATAGAGGGCTAAACAGAGACAGACACAAAAAGGGATAATTACAGTCATTATGCAGAGACCAGACAACCAAACGAGGCAGACAGGGAGGCATTCAAATTGATAACGGTTAATCATTTGCAAGTCTGTGTATGTGTATGAGTACCCCTACATCCACTTAAAAAATGAGACACTATAGGAAAGAAATATCAGACACTGTAGAAATATTGACCGGCAGACAGAAAAATGAGAGACGACGGAATGTACAGAAGAACAGATGATGGAATGAACAGGAGAACAGATGACAGGATCAACAGGAGAACAGACGACAAAATGTTTTTAAGAACAGATTACAAGATGCACATGAGAACACATGACAAGATGAACGGGAGATCACTGAATATACAGGAGAACAGACGATGGAAATGTGCAGGAGAACAGACGACAGACTGTACAGGAGAAAATACGACAGAACAGATGACATACTGGACAGAACTGATGACAGAATGCACAGGAGAACAGATGACAGGATGTACAGAAGACAGGATGCACAGGAGAACAGATGACAGGATGTACAGAGCAGATGACAGGATGTACAGAACAGATGACAGGGTGTACAGGAGAACAGATGACAGGATGTACAGAACAGATGACAGGATGTACAGGAGAACAGATGACAGGATGTACAGAACAGATGACAGATGTACAGGAGAACAGATGACAGGATGTACAGAAGACAGGATGTACAGAAGAACAGATGACAGGATGTACAGAACAGATGACAGATGTACAGGAGAACATATGACAGGATGTACAGAACAGATGACAGGATGTACAGGAGAACAGATGACAGGGTGTACAGGAGAACAGATGACAGGATGTACAGAAGAAAGAACGTACAGGAGAACAGATGACAGGATGTACAGAACAGATGATAGGATGTACAAAACAGATGACAATGTACAGGAGAACAGATGAGAGGATGTACAGAACAGATGACAATGTACAGGAGAACAGATGACAGGGTGTACAGGAGAACAGATGACAGGATGTACAGGAGAACAGATGACAGGATGTACAGAACAGATGACAATGTACAGGAGAACAGATGACAGGATGTACAAAACAGATGACAATGTACAGGAGAACAGATGACAGGATGTACAAAACAGATGACAATGTACAGGAGAACAGATGACAGGATGTACAGAACAGATGACAATGTACAGGAGAACAGATGACAGGGTGTACAGGAGAACAGATGACAGGGTGTACAGGAGAACAGATGACAATGTACAGGAGAACAGATGACAGGGTGTACAGGAGAACAGATGACAGGATGTACAGGAGAAAAGATGAGAGGATGTACAGAACAGATGACAATGTACAGGAGAACAGATGAGAGGATGTACAGAACAGATGACAATGTACAGGAGAACAGATGACAGGGTGTACAGGAGAACAGATGACAATGTACAGGAGAACAGATGACAATGTATAGGACAACAGATGACAATGTACAGGAGAACAGATGAGAGGATGTACAGAACAGATGACAATGTACAGGAGAACAGATAAGAGGATATGCAGAACAGATGACAATGTACTGTAGAACAGATGACAGGGTGTACAGGAGAACAGATGACAGGGTGTACAGAATGACAGGATGTACAGGACAACAGATGACAGGACGTACAGGACAACAGATGACAGGACGTACAGGACAACAGATGACAGGACGTACAGGAGAACAGATGACAGGATGTACAGAAGAACAGATGACAGGATGTACAGGAGAACAGATGACAGGATGTACAGGACAATTAATTTATTAACCTAAAAGAGCTATGCTGTCTGCGCGCTAGCGTGCTTCTGTGTATGTTATTGCTGTGCACCTATAGATATGTCTCGGGGTGGGAGGAGGATATGTGTGTGTGTGCCAGAGAGTAGGTACTAATATTTGATATTATTAACGGTGTGTATGTGCTTGTGGGATGGAGTGACAGAGGTCCGCCATGTATGATGAAAATTATATTAGGCCTATGTTTCTATGTTCGATGTAATGTGTATTGTACAGTTTGTAAGCGCTTAGGGCTTTCCAGAAAGATTAGGCGCTCTAAATGCCCTTAATAATAATAATAATAATGTACAGGAGAACAGATGACAATGTACAGGACAACAGATAACAATGTACAGGACAACAGATAACAATGTACAGGACAACAGATAACAATGTACAGGACAACATATGACAGAATGTACAGGACAACAGATGACAATGTACAGGACAACAGATGACAATGTACAGGATAACAGATGACAGAATGTACAGGACAACAGATGACAATGTACAGGACAACAGATGACAATGTACAGGACAACAGATGACAATGTACAGGACAACAGATAACAATGTACAGGACAACAGATGACAATGTACAGGACAACAGATAACAATGTACAGGACAACAGATAACAATGTACAGGACAACAGATAACAATGTACAGGACAACAGATAACAATGTACAGGACAACAGATGACAGGATGTACAGGACAACAGATGACAATGTACAGGACAACAGATGACAATGTACAGGACAACAAATGACAATGTACAGGACAACAGAATACAGGGTGTACAGAACAGATGACAATGTACAGGAGAACAGATGACAGGGTGTACAGGAGAACAGATGACAGGGTGTACAAAACAGATGACAATGTACAGGAGAACAGATGAGAGGATGTACAGAACAGATGACAATGTACAGGAGAACAGATGACAGGGTGTACAGAAGAACAGATGACAGGATGTACAGAACAGATGACAGGATGTATAGGAGAACAGATGACAGGATGTACAGAACAGATGACAGGATGTACAGGAGAACAGATGACAGGATGTACAGGAGAAACAGATGACAATGTACAGGAGAACAGATGACAGGTGTACATGGAGAACAGATGACAGGATGTACAGGAGAAACAGATGACAGAGATGTACAGAAGAACAGATGACAGGATGTACAGAAGACAGAATGTACAGGAGAACAGATGACAGGATGTACAGGAGAACAGATGATAGGATGTACAGGACAACAGATGACAATGTACAGGACAACAGATGACAATGTACAGGACAACAGATGACAATGTACAGGACAACAGATAGCAATGTACAGGACAACAGATAGCAATGTACAGGACAACAGATAGCAATGTACAGGACAACAGATGATAGGATGTACAGGACAACAGATGAACAATGTACAGGACAACAGATGACAATGTACAGGACAACAGATAACAATGTACAGGACAACAGATAGCAAATGTACAGGACAACAGATGACAGGATAGTACAGGAACAAACAGCTAACAATGTACAGGACAACAGATAACAATGTACAGGACAACAGATAACAATGTACAGGACAACAGATGACAGAATGTACAGGAGAACAGATAACAATGTACAGGACAACAGATAACAATGTACAGGACAACAGATAACATGTACAGGACAACAGACAACAATGTACAGGACAACAGATGACAATGTACAGGACAACAGATAACAATGTACAGGACAACAGATGACAATGCACAGGACAACAGATGACAATGTACAGGACAACAG
>CM060307.1:32406195-32413695 GCA_030674185.1 Monoplex corrugatus | reverse complement strand
GTCAAAGCAGGGGAAAGAAAATTAACATCCTCAGCAAAAGTGCGAGGACCCAGCTCTGTACATTTTCTGGTTTTTAGACACGTTTTAAAGTGTATGACGAAGCTAGTTGGAAAAAGACGAAAGCGTAGGAAAAGAAAGAGGAGGAAGATGGCATTTGGCGTAGAGGTAGACTGGGAAGGAAAAGATACTGAAGAAAATGACGACGCAGGAAAAGGAAGAGGGGAAGATGAAGAAAAGATAGTCAAGCCATTCCATAATGTTCGTTTTTTTTTTTTATAATGAAAAAATAAATCATATTGCTACATATTTCCTCTAGGCTAGATTTTTCTTTTTTCGTTCGTGTCGGAGATATGTTTACTGATATATTGAACAGAGATAAATGTGGAATGAATATATATATATATATATATATATATATATATATATATATATATATTTCCCTTTGCATAACTGGATGAGTTGTTTCCTATATGGTAATCTATCTGTACCAGGTACTGTTATGTTTTCAATAACACAAGATGAGAAATGTTCATTTAAAGGCGTTGGGGGAGTGTGTTTGAAATGTCAGTGCATTGCCAAGATAAGCCCTTAGTGAATAGGTTCAGAGCTTGTCAACCTGAAAACCAAGAAAGAAAGAGAGAGAGAGAGAGAAAGAGAGACAAGAGAGAGAAGACAGACAGACAGACAGACAGACAGAGTAAGAGAGAGACAGCAACACAACACACACACACACACACACACACACACACACACGCACGCACGCACGCGCGCGCAAACACACACACACACACACACTCACACACCACACGACACGGACACGCACACACACACACACACACACACACACACACACACACACACACACACACACACACACACACACACACACACACACACAATGTGTTCTAACCAATTGAGCATATGCAGGAAGAGCAAGAAAAAAAATTGTATGATGGATAATATGAACGACTGAGCGTTTTTTTTGAAATGGCTACATTATTTAAAGCATTGCTTCTGACCTTTCTTTTCTTCCTACGTATAATGTTTTCTCCAGTGTTTGTGTTTTGTCTTTTCCATCATTTAAAAAGAATTCTTTGCATCAAAGATGTTCATGTTTTTTTGCCCACTGTTGGTTTTGTCTGTTGTACCATTTAAAAAGAAATCTTTGCATCAAAAGATTTCCATAACACAAACAAGGTCTTGTTCTAACGCATTCTTCTCTGTGTTCATGTAACCCCCTCGTCAATTTTGGGCACTTTTCTGGTCGTTTCGAAACAAATCGTTGCATGAGAGATGTTCGTGAAAAATAATTATCAAGTTTTGATTTAATAATAATAATAATAATTATAATAATAATTACAATATTTATATAGCGCAAAATCTGGATAAAATCAAATCTAAGCGCTGAAGCAGACACACACGCAAGCACGCACGCACGCACGCACGCACACACACGCACGCACACACACACCACACACACACACACACACACACACACACACACACACACACACACACAACACCAACACGCATGGCTATAAATGGGGAGAAAGAATAAAAGCAATAAAAGCAAGAATAAAAGCAATGGAAAATTATCTGTGATTGTAATTAGCTTTGCCCGTTGTCTTTGTGTTTCAGAACATCTGGAAAACATCGTTGTGTCTAACAATTATGCCATATTTGTCTTGGGTATCAATCTTTCGTGTTCTCGTTGTATTTGTTCTTACTGTTGTTGTTGTTGTTGTTGTTAACGTTGTTGTTGTTATTGTTGTTGTTGTTGTTGTTGACGCTGTTGTTGTTGTTATTGTTGTTGCCGTTGCTGTTGTTGTAGTTGCGGTTGTTGTTGATGATGGTGATGGATGGTGATGGTAGTAGTGGTGGTGATGGTGATGGTGATGGTGATGATGATGATGATGGTGATGATGACGACGACGACAACGACGACGACCACCACCACCACGACGACGATGATGATGTTGATGATGATAACAATGACGACGGCGATGACGAAGATGATGATGATGATGATGATGAGGGTAGTAGTGGTGATATTACTTTTGTAGTAATGATCATGATGCAATTGAATTAAGTTGCAACACTGGTGACAATTTTAATGCCATCTACTAAACGTAAACACACACGCACGTACACACGCATGCACGCCCACACACACACACACACACACACACACACACACACACACACCACTCGTATGCATGCACGTACATACACACATACACAAGCATGCAAGCACGCATGCACGCGCGCGCGCACGGCACACACCACACACACACTCACACACACACGCACGCACGCACTCACACACAGACACAACACACACACAGACACACACACACACAACACACACACAACACACACACACACACACACACCACACACACACACACACACACACATCTCGTATATATGTAAAAGAAAGAAAAGAAAATTATGTACACAATCAATTGCACTACAATCAAGGACTCGCCCCAGGCATTCACCACCCTGTCCAATTTATCGCACAAGGGACAAAAAAAACCCACACCTGAAGACATATTTAAGCATACCTACGGACACGAAAACATACAAAAACGGGCATAAAATACCCAAAATCGCCTCCGCAACTCTCACTTCCCCAGAGCCAAAAATGCACCTAACACATGTACCCAATTATCAATTCTAAGAAACAGCACGTAAGATAATATCGAATACACACAGGTGAACGGACCAGAAAGGCAGAAAATGATAGGAAGACTTAAATCCTCTGCACGTGAAGGATATCTATCTATTTGAAGAATTCTTCATGCAACATTTACATATCATCATCATCATCATCATCAGGTGCCTTGCCACATGGTGTTGGCGATCATGGACTTCCATCTGTTTCTATCTCTTGTTGCCTCAAGCATCTCTTCCACCCTCTTTGTCTTCAGTCACTCTGCAAATCCGTCCAATATCTTTTCCCCTGGGTCTACCCGGTGCTCTCTTTCCCTCCAGCTTTCCCGTTGTGACCAGGTGCTCCAATTCCCCTTTCCTCATAAAATGGCCTATAAATGTTGCCTGTCTTTTCCTAATCTTCCTTATGAATGGTCTTCTTGTATCTGCCTCCATCAAGAGTGTCTCGTTTATTTCCTTTGCTGTCAATGGAACTCTCAACATTCTTCTTAGAAACCACATCTCGGCTGCCTCAATCTTGTTTGGCTTTGCTTGTTGACTGTTTACGCCTCACAACCGTATAACAGTATTGGTTCTATATAACATTCAAGAACTGTCAATTGATAGGCATTTGTTGGTAAGAATGCTTTTCATCTTCTTGAATGCTATTTTGGCTTGGCCGATTCTGCAGCTATTTCTGATGTGCATCTGCCGTCTGGTGAAATGATCGTTCCCAGTATTTAAACTATGAACCTGTCTCAAGGTTTTGCAGTCTGCTGTTATTTTGCATGAGGGATTTCATGTTTTTTACTGATCACCATGACTTCAGTCTTCTGCTGTTTAGTTCCAACCCCTTACCTTTGCTTTCTATTTCTAGTATATTCACAAGGTTTTGTAGGTCCCTTTCATGTTTTGCAATTAGCACGGTTTCATCTGCGTATAGAATGTTGTTTATCATTTTTCTTCCAACCTTTAATCTAGGTTTCTCATGATATTTTCGCTGTAAAATGAAAACAGATCTGGTGACAAAACACAACCCGTCCTGCTAAATCTTCCCTCTACAGGATTGTGGTCAATGTTGCAGTCTGCGCCTGGTAGTGTTTTTGCTGACAGTAAAGAATTTCTAAATCTTTTATTAATCAGGATGTTAGTCAATCTGATTTTTGGTATTATCTCCTGGACTCATCCAAGTCCATTAGGCTGCTCAAATCAGGTGTTTCCTACTATGAACTCATTCATCTGTGTGCCCATTCTGCAAGTTTCCCTCCCCTTCCATTTTGTGTACCAAGGCCATGAGGTCCAACTATATCCTCCATCCTATCCTGTCCCACTTTAGCATCAAAATCTCCCATTATTACTGTAACTTCTTGTGATTTATATTGTCGATGTCTTCCTGAGTATTTGCAGATGTTGGTGCATACACCTGATTGATGTTGATATCAAATGGCCTGCCTCCCAATTTAATCAGCAAAATTCTGTCGGACACAGCCCAGTATCCCCTAACTGCTTTTGATTTGTCCCTGTCCATTACGATGCCTACTCCTCTTTCATGTGAGTTTCCACCTGAATGTATTACTGTATACTCTCCTGATGTTATCATTACTGCCCCCTTCCATTTCACTTCCCCTAGTCCTGAAATACAAATGTTAAGCCTTTCCATCTCCATTTTGATATTGTCTAATTTATCTTTTTTTGCAACAATGTTCTAATGTTCCATGTTGCGATTTTGGTATTTTTTTCTGAGGTTGACGTTGATCGCAGTAGCTAGCTGACAGTCTGGTGTCACCTGCGCAGCATGACGATCCCTACCAGACGAAGGTGCTCCAGAGGAACCCTTGTTTACGTCGTTATCTTCATTTTTCTTTTGTCTGACCATGATTGTTCTGGCCATGATTGTTCTGGGGGAAATACGATGGTGGTTTCCCGTTGACTTCCATCGGTTTGTTTACGGTCTCTCCACTAGCCTTTGTCGTTCCCGCGACAACCTACAAGGCAGTAGGGTGATATTTTTTTCAGGGTTAACTCCCTTAGCCTTATTCTCTCCCGAGATGTCCACAAGGCAGTGGAGCTATTTACCCATAGCTTGGGGGTCTGGTTCGTGGGCACCAGGCATATCCACACGCCGGTAGGCCTACGTGCCGCACGTCTGGGAGCCAGACCTCCTCCGTATCATATGTGACCTGTTCTCACGAATGGGGTCACAACTTAATTTTGGGGGGTATAGAGATATTTATATCACCGGAAAGCAGAAACAATGCTCTTTCCAATGATGTATAATTCAACTGTCTAACTGGAAAATTGAGCGAGTTACAGTAATTTAAAGGGAGTGGGTGATGGGACGGCCATTTTGAGAAAAGCAGAGTTAAAGAAGGACAACAAAATTCTCTGCTTTTTCCTTGGCAACCAGTATTCTATCTTCATCAAACTTAGTGAAATGATAGATAAAGTGGTTCTGCACTACATACTAACTATTTCGCGAGCTGATTCCAACGGTATGCGATATGCTGAGGCCCTGTACGGTTTCATGGCCTAAATTAAAGCTCAAACACACGCATTTTCACGGAAAAAATCTGCACATTCTCGATGGGTTATTACTTTAAAATGTTATTTTAACACTCTTTCAGCCCAAATTTCACTTTAATCTTTGCCATAATTGATAGATTAATGGTCAGACAATGTGTAGGAACAAAAATCTCAAATCACCCAGATCGACCCTCACCACCTTTTCAGGCCCGTATCTCAGTTCACACGTTGCGACTTGTGACCCCGTTCGCAAGAACCAGTCACATATTTACAATATTCTTCTGCATAGAGCTCGGGTGTTGGTCTCTTAATCATGTCAGTCAGAAAAGACACGCATCTTTGCTTTCTAGAGATTTTCTGTGTGGATCAAAAGAACTTCAAGTTCATACGATATACCTCGATACGGGAAGATTTCCTCTGCTTCTTCCTGCTGTTGCTAGATCAATTTATTATTGAATTAAGATAACAAAATTGGCGAATGTTACAGGATTAATCAATTATTGAATTAAGATAACACAAAAAAATGGCGGCAACTAGAATGCCTTCCAAGGCATATACAGTGTTGTTACATCTATATAGAACAGGGACGAATACTTGGGTAACGAAAATCAAACCTGCTAGCACACCCTTCACTTTAACATGAGTGTGTGTGTAAGTGTGCGGGAGTGTACGTGCGTATGTGTGTGTGTTTGAGGGTGTGTGAATGTGCGTGTGTATGAGAGAGAGAGAGAGAATGTGTGTGTGTGTGTGTGTGTGTGTGTGTGTGTGTGTGTGTGTGTGTGTGTGTGTGTGTATGCAAGTGTGTGTGTGTTTGTGAATGTGTGTGTATGAGTGTGTGGATGTGTGTGCGACTGTGTGAGTGATTGTGTGTGTGTGTGTGTGTGTGTGTGTGTGTGTGTGTGTGTGTGTGTGTGTGTGTATGTGTGTGTGTGTGTGTACGTGCATGTACCTAAACATGTATGTTAGAAAAAATCATGAAAAATGTGAACATGTTGGATTGTGACAAGCAAGAGACATTTACATTTAATACTAATCACTTTATCACTTTTATCATTGATATGAACTTTAATCACAAATTCTATGTTTTAATAGCTATGCTTTGTTGTTAGTCGACATTCTGATTTTACTTGAGAAAGACATTAAAGTCGAAAATTTGACTCCTCTACAACAAGGTGTTTGGCTGTTGTGCACAGTAAAAAATAAAAATCAGATTAATGTTGCACAGAATTGGGCTTTGAATTGTTTGAGAAACCGGTGAAGTTCAGTCACAAATTTTCATTTTTATATTCTCTCAAAGAACGTCTTACTGATTCCAGATGATAGGAACGGTGTGAAATAGTTGATCTGAATAACAGATGCCATTCATGTACACAACTTAAAGCACTTTACGAGTGTGTGTGTGCGTGCGTGCATGCGTACGTGCGTGTGTGTTTACGTTTAGTAGATGGCATTAAAACTGTCACCAGTGTTGCAACTTAATTTAATTGCACCATGATCATTACAACAATAATAATATCACCACTACTATCCTCCTCCTCCTCCTCCTCATCATCATCATCTTCATCATCGTTGTCGTCATCGTTATCATCATCATCATCGTCGTTGTCGTCGTCGTCGTCATCATCATCATCATCATCATCATCATCATCATCATCATCACCACCACCACCATCACTACTACTACCATCACCATCACCATCATCATCACCATCATCATCATCAACAACAACAACAACAACCGCAACTACAACAACAACAACTGCAGCAACAATGGCAACAACAATAACAACAACAACAACAACAACAGCGTTAACAACAATAACAACAATAACAACAGCAACAACAACAACGACAACGACAACAACAGTAAGAACAAATACAACGAGAACGCGAATGATTGATACCCAAAGACAAAACATGTTTCTGTTGGCCTGGAGCAGGACAATACGTATCGTAGTTAAGATGCAAACTATTTATTGATCAAAGAACAGCTGGACATAAACATAAACAAAGGAAATTGTCCCGTGTCAACAACACACATCATCTGATTTGGAACTCTTCTTCTTTCTCTCTTGTTTTATAGGATTTGGAAATGATTTTTTGAGTTCTTGTCTGTCTTTGTGTGTCTTTGTCTGTCTGTCTGCCTGTCTGTCTGTCTCTGTTTCATTCTCTCTCTCTCTCTCTCTCTTTCTCTACCTGTATGTCTGTCTGTCTGTCTGTCTTTCACACACACACACACACACACACACACACACACAACACACACACACACGCGCGCACGCATACACACACACAGACAGACATAGAGAGAGAGAGAGAGAG
>CM060307.1:32396195-32401195 GCA_030674185.1 Monoplex corrugatus | reverse complement strand
ATTCATGCACGCACACACGTTGGGTGTTTGGACACTGGCAATTCTGCACACATGTTGACCAAAGAGATCAGAAAAGCCTCCAACTTTTTCTTTCTATTTTTTTTTTTTTTTTTTTTTTTGGGGGGGGGGGGGGGAAGGGCCCATTTTCTAAGCCATCTTAATGACCACAGAAGCTGGCACAGTTTTTACAATGCGATGATAACGATGTCGATGAGGATGATAACCATGATGTTTCGGAGTTCCATCTAGGATTGAGACCGCGTTACAGGGCTGTGTACTCTACGTTCTCTATCATAATATATCTTGGTGTCAACCAGGCCCGAGAAATACAGACACCTGCGGTGCTGGTCAGAAGATTTGAGCAACACCCTCAATGACGCATCCGTGAAGTGGGTGAGACTCGACTGTATGGTGCGTCTTCCCAATGAGCCGACCCTGGGTAGGAGCCAGTTAGAGCCGAAAAATCACATAAAGATGTTTGAAGGGACTTATGGGGATTCGAACCCACAACCCTCACGGCGGCTGGTGAGCCTCCACCTTTTTTACCCATCAGGCAGGATCGAACCCAGGACCTTCCGAATGGAAGTCCGATGTTTATCCATTTGACTACATTGTTTCGAACAAAAAAGGTTTGAAAGTTTGCTGCACTAAAACGTGAAAAGTTGTATCTTCTTTGCAAAGAGGCTGGTGGGAATGGGGGTTAAGTTGCTGCAGCAATGAAATGTATTTTTGGATAGGGGCCACGTGGGCGTGTGTGTGTGTGTGTGTGTGTGTGTGTGTGTGTGTGTGTGTGTGTGTGTGTGTGTGTGTGTGTGTGTGTGTGTGTGTGTGTGTGTTGTGATGTGTATGTGTATTTCTGTGTGTGTGGTATCCATGGGATAGAAAAGGTCCCTTTCACAGGCATAAGAGCACGTGTGTATGTGTGTGTGAGTGTGTGTGCGTGTGTGTGTGTGTGTGTGTGTGTGTGTGTGTGTGTGTGTGTGTGTGTGTGTGTGTGTGTGTGTGTGTTGTGTTGTGTGTGTTATGTTGTTGTTGTTGTTGTTTGTTGTTGTATTGTTGTTGTTCTTCTTCGTCTTCTGCCTCTTCTTATTTTCTTCTTTTCTTCTTCTCTTTTTCTCCTTCTTCTTCTCCCCTCTCATTCTTTTTCGTTTTTGGTTGTGCAAATGTTCTTATTTTCTTCTTCTCCTCGTCCTCCTCCTCCTTCTTCTTTTCGTTCTTCTTCTCCTCCTCATTTTTCTTCTTTTTTGATTGTGCAATGGTTTTTATTTTCTTCTTCTTCTCCTCCTCCTCCTTCTTCTCATTCTTCTTCTCCTCCTCCTCATTTTTCTTCTTTTTTGATTTGCAATGGTTCTTATTTTCTCCTCCTCCTCCTCCTCCTCCTCCTTCTTCTTCTTCTCCTTCTTCTTCTCCTCATTCTTCTTCTTGTTTGAATTGCAATGGTTTTTATTTTCTTCTTTCTTTTCCTCCTTCTTCTTCTTCTTCTTAACCTCCTTCTTCTCTCCTCGTTTTTTCTTCTGTTTTGATTGTGCAATGCTGGGGGGAAAAGACGCGGCAAAAGGATGGGTTTCGTTTTGGGCTGTACCGATAACTGAGTTAATTGACAAACTTAATTTGGCTTTTGAGGGGCTGGCAAGAGTAAGACTGATGAGGACGTGGGTGATGATATGGGTGTCGGGGTGATTTATGTGGATCAGACAGTCAATGAAAGTGCATCGATCATACTGGTAAATTAAATGTATGCTGAATGAACATGCGCGGACATGTGTGTGTGTGTGTGTGTGTGTGTGTGTGTGTGTGTGTGTGTGTGTGTGTGTGTGTGTGTGTGTGTGTGTGTGTTGTGTGCTTGTGTGTGTTGTGTGTTGTGTGTTGTGTGTGTGTGAGAGAGAGAGAGACAGACAGACAGACAGAGACAGACAGACAGAGAGACAAGAGAGAACAGAGAGAAAGACAGACAGACAGAAACAGAGAGAGAGAGAGGGGGGGAAGAGAGACAGACAGACAGGGAGACAGACAGATAGACAGAGACAGAGAACAGACAGACAGACAGACAGAGAGACAGGCAGAGAGCATCTTCAACCCCATCCTGACGCACCAGTCCTAGACTTAAAATTAAAGTTCCTGGAGCACAAAATTACCACCTGTAAGAAGCCATGTCTAAGAAAGCCTGTCAAGAAGACCAGACGTAACAAGATCAGAAACGCTAAGACCACAGAAATGGTTGGAAGAACACTAATCCACCATCTTATTCATCAGTTTCAGTTTCAGTTTCAGCTTCTCAAGACGAATTCCATATGCAATAACGTCACATGTGCCATGCGTACGATGACCACGGCACAAGCCTTAAGCCTGGACATAAACCCGTGTATTATTCATCAGCAGACAATGAAATGGGCTGGTAATCTGACAGAACGCAACCCCACCAGCTGGGTCAACAAGCATAACAAAAAGATTACATGTAGACATAAATCAATAGAGGTAGATCAATAAACCGGTGTGAAGAGGACCCTTACAATACGTTGTATTTCTTCTCTTCGGACCTTCCTACTCACTGCTGATTGGCAGATCTTTCTCCATGTGAAATCCGTGAAGGCACAAAGCTGACAGATAAAAGACAATCAAAGATGACCTAACTGAAAAGGCCAACACACTGAATGTTCTGAACAAAGACATTTTTTTCAATGTCCATGCAGTTTGGAGTTTGAGTTTTGGAGTATGTTCAAGAGGGATTCATCGCACTCGGATAATTCTATCTGCTCTCCACTCCCAAATCTGCCAGCAATTATCTCACAGACTCCCGAGCCTGCGCAAGATCCTATGTGAACGAGAGAAATTGGAGGGGTGGGGCGGGGTGGGGGTGGGGGGCTGGAGATCTTTGAAACAACCAAAATGATGGAAACACTAAGATGGGGCCGGCAGCGAACAGGCCAATGTTTAATGTTGCGGGCTGGGACTGAGCTCAAAGTATCAGACCCTGAGTCCACGACCCTATCTAAAGAACCAACCAGCTCGCACCTGCCCATGGGTGATCCCACGTCGCTAATTCCCGCTCTGTAACAAACCGCCAACCCCAAGTTCATCCAGCTGAAGTCTCAGTGTCAAAAGCCCACGGAAGCCGCATCCGGGCCACCGACCAGAGAAGACCCCGCGCTGGTCTAGCCAGGGAGTTACTGCAGCAGAGATTAATTGTTTACCTGCCGTTTTGGGCAGGGTGTGGTGAGATGGACGCCACCCTTCGAAGCTCTAGATAAGAACATGGCAGATGTTGCATATGCTTTCCTCATGAGATAAATTTTGTTTACTCTCTCTCTCTCTCTCTGCCACTTTCTTTGTCTCTCTGTCTGTGTCTGTGTGTGTGTTTCTCTCTGTCTCTGTCTCTTTTACTCTCTCTCTCTCTCTCACTCTCTCTCTCTCTCTCTCTCTCTCTCTTGCTGTGTTTGTGTGCGGCGAGCGCGATTGCGTGAGTGAGTGCACGTACTAGTGAGTGTGGGTGAACGTATTTATCTTTAAGCTGTCAGCAAAAAGGATTCCTGTCAACAAACGTCTATCTATATCAGCCGTATAAAGAAAAGAACCATTAATCAACAGATGGTCACAGGTCAGCCCCGACGATAAACTGCAACAGCACAGGATGTCTTGACTGACACTGTAGGCATATTGTAGAGAGGAAGTTACCCACAACACGTGCACACGAGCAAGACAAACGGGCAATTAAGATACTGTCGACAGTTTGAATCATAAATCAAAACTGTTTCTGGTAGACCGTTATTCTTCAAACTCAGCTAGACCACATTGCACTTTACACATACTCAAGCCGTTCAGTGGAGCACTGGAAAACTCAAAGCTGTAACTAGTGTAAGGCGAGCTGACTACATTCCAGTGTGCTGACGCATAATCGGCATCTTATGTGGGCATGCATGCTGGTTGTTTTCACGTTTCCATAAGCCAGCCACTGACATGACTTTCATGATCTTTAACATACATGTTTTGTGTTCTGTCTACATACGTTCTTAGTTCCTCCGAAAGTAGACAAGTTGGCCTCGCGTTTATCATGTTTCCCCGTATGGTTTTCAACAGTCACATATCATTTTTCCCCGTATGGTTTTCAACAGTCACATATCATTTTTCCCCGTCTGGTTTTAAAACAGTCACATATTATCATTTTTCCCGTCTGGTTTTAAAACAGTCACATATTATTGTTTTCCCCGTCTGGTTTTCAACAGTCACATATTATTGTTTTTCCCGTCTGGTTTTAAACAGTCACATATTATTTTTCCCGTCTGGTTTTAAACAGTCACATATTATTGTTTTTCCCGTCTGGTTTTAAACAGTCATATTATTTTTCCCCGTCTGGTTTTAAAACAGTCACATATGATTTACCCCTGTATGGTTTTAAAACAGTCACATATGATTTACCCCTGTATGGTTTTAAAACAGTCACATATGATTTACCCCTGTATGGTTTTAAAACAGTCACATATGATTTACCCCTGTATGGTTTTAAAACAGTCACATATGATTTACCCCTGTATGGTTTTAAAACAGTCACATATGATTTACCCCTGTATGGTTTTAAAACAGTCACATATGATTTACCCCTGTATGGTTTTAAAACAGTCACATATTATTGTTTTCCCCGTCTGGTTTTAAAGTCACATACTATTGTTTTCCCCGTCTGGTTTTAAAGTCACATACTATTGTTTTCCCCGTCTGGTTTTAAAGTCACATACTATTGTTTTCCCCGTCTGGTTTTAAAGTCACATACTATTGTTTTCCCCGTCTGGTTTTAAACAATCACATATGATTTACCCCTGTATGGTTTTAAACAGTGACATAAATTTATTACCATTTTCCCCCGTATGGTTTTAAACAGTGACATAAATTTATTACCATTTTCCCCCGTATGGTTTTAAACAGTGACATATTATCATTTCCCCCGTATGGTTTTAAACAGTGACATAAATTTATTACCATTTTCCCCCGTATGGTTTTAAACAGTGACA
>CM060307.1:32376195-32391195 GCA_030674185.1 Monoplex corrugatus | reverse complement strand
ACAGACTTTCCCATGATGACGTTTGCGTTTATTGCTATTTTACTCAACTCTGATGCCTTGGTTGTGATACTGAATACCAGGATAGGCGTAAACTGGTTTGTCAACAGTATTGTTTATCAGTCAGGCTTTTTTGTGATATTTTTTTGTGTATTACTTGCATTGTACATGGTAAAGCAAAAAAAAAAAATCTTGTATAATGTAGAGGTGGAGTTAAGTGGAAAGATCACAGCCACCAGCACAATTGAAGCAATTGAAGAGGTCTTACAGGTGCTTGGTATTGTAGTTATTTATCTCACCAATGTAAAGATGTGAAAGTTGACCGTTCAAGCTAAGTGTTTCATTTCGTGTAATATGAAATCCAAAACAAGTGTGACTGCCCGCATTCAAGCAAAGAGGAACCAGAAAAAAAACAACACACAAACACACACAAAAAAATCGGAACGCGTATTCAATATAAACAGACAAGACAAGCACAAATTTTCGGCCAACAGACGTAAGATAAGATCACAAGTAATTTTTTTAAAGGGATCATCACGTTTGGTTGTGTTTGTAGAAGCTTGGTGGCAGTGAAACAACTTGGGTCAAGGGTCTCTCGCCTAACAGGCTTGAGTGTACCCTACCTCAGTATCTTTGTGTGTATGCGCGTGTGTGTGTGGTGTGGTGTGTTTGTTTGTTTGTTTGTTTGTATCTGTGTACGTGTGTGTTTTTGTGTGTATGTGTGTGTATGAACTAATTAATGTCAAGCGCAGTGAGTCCTTACGCATGTGTGGGAGAATACCTCTATATAAATGTGATTTATTACTATTATTATTATTATTAAATGAACACCATATATAGAAATTAGGACTTTTCTGCCATTGGACGAAGCAGCAGGGAAGTTTCGGTCTTTTTCTTCTAATTTTTGTATTTGGTGTTTGTTCGTTTGTGACCTTACGTCTACGCTTGACAAAGGCCAGTCGGCTGAAAATTTGCGATTGTCTTGTCTGCTTGTATTAAGTATGCGTTCTGGTGGTTGTTTTTTTTTTGGGTTTTTTTCGTGCTTTGTTTGTTTGTTTGTTTTTTATCTGGTTCGTGTAATATGTTAAGTTCACGGAAGGTAACCTTACGCTGACTCCGTAACCCAAAGGTCGTAATTTTGTGAAATATAGAAACCTCAACTTTTCTTGGGACCAGTATTATGTGGGCGTAACAATCTTTTCATTCTCATTGCTTTATTTTCCCTAACTGTAGAAAGCCAGGTATTTCATTCGTACCAGGGTACACTGGACACTACAGGCACAAAAATTTGCTTGAGTAGTTGTGATAAATTAAAGTTACAGGATGCACAAGGGACGAACATTTCTGTTCAGGTTTAAACTGTTGTCAAGTCTAAAATATCCCTAATCAGTTATTCTATAAGGTGTATAACATTCTCAGCAGGATTAACATATTTAGTAGTACATCTGGCCACGAACAGACATGACACACATGAACAATTTCAACTGATACTCTAATACTTTTAAACCACTGTGATTGAAAAACCGGTTAGTAACGGACGAGAGAATTCAATGACTGAATTTTGGGCCCACGGTTTGAAAATCAATACTGTCTTGTTTTAAAGTGACAGATGAATCATTGCTGGAAAATGTCACACGTATACACACCCACGCCTACACACACACACACACACACACACACACACACACACACACACACACACACACACACACACACATACACACACACACACACACACACACACACATACATACACACACAAAGAGACACGCACAAACACACACACAATACACTGAGCATTACACACACACACACACACCACACACACACACAACACACACACACACACACACACACACACACACACACACACACACACACACACACACACACACACACACACCACGATCAGATTCACGCGAAGTCCGTAAAAACCAGATTTCCTCTATTTTCACACCCCGACCGAGATTATTTCTAATGTGCCAACGCCCAGACAGATGAGAATTAAACTTCCAGGCAAAATAAATACGCCGCTACTTACAGAGGTCTCTTTGCTGCCGCTAATAAAAGACGAGCGGTCAGAAAGGAAAGCGCGACGGTGGAGAAAAACAAAGCAGTCAAGCCACAATGACAGTTCGCTTTTTCCACGGTACCTTTCACGTTCATGGTAAGTTATATGCAAATGCTTCTATGCGTTGTGATTTTGATAGGTTAGACTCGGTACGGTTTGTCAATATTGCACTGTGATATTGTGTCATTGCAGTGTAGCTGAGATTGTTCCAATGACAGGCTGATAAAAAATACTAGTGTAAGCTACAAAACCCATACGTTATGCAGGATCTAAGAATCTGGCCACCTCATGAGTTTATGTATAGGCTGATGGCTCGGGCCATGAACATTCTGGAGCTCCTCCATCACATGGCACCTATAACGTCAGCGCATGTAGCACTCATTCCGAGCGTGCAGACATCATCTTCAGAAACTGAAATTGAAACTGAAACTGGTGAGTCATTCTTTTTTGAAGTGTATCATCTCATATTCAACGGGCATGTCAGTCGAGTGGGTAAACGTCAGATTGGACATTTGTGCTTGGTGGGTCAGAGTTGGAGATTTTTAATCTGTTAAATCAGCTTTCAGTTTCAGTTTCTCAAAACGACGTCTCCGCGCTCTCGGAACGAATTCCATTAGCACTAACGTCACAGGTGTCATGTGTATGGTGATCATGGTACACGCCTTAAGCCTGCACATAAACCCTTGAGCTGGCCAGGTCCTGAGGCCCTACCTAGCCTTTGTGTTGCCTACGTCCATACCAACCAGTGCCTAAACTAATTCTTCATGTGTATACGCTTCCAGATCTTGTAAGTTATGTCAATAGTTTGCTTACAGAAACACGAATACATCGAACATGAGATACAAAAAAATGGTTATTAGTTAACAACTTCTACTAAACCCAAAACAAGTGTGACTGCCGCGCCCGCGTTCAAGAAAACAGGAACCAGAAAAACACGAAAAAAATAAGAACGCGTATTTAATACAACCAGACAAGACAGGCGTAAATTTTCGGCCAACTGGCCTTTGTCAAGCGGAAAATCACAAACAGACAAGACAGGCGCAAATTTTCGGCCAACTGGCCTTTGTCAAGCGCAAGATCACAAACAAATAAACACCAGACACAAAAATTAGGAGAAAAAGTCTCATAAAAAACTTCTACTGACACAAAATACAGTAGGCCTATCTCATTATCTTCATCATCATTATGTCACAGCGTAAACTCTGTCTGTATCGCAAGTTACTGTCTTGCATAGCAGTGTATTGTGTTATCCTGTGATGTATTTTCATGTGCTGAACTACTTTACTGTCATGTGCTCTGCTTACCTTGTATTGCATAACACTGTGCTGTGTCATGTTCTGTAGTGTTGCACCACAGTTTAATATAACTTATGTATTTAAGTATTGTAAAATACAGACACTTACACTGTAGTACTGTAAATGGAAAATGATCCACTCAGTAACATTTACAAACATGGCCCTTTAAATTAAATTCCGAAATGTTTGATCTGGCTGGTGGTGCTATATATGGCTGTGAAGTCTGGACATGCAGAAAACTAATGAAAATGAAAATGCAACAGTAGACATGTATTACGAGATCCAAAATAAGTGCGACTGCCGGCGTCCAAGCAAACAGGAACCAGAAGAACAAGTAAACCAAAAAGAACGCGTATTCAATACAACAAGACAAGACAAGCGCAAATTTTCGGCCAACCGGCCTTTGTCAAGCGCGAATGCACGATCACAAACAGAGACCAAACAACAGATAATAACAAAAAGACTACAACTTCCCTGCCGCCTCGGCCCAGTGGATAAAAAGGGAACAAATGGAATGCCAATGTGCCTATGAGCAGTGGTAAGACTTCTTTTTGGTTTACTTGTTCTTCTGGTTCTAGTAGACATGTAGTCAAATAGACTGATGAAAGAACAAAGGAAGGCATACTGAACAACCTCACAGTCCAACATCAACTGCTGTCAGAAATCAACAGAAGAAAAACGAAATACGTTGGCCATGCAACCTGTGACACACGAACACAACCCTAATGAGAACAGTCCCTTTTTATCCACTGGACGAGGCGGCAGGGAAGTTTTAGTCCTTTTCTTTTTATCCGTTGTTTGGTGTCTGTTTGTGATCGTGCTTCAGCACCCAGTGAATGGCAATTGCGAAGAGGAAAGGGGAGAGAGCATACCCTTGTCTGACGCCGTTGAAAACTCAGTTGCTGTAGCCATCTTTGGTCCCAATCCGACACTTGCAGTTGTTGTAGATTTGCTCTGTGGCTGATATAAACAACATTCTCTGGAATGCCATGGGATTTCAGGGTTTTCCAAAGTCATGTTCTGTAATGGACACCGTCGAAGGCTTTGAAGAAATCTGTAAAGCTGACAGCGCGCGGAGTTTGGTCTTCTCCGCACTTCTCAATGATCTATCACGGGGTGAAGATCAGCTCTAGGCAGGTTCGCCTAGAACGAAAGTCTGTTTGCTCTTTTTACAGTTCACTGTCTACTGTGTCGCGCAGTCAGCTAAGAACGACTTGACAGTATTCTCCTCCATGGATTGACAGCTGAGTAATTGGGAAACGGGAAGAGGTAACGCAAGCATGGACCTACAGACAGAACGATAGGAAGCCATCAAACACTGCGACACAAACGCAGATAGGAAGACATAAAAAGAAAAGAGGAGAAGAGAGAGAGAGAGAGAAAGAGAGAGAGAGAGAGAGAGAGAGAGAGAGAGAGAGAGAGAGAGAAGACAGAGACAGAGACAAAGAGAGATTCAGATTCAGATGATTTATTCAATAAAGGTCATGGCCCCTCATGAAGGGATGAAATATACATACATCACTTAGATATACACTGTTTTATCGTAAATATTACACAGAGCAAAGGGAACTGAAACATTCAATTTGTACAAGAGCTCCTGAGTTTAAAGGCTTTATACAAACAAATGGCAAGCTGTTTGACATTATCTTCCCTGGCGGAGAGAGAGAGAGAACAGAGAGAGAGAGAGAGAGAGAAGACAGAGAGAGAGAGAGAGAGAGAGAGAGAGAGAAAGACAGAGAGAGAGAGAGAGAGAGAGAGAGAGAGAGAGAGGACAGAAAGTAAAAAAGAAGTAAATAGAAAAGACAGAGTTACAGACAGAGTAAAAACTAATAGACTAGACCTTTAATGACTTTGGCTGAATCGGCATCAGAGTCTCCATACCGCTATACATTTACTTATTTATGTACATAGGCATTTGTAAACATCTTAACCCACTGTTCTATGTATCACAGACATAATCTCATCTATCTTCCTCCCATATGCCCTGTCTTGTTTTTTAGACCAGGAGAATGTCACGCTTCCCCACCTGACTAAGGCTTCAAGCAAGTCCAGAAGAACCAGAAGAGTTGTCCTTCAGTGGATCCTCAGGCATAGTGGGTTAACAGAAAACGTGACGGTAAATGTACTAGGATTAACAGAAAACGTGACGGTAAATGTACTAGCCATTCTTCAAGCCAGGAACAGAAAGGGACGACTACCACCTCCTGTCCAGAGAGCAGCGCGTGGTCCTGAGGAGGCTCCGGACTGGCCGCAACAGGCTAACGCCCTCTTGAAAAGCAACTTCAAACTTCATCTTCACCTTCATTTTCACCTATCCCGGAGTCTTGAAGACCGTTTGGGCGCCACAGAAGACTTCGCGACCAGCTTCCTCCATTTCTCCCGATTCTTAGACGCTCTTAGGCAGTTGCCGAGTGCAAGGCCAGTCCATTCACTGATGTTGTCCTCCGAGCTCTTTCTCTCTTCAAACTTACGCCTTCATTAAATACTACTTGCCCCTGCAACCAAGAAGACCAGACAGCTGAAGACATACTGCGGTGATATTTCCTCTTATCAAGCGGAGAGACAGCAGACCTGGCCGACTGCAGATCGTCTGATAACCAACTTCCGTGATAACCAAGAGGAACTAGAAAACATGTCGAACGAAAGAATAAGAAGAGTAAGAATATATAAATGCACGATGGAAGGCGAAAAAGAGGAGAGGTTGGGGATGGCGAGAGGAAGAGATAGGAAATGTACGAGAAAGCAAGTAAAAAACAGAAGGCACAGCGAACGAGAGGGTGACACAGATCGAACGCAAAAGACGGAGGCAGACACAAGTAGATCACTCATAAGGAAGATTAGGAAAAGACAAGCAACATTTATAGGCCATTTTATGAGGAAGGGGGATTTGGAGCACTTGGTCACAACGGGAAAGCTGGAGGGAAAGAGAGCACCAGGTAGAGCCAGGAAGAGAATGCTGGACGGACTTGCAGAGTGGCTGGATTTGAGGAGGGTGGGGGAGATGCTGGGGGCAATGAGAGAGAGAGATGGTTGGAAGTCCATGGTCGCCAACGTCATGCGGCAGGGCACCTGATGATGATAAAAACAAAATCGGTTCTTGGTTTTTGTTTTTAAAAAAGCAATAACAAAATTAAAGAGCAAATTACGGACATATTACTGGAAGCCAGAAGTACAATGGACTCTTTGAGTCAATCCTCCAAACGCACTGTCGTCAGAAAGAGAAGACATAAAGTGTGTATACAGGCACAAACAGGAAAAGAAACACAGAAAGGGTATGAGTGTGTGTGTGTGTGTGGGGGGGGGGGGTGGGTATATGGGGTGTGTATGTGTGTGTGTGTGTGTGTGTGTGTGGTGTATGTGTGTGTGTATACAAGTGTGTGTGTGTGTGTGTACATGTGTGTATATTTGTATGTGTATGTTTCTGTGCGCGCTCTCTCGGGTGAGTCTGTGTGTGTGTGTGTGTATGTGTGTGTGTGTGTGTGTGTGTGTGTGTGTGTGTGTGTTGTGTGTGTGTGTGCGTGTGTGTGTGTGTGTGTGTGCGTGTGTGTGTGTGTGTGTGTATGCTTGAGTGCGTGCGCGCGCGTGCGTGAATATGCATGTGCGTTTCTGTGATTTACGACATCACACACAACCTACTGTGGAATTGTGCTGCCCCTCACCCTCCCCTGTGTGCCTTCTCTATACTGATACTGTCTGTCAATCTGTCAGTCTATCATTCTGTCCGTCCGTCCGTCCGTCCGTCCGTCTGTCTGTCTGCCTGCCTGTCTGTCTGCCTGCCTGCCTGCCTGTCTGTCTGTCTGCCTGTCTGACTGCCTGCCTGCCTGCCTGCCTGCCTGCCTGCCTGTCTGTCCATGTTTAAAATATAATTATACCCGATGGCGTGGACAGTCAACAAGCAAAGCCAGAACAAGATTGAGGCAGCCGAGATGTGGTTTTTAAGAAGAATGTTGAGAGTTCCATTTGCATCAAAGAAAACAAACGAGACAGTCTTGGTGGAGGCAGACACAAGTAGATCACTCATAAGGAAGATTAGGAAAAGACAGGCAACATTTATAGGCCATTTTTATGAGGAAGGGGGATTTGGAGCACCTGGTCACAACGGGAAAGCTGGAGGGAAAGAGAGCGCAGAGTAGACCCAGGGAGAAAATGCTGGACGGACTTGCAGAGTGGCTGGGACGAGAAGGATGGGAGAGATGCTAGGGGCAACGAGAGATAGGGACAAATGGAAGTCCATGATCGCTAACGCCATGCAGCAGGGCACCTGATGATATGATGATGATGATGATGATGATGATGATGATGATGATGATGATACCCGATGCAAATTACCAACGCCAAAAATTCAGACAGTCTTGAACTACCCGTGTGGTTACATTTTCTTGAGCAATTTGTGGGTTTGTCCTCAACCTACTTTTCTAAAAGGGGCCACAGTACTATCAATCTTGGCTAACCCAGTTTAATCTGACGATGCTGGAGACACAAATACGCTAACGAACTCTGCGATATGTCTCGTAACAGCTACAGCATCCGGTGATACCAGGTTTTTATTATTGTCCAAGGTACGTCACATTTGCTGCTGTCGTGTCGTTACTGCTTCCTATTCTTCACCATGCCCGCAGAAACTGCAAAACTGTGTGATTCTTCGGTATTTGAGAAAGTTAATTACTTATATAGGCCCATCCGTTCCGTTATTAGATAAATGTTCATGACGATACGGTTGCGGGTTCAACCCCTGGGTAGGGCACAGGGTTTTTTTTTGTTTGCGTTTGTTGTTGTTTTTTCTTCTCTCTCTCTCTCTCTATCTCTCCTCCTCCTCCTTTTTTTCTCTTCACCTCCCTCCCTCTCTTTCTCTTTATACATTAATACATATTTTCTATGGGCTTTATGATGTACTTGTATTAGTGATGATGCTCCATGGGCATCAGAATATAACGTGTATTTATGTTGACGCTCCATAAGGATTACAGTGAACTTGTATTAATGCAGACCCTCTGTGGGCATTATAGTGTACTTCTATCAGTAGATATCATTGGTGGGCATTTCAGTATACTTGTATTAGTGTAGACCCTCATGAGTAAGAACTGGATATATACATACATACATATAATATATATATATATATATATATATATATACATAGAGAGAGAGAAGAAGATAGACAGATAGATAGATAGATAGATAAATAGATAGATAGACAGACAGACAGACACAGACAGACACACAGATAGATAGATAGATTAGACAGATAGATAGATAGACATCTACATATAAAACACAATTATCTGCTCATGCCACTACCCTTAGAAATGAACTCTCTCTCTCTCTCTCTCTCTCTCTCTCTCTCTCTCTCTCTCTCTCTCTCTCTCTCTCTCTCTAGCTACTTCTGCCTGAAACGCACACCCTCTCGAGAACATTGCATGCCACAGATCAATGTGAACCCATCTACAACTTCCTTGTACGAAGTACTGTCGACAGTGCCACGTTCATACTTACATATGCTCATGACATGAAGGGTAAAACGTTGTAAATTCACGACTATGCGGTCATAAGCCACTGAAATGTACACTTGGCTGCTTATTATCAAAGTTGTTATTATCATTATTACTATCGATATTATTATCATTATTATGATTATTATTATGATTATCGTTATTATTATTGTTGTTGTTGTTGCTGTTGCTGTTGTCATCACCATTATTACCATTATCGTCATCGTCATCATCATCATCATTATTATCGTTATTATTGTTATTATTATCATTAGGAGTACTAGTAGTAGCAGCAGCAGCAGTAGTAGTAGTAGTAGTAGCAGCAGCAGCAGTTACTCTCAATAGCACTTACTCTCAACCCGCATACCTGACCTGTGGTGTTCCACAAGGATCTGTCCTTGGCCCTGTTCTTTTCACTCTTTACACCTCCCCCCTGTCCACCATCATCAACTCCCATTCTATAAAACACCACTTCTATGCTGATGACACCCAACTTCAAGACAGTGACTCACCTGATAATATACAGCGCCTGTTGACTCGCACCACTGAGTGTTACTCGGACATTAAGAACTGGATGACACACAATAGACTTCAGCTTAATGACGACAAAACAGAAGCTATCCTCATTGGCACCCGTCAGAAACTTTCTCAGCTGCCTCCTCTTTCTCTCCCATTATGTAACACATCAGTCCCAATTTCTGATTCAGCTAAAAACCTTGGTGTCTGCATTGACTCTACCCTCTCCATGAACAACTTTGTTACTCAAACTGCCAGATCCTGCTACTATCATCTCCATCGTATAAGGCTGATCAGGAAGTATCTCTCTGTCGAAACAACTGCAAAACTCGTTCTCTCCTTCATAATGTCTCGCATTGACTATTGCAATTCACTCCTGTCTGGTCTTCCTGCCTCCACCATTCACATCCTACAGCGCATTCAAAACAATGCTGTACGCCTTGTACTCAAAAAGAAAAAAGCTGACCACATATCTCCTCTCCTGGCACAACTTCACTGGCTCCCTGTATCAAAGCGCATACAGTACAAACTAGACACCATGTGCTACAAAAGCCTCAATAACGCAGCCCCCGATTACCTGTCAAGCCTACTTGAGATCTATGTTCCCTCACGTACCCTCCGCTCTGCCTCCGATCCTCTGACTTTTCGCTTTCCACGCACTAAGCTCAATACCTATGGTCCACGAGCCTTCTCTGTTTCTGGTCCACTCTCCTGGAACAAACTTCCTCTCTCAGTCCGTCAGCAACCTACTTTTGTCTCTTCAAGTCCGCTCTCAAAACTCACCTTTCTCCTCCGCATAAAATCCTGACCTCACCAACCCCCCCCCCCCCCTTGCAGCCTGTCTCCGCTTGGAGGGAATCACATGGTTATAATATAAATTGTATTATCTTATGCTTCTATAATTTTTCCATTGGTTTTTTTCTTGCTTTTATTGCTTTATTCTTTCTCCCCATTTATAGCCATGCGTGTGTGTGTGTGTGTGTGCGTTGCGTGTGTGTGCGTGCGTGCGTTGCTGCGTGCATCTTGTCGTTTTTGTGTCTGCTTTCAGCGTTAGATTTGATTTATCAAGATTTTGCGCTATATAAATATTGTAATTATATTATTATTATAGCAGTTAGCAGTAGTAGTAAGAATAGTAGTAGCAGTAGTAGTAGTAGTAGTAATAGCAGCAGCAGCAGTGGTAGTAGTAATGTAGCAGTATGGTGGTGGTAGTAAAGTAGTAGTAGCAGTAGTAGTAGCAAAGTAGTAGTTAGTGGTAGTAGTAGTAGTAGTATCATCGTTTTGTTTGTTCCTAACTTCGCAAAAGAGACAACTTTGCCTTCTCTCTTTTGGACTGTAATAATATGATCTCGTTTATTTTTGCTCGACAATGTGGTTCCTGGCTGTCATTTGTTTTCTTTTTTTTATATATATAAATTCTAGAATAAATACGTTACAATGTAGCAGAACACAACTCGGGGCAGCTGTGTAGTGTAACCCGAGGTAACATTTCAATGCAACGTAACACTAAGTTACAGAACATCACACAACACTACACCACACCACACAGCACAACTCAACTCAAACTTCCTGGATAAAAGGAACAGTTTCCTCCATAAAAACCTGTTTATTGTGGATATTACATTCACACATAACAATAAAACCTTTGTACTGTGAAATATGAGCTCACACTAACAGCAGCTCCGTCTCAGCAAATAGCATTTCGTGATATCTTTGGAAGCGTTTATTCACAATTTCAACATTGCCTATATTTGCCAGATGTGACTAGCCGTTTGTTAAATGTCCCTTCATTTTCTTTTTGCTTTTTCTTCCTTATGTATGTACATTTTGTTGTTTTCTTCTCTCATGAATCCAGGACTGGTTATAATAATACATGTCTTTTGTTTTTTGTTTGTTTGTTTGTTTGTTGTTGTTGTTGTTGTTGTTGTTGTTGTTGTTCTTGCTGTCTCAGAACGAGCTATAAGACAGATTCGAACGCTTTGCTATAAGTCCTGAATATAAAGTGCTCTCTCTCTCTCTCTATTTCACACACACACACACACACACACACACACACACACACACACACACACACACACACACAGATAGATAGATAGATAGAGAGAGAGAGAGAGAGAGAGAGAGAGAGAGAGAGAGAGAGAGAGAGAACACTCACAGAACACAACACACACGCACAAGAGAGAGACACACACACACACAGACACACACACACACACACACACACGGACACAACACACACACACACACAGAACACACACACACACACACACACACACACACACACACACACACACACACACACACACACAGGATGCAAGTGTTAGCAGACGGTGATCCCAACTTAGATAGTCCTATACCAAAGAAGGAAGTGCTACTGGCAATTGGACAATTCAAACCCCGCAAAGCAGTTGGTCCCAATGGTCTTTTAGGCTATTTGCATACGTATTCAACTGGACTGCAGTTGAATTTCTCGTATAATTGTTCAACATGCCATGTGAGACAGGCATATTTTCCTGCACACAAGACAGGAATCTATTTTGCCGACACTGTATGAAATATAGAACCGACACTGTTGTACGGTTGTGGGGCATGGACAGTCAACACGCAAATAGAAAACAATTGAGGCGACTGAAATGTTATTTCTAAGAAGAATGCTAGGAGTTCCATGGACAGCAAAGAAAACAAACGAGACAGTCTTGAAGGAGGCAACACAAGAAGATCATTCATAAGGAAGATCAGGAAAAGACAGGCAACATTTATTAGGCCATTTTATGAGGAAATGGGATTAGAGCACCTGGTCACAACAGGAAAGCTGGAGGGAAAGAGAACACCAGGTAGACCCAGGGAGCGAATACTGGACGGACTTGCAGAGTGGCTGAGGACAGAGAAGGTGGGAGATGTACATGCAGCGACAGGGGATAGATTCGTGTGGAGGGCCATAATCGCCAACCATGCGGCAGGAACATGATGTGATGATGATGATGATGATGACGATGATGATGATGATGATGTATGATGATGAAAAGGGGATGTGAATGACACGAACAATCATTGAGGAATTTCATTAAGTGACATTAGCCGAAAATTCTATAGTTCTGTAAACAATGTAAGGCTGAAGGGATAAATTCGCGATAATATTACAGGTACAGTGGAATTAAAAGAAAAAGATTTGTTTAGGATCTTGGGTGGAGTTTTGTTTATTATTATGATTCTGAAAAGAAATTCCAAACGAAATAAAAATACATTTCAAATGTTAAGATCAGTCAAAGGTCAATGTCTCAACAAGAGATCGTGTATACGAGTAGAAAAGATCTGTCAATTATTTATCATTGAATGTTTAACTAACGTGAACTACATATCCAATTTTGTCCAAAGTCTTAAATGCACAATTTCCAAATAAATGTGGTCCAACATTGAGATCACATGGATTAAAATATTCTATTTTAGGTACGTTTATACAAAGTATACATAAGCTGTTCTGAACATCTGAGTAATGTCTTTGATGCTGTTGTGGATAGCATCACTAAAATTCCATCGACACCAATCGCTTTTCATAGTAAATCGAATCGTGTTGAAAAGTTGAAAAAATAATAAATAAAATAAATAAATAAATATATAATTAAATAAATAAATAAATAAATAAAATAAATAAATAAGGCCGAAACTGTTAATATCGCTTGACAATCTTTTCCTTCGCTCTGTTTCTTTTCTTTTCTCCGTTTTCCCCAATCTCCTTTCCTGAAAATGGGAGGCTGTTTCATATTGTCTGAAAAGAGGTGTGCGTATGTGTGTCTGTCTATATCTGTGTGTATTTGACGAGAAGAAATGCTAGCAATTTTTTTTCTTTTTCGTGTGTATCTGGATAATTTTGTTTAGGATATTTGGGTCAAGTAGTTAAGAATATGTAAGTTTGAAGATTAACGTGTCAAGGTGACACGGAACAAAAAAACAAAAAACCCATAAAAAATCCTAAACATCAGCACATTCTGTAGAAGGTGTATGATGAACGCTTTCTCTGGAACTTCTAACACCAGTTAAAGTCTGTTATCAGACGTTCCAGAAAAAAAACAGAACACGTATTCAATACAACCAGACAAGACAGGCGCAAAATTTCGGCCAACTGGCCTTTGTCCAGCGTGAACGTAAGGCAACAAAACAACAGACATCAAACATCTAATACAAAAAATTAGGAGAAAAAGACCAAAACTTTCTTTAGTCTTTTTTACCGGACGAAGCAGAAGGGAAGTTTTGGTCTTGTTCTCCTAAGTTTTGTATTGGTTGTTTGATGTCTGTTGTTTTGTTGCCTTACGTTTACGACTTGACAAAGGCCAGTTGGCCAAAAATTCACGCCTGTTCTTGTCTGGTTATATTTAACACGCATTCTCATTCTTCTTGTGATTTACATTCTACAAATGCCTATCAATTAACATCAGAAAGAGAGTCCTTGAATGTTATATAGAACCAATACTGTTGTATGGATGCGAGGCGTGGACAGTCAGCAAGCAAAGCCAGTGCAGGATCGAGGCAGCCGAGATGTGGTTTCTCAGAAGAATGTTGAGAGTTCCATGGACAGCAAAGAAAATAAACGAGACAGTCTTGATGGAGGCAGACATAAATAGATCACTCATAAGGAAGATTAGGAAAAGACAAGCAACATTTATAGGCCATTTTATGAGGAACGGGGATTTGGAGCACCTGGTCACAACGGGAAAACTGGAGGGAAAGAGAGCACCAGGTAGACCCAGGGAGAAAATGCTGGACGGACTTGCAGAGTGGCTGGGGATGAGGAGGGTGGGGGAGATGCTGGGGCAACGAGAGATAGAGATGGTTGGAAGTCCATGGTCGCCAACGCCATGCGGCAGGGCACCTGATGATGATGATGATGATTCTCATTTTCTTTTTTTTTTTTTTTTTCTGGTTCCTGTTTGCTTTGAACACAGGGCGTTCCGTTTTCAGTTTTGGCAGTCTATCACTGTCCACGTTTTACACCAAGTTGTAATTCAACTGAACCGTCTTCTAAGCCACAGTGAAGGGCAACATCTGGATTTTTCGTACCAAGATTTACTTTAAACAAGAGACTGTCAGAAGGGTTTGAACATCTTGTTATCTCTCCGTTTTAGTTCTTCCCCGCTCCTGTTTCTTTCTTTCATCATTTGATTGCCCCCTCTTATCTTAATTCGTTTCCCTTACCCTATCTCTCTCTTTGTTTTTGTTTTTGTTTTGGTTTGGTTTGTTTTGTTTTGTTTTGTTTTCTTTTCTTTCTTTTTCGCGGGTCTTTATTTGGTAGACTGAGATTGAACGAAAAACAAAACAAAAATCACTGTCAAATTTAAATGAAAAGCAGCAGAAAACTGCAGAAAGCATCCTATTTTCCCGGCGTTGAAACGAAGCTGCACAGCTGCCCAAATAGCAGCACTCCGGCGTAAGAATATAAACGCTCTATTAATGAAAAAAAGCTACAAATAAAAATGAAATAAACAAATAGATGAAAAAATTAAACACGGTATGGCTACACACAACACACACACACACACACCCACCACACCTCTCTCTCTCTCTCTCTCTCTCTCTTATCTCTCTCTCTCTCTCTCTCTCTCTCTCTCTCTTCTCTCTCTCTCTCTCTTTCCGGAAA
>CM060307.1:32366195-32373695 GCA_030674185.1 Monoplex corrugatus | reverse complement strand
GGTTAAGTTTTTGCTTCGCTAGGACGGTTGACAATGCAGGATGCTGGTGGACAGGGTGCGGGGGTCAAAGGGTCACACTCAGGCTGTACAATTCTCCTGAACGATTCGTCTTCAAAAACATAGCACATATGAAACGTGATGCTTAGTGTTAGGATTATTATCCGAGTTCCCATTGCCAGCAAACTGAAGACTTCTTCAACGCCTAAGCCTTTCTG
Source organism: Monoplex corrugatus (assembly GCA_030674185.1). Taxonomy (NCBI): domain Eukaryota; kingdom Metazoa; phylum Mollusca; class Gastropoda; order Littorinimorpha; family Ranellidae; genus Monoplex; species Monoplex corrugatus. The sequence goes on along the minus strand of CM060307.1, from coordinate 32,373,480 downwards.
ATATCTTTCTGCTGAAGAGAATTTTTTTTCAACCGACGAGGGTTTTTCTGTGTGCGATTGGGTTCGTAATTCTGTGAAAACTTGTTTTATACCATATCTTCGTAAACGTTGCAAAGGGTCAATACGTGTTTGGCTTTTTTCTTATACGGATGACGGATGGGTGTAGGAAACTTTCAGTTTCATTTACAAAACTGACTGTCGCCGATCTAACACGACGTGCTAGAATATAAACCTCAAAACTTCGAAAAACTTCATTATTTACGGATAGTAGTAGCATTAGGCACAAGTCTCTGGAACTGTCTTACAACTAATCCTTGCTGTTATATACAAGTAATACACGCATAATATAAAACAGATGGATGAATCATAACACACACAATGTCAAAGAAGTTGAATGGATGTAAGAAAAGCACCGCTTTTATATGGTTTTATCGAGAGCGTACTCCTGATTTTACTTTCTTGATGCCACAGTGTCAATAGAAATCCAGACAACAAAAGAACCCCTGTCTGTATGTTGACCGTTTTCGTTTTAACTTAAGTACGAATATACATACATGAATTTGAATTCAAATTATGTTGCGTGTGGCCCAGTCGTCAACTAAGGCGATATGAGGATGAATTACACGAAAAAAAACAACAACAAATAATAGACAACCAGAACCTTAATCAAAAAGCCCACAGTTAAAAAAGTCAAGCACATGAGTAGCCTTTCAAGTTTAAAATCCATTCAAAACTCTCTCCAGTTCGTATGATTCTATCAGATGAACAATATTGATCTCCAAAATGTTCAAAATGAATAAATGAATAAATAAATAAATAGAATATATAAATAAACAAAATAAACAAATTAACAGATAAATGTAAAAATACAACGTACGTAGGGACACTGTTCTAGAGGTTTTTCCAGAAGTCTGCTGTTCTGTGCTTAATTCTCTCGTCGTTTAAGTCCAAGTATTCAGTATGAAGGATGTCTGAAGCTAAGCACTCACCACACAGTATGCGGTGCGGTGCTTCTTCATTTTTAAAAAAAAGGTTTGAGTGTGTGTAGAATGTGTGACCCATGAGTAATCTACATAACACTGTTTCTTTAAGTCTGTTGGAGAGGACAGATGCTTGAGAGGAAGGGGGGGGGGGGTAGCTTTGGAAAACTTAGGCGTATATGCATAAACAGTAGAGGACTAGCCAATAATGAATGGAGAAAAAGCTATTTCAAGCAATGTTTCCGCATATGAGTAAATGAGTACATGATTGCCTATGCACTTCTTCAATGCTCTGATGTTACAAGTTATTGCCGCTGATGTGTTTCCACCTTGTGTGAAAATAATGACCATTATGTAATTTATCAATGAAAGATAATAAAGTTTATTTGACTTCACTCGACTAACATTTGAATACAGAAAAGGTCTTCATTATGATTTGACGAGTTTTTATTTTCATATTTTTGTTCAAAGCATCCTCATCCCCCGACCTCCAATCTCGCTTTCTGACGCACAGCTCTGTTTTAACACTCCCGTTGTAATGTCCTATACGACGACAGGCAAATATTTAAGCTACAAAACGTTAATAAGACAGTCAAGCAACAAGAAAATATTGCCTTTTATGACAAAATGACACACTGCAATAACCAAAGATACCAAGAAACATACCAACACAAGGGGTCTACTCCCCCTGTGGATTATGAAACATGGGCACACATACACACACACCACACACACACACACACACACACACACACACATACACATACACATACACACACACACACCTCTCTCTCTCTCTCTCTCTCTCTCTCTCTCTCTTTCTCTCCCCTCCCGTGCAAGATGAACTTCTAGCAAGTCCATTAGAAATGGATTCTATAATGATCAAGAAATCTTACTGGTATACTTCAACTTCCTGAAACCAGTAATCCCAAATGACCCCCCCCCCTCTCTCTCTCTCTCCCTCCTCTCTCATCACACAACACACACACACACACACAACGCACGCACACCACACACACACACACACACTCAGCACACACAACACACACACACACAAAACACATACACACACTACACACAAACACACACACACACACACACACACACACACACACACACACACACACACACACACACACACACACACACACACACACACACACACCACGACCCCAACCCATGTTTAGCTTCGTATCTTTTTACAAAAGGAAACTATCTTGAAACGCATTTTAAAGAAGTAGTATCGGATCAAGTTTTGTTTGTTAGAATTTCAGAATCATTGGTTCACAGTCCTGTTAATGCGTTACTTTAAGTTCTGAAGATTTTTCTTTTCTCTTTTTTGTTGTTGTTTGTTTTTTTTTAGTAACACTTTTTTCCTTCACATTATTGATGTCAGCTTTGTTCACTTCAATTTTTCTCTGTTCATCCATATCTTTTTTCTTAAGACCTTGCCGCTTCCTTTTAATATTTTTCTTTCTTTTACTCTGTTTCTCCTCTGCCCCCTCCACTTTCATTCTCCATGCCATGCTTTCGTGTATGTATATATATATATATTATATATATATATATATATATGTACACAAATACACACACACACATACACACACACGCACACACACACAACACACACAAAACATACAAATATATATATAATATATATATATATATATATGTAGAATATATGTATATATATATAATTGTGTGTGTGTTGTGTGTGTATTAAAATATATTGTAAATTAAATAAATATAATAAATATATAAATACCAAATATATTAAATATATAATATATACCACACTAACACACCATAAAACAACACAGCACGAGCAAAAACAAATAACACACACACACCACACACACCACACACACACACACACACACATACACACACACACACACACACACACACACACACACACACACACACACACAACACACACACACACTACACACACACACACAACTACACACACACAACACACACACACACCACACACACACACACACACACCACAACACACACACACACACACCACACACAACACACAAACACAACACACACAACACACACACAACACACACACACACCACACAACACCCCACAACACACACACACTACACACACACACAAACACTACACACACACAACAAACACTACACACACACACACACACACACACACACACACACACACACACACACACACACACACACACACAAACACTACACACACACTTCACACCAACCACGACCCCAATCACACTCCGCTTCTTAAAAAGCAAAAAGCACAAAACAAAACAAAAAGTAATAGGCACTTTCGCTTCCCACCGAGATCATTTCAGATGCGCCGACGCCCAGACACAGGAGAAATAAACTTCCAGGCCAAATAAATACACCGCTACTCACAGGGCCCCTTTACCGCTACTAATAAAACCGCCTATGGTGAAGGAAATGTCAAAGGGGAGAAAAACGAGCAAGTCTGGCCACGCTGATGATTGTTATTTGTCTTTGCACCTCCAGGCTCGTGGTCAAAGCCAATCACGTTCATGTGTACAGTGATTGTGTTATATGTGGGGGTTGGGTAGAATTTCACTGTCTGCCCCCCCCCCCTCCCTCCAATCCCGACCCCCCGGCGTTTTATTTTTTTATTTTTCTTTTTTTTATATATTTATTTTTTTTAAGCGGCTCATTAGCTGAGTTGTTAGAGCGGTTCGCTCTTAACGCAAGGGATTGCAGGTTCCAACCCCCGGGAAGGCCATGCTTTTACGTCCGACTGGGTGATTCTTGCGATAGAAATTTGGACTCCAGATCTGATATCTCGAGTTCAATCCCAGCTCACGACATTAAACACTGGCATGTTCTGCTGCCCATCTTAATGTTTCTATCGTTCTGGTGGTGTTAGCTTAATGTTTCAAAGGTCCCTCATCCCCCTTCCCCATTTCAAGACCTTGCCAGCGCATAGAGTTTTCCGCAGGCTTGGGAAGTCTGTCAAGATAAATTGCTGGCAGACTTGAGTGGAGCGCATGTGGAGTTTTCCAAGTGCAGTGAATCCCTTCTTGAACAAATTCCAAACTTCAAACTGTACTGTGTAATGAACTGAACTGCACTGTTGTGAATTTGTGTACCTAGATGTATGGTATTGCAAAAATTTTGTACTAACATTTGTTATACTGTGACTGTGGACAACTAAAAATCGATCCATGTTCCAACCGTAAGCCGCACAAGAAAAGAACAAACAACTAAAAAAATAAACAAATAAACAAAACAAAAAAACCCAAAATCTAAAACAAACCAAAATCAAAAACAGAACTAAAGCTAAAACGAAAAACAAAAACAAACACAAAACTTTCTGTCAAACTTTTCCCATATACTGAACGTAAAGCGAGCAAAATAACAACACAAAATACTGTTAAACTTTTCTCATACATTTACCAACATAACGAGACATTTTCTTTAAAAAAAACCGAATGAATGAATGAATGAATGTATGTATGAATGAATGAATGACCGAACGAACGAACGAACGAACGAACTAATGAAACTAAAGAATCATTTAGTCAATTCATAATCTAACAAATGAACGAATGACTTAAATAAATTAATGAACCATTTAGTCAATACATAATTCAACGAATGACTGACTGACTTAAATAAACCGACGAACCATTAGTCAATACATAATTCAACGAATTAATGAATGAATGACTTAGATAAAGTGACAAACTTTTAGTCAGTACAAAGATTCACTTCGAGAAGAAAAAGGAGAAAGAAAAGAGGCAGAGGCCACTGAGACAGACAGATTGGTAACGGCTAAGATCCAGAACCAAGAACATTAATTTTCATGACACGGAGACAAAAAGGACAGGCAGAGAGAGAGAGAGAGAGAGAGAGAGAGAGAGAGAGAGAGAGAGAGAGAGAGAGAGAGAGAGTGAGAGAGAGAGAGAGAGAGAGAAAGAGAGAGAGAATGACCGACACACAGACAGGCAGAGAGAGAAATTGAAACTGAAACTGAAAATGGTTTATTGCCATTGACATTTTTGTCCTTGTGGCAAGGAGCATAAAACAAAGTCATTAAATTTTTCGGCGACGTTTTCTCGAAACAAAGATTTATAAATATAGTCATGGCTGACAATACATCCATTTGAATTTATTCCCTAAAGATGAAGAAAAAATTGAACGGAAAAAGTTGAACAAAATGTTGAACAAAAAGTTGAAGAAACAGTTGACCACCCAACGTAATTAGTCATATAGGTAAGAGGAAGACCCAAATCCGCCAAATAAACATAAGAACAGTATAAAGTAATATCTTCACTGAATATAAACTTACATTAATTTAAAAAGTTGAACAAAAAGTTAAATAGTTAACCACCTGACATAATTAGTCATATAAGAGGAAGACCCAAATCCAGAAAACAAACAAAAAAACAATATAACGTAACATCTTCACTGGAGATAAACGTACATTAATTTAAAAAGTTGAACAAAAAGTTGAAGAAACAGTTGACCACCCGACGTAATTAGTCATATAAGTAAAAGGAAGACCTAAATCCGGCAAATAAACATAAGAACAGTATAAAGTGATATCTTCACTGGAGATAAATTTACATTAATTTATTACTGTGTTGTTTTCTTTCTCCGACTTTCCCAAGCAAGGGCGATAAATTTCGCGAGGGATTTTTGATAGTTTTCATCTTCAGTCATGAGTATTCTGGTAATGACCCTTTGACTCGAAATGTCCTCATCAAAGATTATGCATTTTTGTCGTATACTTTCATACGACTTGCAAACAAACAAAAAATGCATTTCATCTTCTGTCTCTACATTACACATGGGACAAATAGAGTGTGCCGATGAATTTGAGTAAAACCATCTTGTTGTTGCATTTAGCCCTAGGGCTCTTAGTCTAAAACGAGCAAGATTGCTTCTGTGCCATTTATTTGTTACGGCCTTTATATATTTTTCGGTTTGAAATATACTTTTAAAGGAAAGGAACCAATCATATTTCTCAGATTCTTCCATTTGAGCGTGCCAGATTTGTTTGTACGAATCAACTAGTCTATCCCTAAATTCTGAAATAAATCCTTATTCATAACCAACTCCCTGGCACATCCACACAATACCGAATCCATGTGTGGTTAACATTTTCTTAACGAAATATGCCCAGTTTTGTTTACCCGAGTCTAATTGATTCAGTAACATCTCATATGCCTGCTTGCACAATCTTGACATTGGGAGCTGGATTAATTTCAACCAGTATTTAATACACTTCATTTGAGTTTTCAAAAACAAAGGATAACGGCCAGTTTCTCCATATAACATTTTATTAGATGAATGCAATGGTACCGAAAGGAAGCGTTTGATGGCAAATGTATGTACCTTTTCCATTTTATGATTGCTCGAAAACCCCCATATTTCTGAGCCATACGTTAGATTGATTCAATTTGTGAGTCGAAAAGTTTCCAAAAAATCGAGAAGTCAGTGCAGTTCAATTTTCTTAAAGATCTTAAAATTTCCATCGTTCCTCTTTTCCCTTTTTTGCTGCTTTCCACCCATGCGCTTTGGAGACTCAGTTTTGTTGTAAAAATAATACCTAGATATTTATATGAGTTTGTTACTTTAACTTCAGACTCACCATAAACCCATTTTTCTCGAGCCGAAAGATGTCCTCCCTTAGGAAAATCATCACATTCGTCTTTTCTAGGTTCACAGACAGTAATAACCTATCAGATTCATGTTTTAAAGCATTTAGTTGATTTTGTAACCCTATGACAGTGTCTGACAAAAGCACCACATCATCAGCAAATAGCAGTAAAAAAAACTTCAACAGCACCAGGCAATAGCTGTACACCATGTCTCCCTTTTTTGGCTATTTCTAACGCTAACTCATTAATAAAAAATGAAAATAGTAAGGGGCTGAGGAGACATCCTTGTTTCACTCCTCGTGGACATTCGAAAAAGTTGGTGTACATATCTTTGTCACGAACACATGCTAACACAGAATTATACATACTTTTAAGAGACATATATAATTTACCATTTACTCCATTCTTTCGCAGAATACCCCAAAGTACATTTCTATTAACTGAGTCAAATGCTTTGCGAAAATCTACAAATGCTACGTATAGTTTAGTGTGATTAAGAAGGTATTTTTGGACTAAAACGTACAGCGTGAAAATGTGATCTATTGTACTGTATCCAGATCGAAATCCTGCTTGTTCTTCTATTAATTTTCTTCCCTCACTGCCCATTTCGTAAGTCGTTTATTTAATATATTTGTATAAACTTTGCCTAAAACACTTGTGAGTG
>CM060307.1:32348695-32363695 GCA_030674185.1 Monoplex corrugatus | reverse complement strand
GAAGACGAGAAGAAGGACGAAAAAGAAAAAAGACGAGAAGGGGGTTGTTGGTGATGATTATGATGATGATGTTGGTGAAGAACAAGAACAAGAAGAACAAGAACAAGAACAAGATCAAGAAGAACAAGAACAAGAACAAGAAGAACAAGAACAAGAACAAGAAGAACAAGAACAAGAAGAACAAGAACAAGAACAAGACCAAGAAGAAAGTAGCAGAAGAAGAGCAGGAAGTACTGGAGAAGACTGCAGAATGTAATGACCTATTTAGAAAATGTCGATAACGACAAACTCCGAACTCTTCGGAAAGTGCCAAGGGGAAATCACTGTAGCATTGTGTAACTCGTCAGCGTCTTTTGTCGGTCATCTCTTGAGTTAGTGTTGTCTGTTTTGCAAAGAGCAAAGTTCAATCATACTTAGCGCGAACAGCTAGTACCCAAAAAAAATGTCAGACACCTTTACACTACCTGTTCTTATCGAAATTAGTATTGCAAGTAATGTTTTGTTCTAAGTTTATGCATGTAGGTTGTGTTACTAATAACCTGGAAAGCTCGCTGTTGACTTTTATGAGCGATGTGTAAGATTAGAATCATGGGTATTCCGGGTTCGATTCTAATTTCGAAGCCATGTAAGTTTGCTGTCCTGTTGCCAATGTTTTGCCATGCCTTAAAAAACTGCAGCCTTTATCATTTCTTCTTCTCAAACTTGTTGTGATTCATTTTAAAGAAAGAACATAATACTGTACATATTACTATTAGCAAAGTACAGTTACAATCACATCACGAAAGTTTAACTTCAACGTGTATGAAAGTTTGCAATAATTTATATTGAGACATACACATACTTTACAAAATGCAAACTGTGTAATTGAGCTTTTTAAACACCAACCCTTTGCTTTAAAAAACTGTGGCTGAAAATGTTTGCAAAAGACTTACACGTATTTACAAGTGCAGACTGCGTAACAGTCTTTTCAGACACCAACCCTTTGCTTTAAAAGCTTTTCAGGCTTGATGAAATTAGTTTGTGGCTGAGGATGAAAGGTTTGCAAGAGAAGTACGTGTATTTACAAAACGCAACCGTTGTAACTGTACTTTTACATATCAACGCTTTGTTTGAAAAGATTTTTAAGCCTGAAAGATTTGTTTGCGACTGTGGTTGAAAACATGATCTAGATTTGGCAAATATCAATTCATTGATACGATAAAATGTTCATTCACATAACGGAAATGGTCCATGTGTAAAGGATGTTTTTTTGCACATTCATGTACCAGACCATTATCAAACTCAACCTGTAGCAACATATAATAAAACAAGAAATGGAAACAAATATCAGGAGTCACTTGTCGCAAAGACTAAAGTAGAGAAAAAAAACTTTAATGAATATAGCTACAAGTATTCACAAAACACACACACACACACACACACGTATGAACACAACGCAACACCCTCCCCCCCCCCCCACCCCACACACACACACATGCACGCGCACACACACACACACACACACACACACACAATCAACACAACGCAACACCACACATACACACACACACACACAAACAGTCACACACACACACACTCTCTCTCTCTATCTCTCTCTCTATATATCTATCTCTCTCTCTCTCTCCACACATCTCACACACAAAAACACAAACACACAACACACAAACAAACAAACAAACAACACACACACACACACACACACACACCACACACACACACACACACACACACACACACAACACACACTTACCATGTTACTCACACTCTCCACCTTTCACCCCTTAAAAGCGTCCACACACTAGCACTTACTTAAGCCATCAATCCATATCAGATTATCTACTACGTTTTGAGGGAAACTAAAAAAAATAGTAGGGCATATTATTTCAATGGCTCTATTTCCGCCAGGAAATTATTGCAAGGATATCCTCTCTTCCTTTATTTCCTTTCCTTTTTTCAACATTCCCCCTTGTTATTGTTTTATATGGACCAGAATTGTGTGTGTGTGTGTGTGTGTGTGTGTGTGTGTGTGTGTGTGTGTGTGTGTGTCCGTGTGTGTGTCCGTGTGTGTGTGTGTGTGTGTGTGAGTGTGTGTGTGTGTGCGTGTGTGTGTGTCCGTGTGTGTGTCTGTGTGTGTGTGTCTGTGTGTGTGTGTGTGCGCGCGCGCGCGAGAAGATGTGTTAGCAAGATTATCTCAGCTCTTTCTCGATGATACTGTTTTTAATATTCCTCTCTCTCTCTCTCTCTCTCTCTCTCTCTCTCTCTCTTTGCGTGCTCGCGCGCGCGCACGCACGCACGCGCGCTTGTGAGTGAGTGTGTGTGTGTGTGTGAGTGGCCGGGGACGAGGAGGGTGGGGGAGATGCTAGGGTAACGGGAGATAGAGGCAGATGGAAGTCCAAGATCGCCAACGCCATGCGGCAGGGCACCTGATGATGATGATGGCTGATGTAAATGGATCGTGCCTAGAACAACGAATCTGGTTTGAAAACACTCAGCATGCACACCTGTCAGAGATGCGGACTGTGTAAGAACATAGTGGACTATGGTCAGCCTGCCTAACAGCTTTCGTCCATGTTCTGCTGAAAATTCCGTAACAGTGAGTTATTCTTGTTATTATTTTTGTTTTAAGCCCACCAGACTGCGTACAGTCTCTTAAAAAAAAACTGCGGGATTTTTCAGCTCCAACCGGCTCTAACCCAGAGCTGGGAGAGTGTGATGGGCTCATTTAGAAGACTGGGACCATCCACTTCACGGATGCGTCGTTGAGGGTGTTGTTTAAATTTTCTGACAACACCGCAGGTGTCTGTATCTCTTGGGCCTGGTTGACTCCAGGATATATTATGGTAGTAAACGTAGAGTACAGCCCTGTCACGCAGTTTTAATCCCAGATGGAACTTTTCAGTATAATGGTTATCATCCTCACCGTCATCATCATCATCCAATTTTGAAAACTGCCAGCTTCTGTGGGCATTACGGTGTCCTAGAAATTAGAATGAAAAAAAAGGTAAGCATAAAGGACAACTTCCTAAGCGCAATGATTCCTTTAAAAAAAATTGTGGATCAGCTTTCTCAAGCAACACTTACCATGTCAAAAGAAAAAAAAAGTTTTCACCAATGAAAGTTTGCAACAAGGAATCAGCGTTTGATAACAAACTATTATTCATTATTTAATACAAAATAAAAACTTCCTAGCGAGAAATGAGAGATCAACACTATAAAGCAGAGTTCTTCAAGTCTTGAAAGTGTTTTAGTCATAATCTCAATATCGCCAATAATTATTTGCTAGATTCACAAATTTGAATATCTCATATAAACATGGGCAGCGTGTTCATGTTTATTGTTTCTCTGTTGTTTCATTTTCTTCGTTTTGTTCTTGTTTTTGTTTTATTTTTATTTTGTGTTTCCCACCAAAGGACTGATTTGTGATAACATTTTGTTTTCACAAAAGTTGTAGTCATGATCACAAAACTCACTTTCGCAAGCAATGAATTGCTGTTGTGTGGAACAGCTGTTGACATCAATATGACAACAACAACAACAATAATAATAATAATGTAATAATAATAATAATAATAACAATAATGATAACAATAATAACAATTGGTAAATCAGAAGAAGAAGAATGACAATAATAATGACAATGATGACGACAATAATGATGTATATTTACTGTGCTCCTAACAATACACTGGCCGCTTTCAATACTACAATACAAAAAAAAAATTACATGGAACACACATTCCTATTTGTATCCATTTACACCATGCACACACTCATTCAATAACACCATTATACAAACATACTATCAAAACGGTCTAAAACAGAATGGGATAGGATGTGTATAACAAAGTTAATTTAAACAGACCGATTTACGGAAAAGATTGGCTTTGATCTGGGTCAAATTATCCAGTTGGTAACAACAGTTCACATGGGACACAGTGGTTTTAAAACATTTTCTGTTATTTTTGTCTAAAGCCCAGCCAGTAGCATAGGGCCATATCAGAGCTCTAACCTGTTTGAAAACATACGCAATACTTCAACTAGGAATTTTTTTTTTTTAAATTAAGTACACACATCAATGCATTCGCGCACATAATCTAAAGAGATGCCCCTGGCGTTGACCACTCTGACCAATTTATCACACAGAAGATTCAAAAAAGATACCTGAATACAAATTCAAATATTACTAAGGACACTAAAACATATGTACATAAAACAGTTATCTAAAATTATCTAAAATTGCTTACGCATATATCTCATTTCTCTACAGCCCAAAATGCACTTAGTACATGCACCCAATTATCAATCCTAAGAGATAGTACGTAAGACTTTATCGAACACATACACGAACATCCAAATCATTCTGCCAGAATGTTCAAACAAGGAAGAGATCGTGGTGTTGAACATAGTTTAGCTTTCATAGCAGATGCAATAAAAAAAAAATAAAAAGAACAACGTTCGCACGACTGAAAGAAATAATGATGGTTGGCACTGGAAGAAACTGTTTCACGTAACACTGCATGGCATAGAAAAGAACATGTTTGCTTCATTCAACTCCTTAAGAGGTGAATATCATTTTGATGTACAGCAATCAAACTTTGTAGGATGGAATCCCCTCCCTCCCTCTCTCTCTCTCTCTCTCTGTCTCTCGCTCTCTCTCTCTCTCTCTCCTCTTCCCCATCAAAAAAATTGACTCATCTTCAAAGATATGACCTTAAAAAACGTCTTCACTGTGCTTTGATTTTTTATTCTCTTTACAAAACTGGGAGCGGATAATGATTACACTAAAAGCTCTCTCTCTCTCTCTTTCTCTCTTCTCTCTCTCTCTCTCTCTCTCTCTCCTCTCTCTCTCTCTCTCTCTCTCTCTCTCTCTCAAGTTTTAGTTTTAAATGACCTCTGAAACATGACAATGAAAAACTGCTTCCTTGTGTTCTGATTTTTCAGTCTGTCAGGAAACCTGGGTTTGATTGTGATTAAATCAAAAGCGCTCTATCTCTGTCTCTCTGTCTCTGTATCTATCTCTCTATGTCTGTCTGCCTCTCTCTCTCTCTCTCTCTCTCTCTCTCTCTCTCTCTCCTCTCTCTCTCTCTCTCATTACCTTAATGCAAGGAACCAGATTTGAGAGAAATCAGCTTTTATGACGGCCTGTCACGGGTGTGAAAGACAACGTTAGACTATCTTCATATAAACTAGAGGACGCATTACTGACACAGGTTGGCAGCACAGCTAGGTCTGTTTTCTTCACAATATGCAAAAACAATGCTTACTATCAAACCGATATAACCCAACTCATAACAAAGTTTCCGTGATGGCCCAGGGGTAGAAGGCACATAAATGAGTAAAACAAGTTATTAAGCTTGACAAGGTGAAAAAACGGAACCAAAACCAAAACAAAAAGAAAACAAATCAAAACCAAAATCAAAACCAACCAACCAAACAAACAAGAAAGATACAATGCGTTATATCTATACATTGAAAGCTTTGTTTTCATTGTCAGACGCCCCCGTGGAGATGCCGGGGGTTCTTTCAGTATAAATAGTAACCCCACCTTCTCTTCTCTCACTCCCTTTGTTTCTGCCTTGTTCCTTTCCTTTCTATCATCGCTTCCTATCATGTTTTGTCTTGTTGATTCATTCACCTGTATGTGTTCAGTAAAGTCTTACGTACTTTTTCTCACGATTGATGATTGGGTACATGTATTAACCCTTTTCCTACCAAGAAAATAGGTTACTGTACTAACTATTGACCAAGTAATGTTAGGAGAGAGACTTCAGAAACACTCAAATTACGCCTGTTTTTTGTGGGTTTTTTTTTTTTTTGTTGCCATTTTTGCCGCTTCAAACATCGTGTAAACGCAGAAAGGAAATGACAAGAGTATGCTGCCTTTGCCGGAAAAGGATTCACGTCAGCAATGCAGTCATTTTCTATTTATACACTCGAAACTGAAACTACGGTTCAGGGCACGAAATCCTCGTGACGCGGTCCACGGAGAGAGAAAGCTGAGTCACGAGGATCTCGTGACGCGGTACGGAATGTGTTAAGTGTATTTTTGGCTCTTGGGAAATGAGATAGGCGGAGGCATTTTTAGGTAATTTAAGCCCGTTTTCAATTGTTTTATTATCCTTAGTTAAAAATGTATTCAGTTATGTTTTTTAAATTCCCTGTGTGATAAGTTGGACGGAGTTGTCAACGCCAGGGGCATTTCCTTAGGGTATGTACACGAAAACATTGGTGTGTACTTAATTTTCTTTTCAATTGTTTTTTACTACTGAAGTATTGTGTATGTTTTGAAACAAGTTATAGCCCTAATATGGCTCTGCACAATCGGTTGGGCTTTAAACAAAAATAGCAGTAACAATAACAATTCTCAGAGGCTGTATGACACAGAGCAACACGCATATGGTTTAATGCAAGACCTAGCAACTCCACACAACGGAACGCAGCGCGAAACCACTGGCACGACATCGCGCGTTGCCATGCAAAGCAACGCAATACACCGCTACACACTATTTTATTGGAGTTACTGGAGTTATTTCAGGGGGAATTCACTGCGCTCGGACAGCTCCATATGTGCTCCATCCAATCCACCAATATTTATCTGACAGATTTCCTGAACCTGCACAAAACCCTATGCGCTGGCAAGGTCTTGAAATGGGGAAAGGGGAGAAGGGACCTATCAAACACTAAGTTGGAACCACCAGAATGATACAAACATTAAGATGGGCAGCGAACAGGCCAGGTTTTAATGTTGCGGGCTGGGATTGAACTCAAGATATCAGATCTTGAGTCCGTGGCTCTACCAACTAGCCCACGTAGCGCTACACAACGTAAGGAAGTCTAACAAAACATAAAGCAGTATAACCCGATGCAATTCAGCGGAAGAGATATCAATACAACACAATATAACATAACAAGAAGGTGCCACCCCTAACCTTTCAATATTTAAACCTCTGTTGTCAGACGAAGCGCAAAAACGAGCAGAAAACAGAATTCCTGATTTACTGTCATCTTTGTTTTAAGCCCAGCTGACTGCGTAGAGCCATATCACGGCTACCCCCTCTTCAAAGCATACACAATACTTCAACAGGTAAAAAAAAAAAGAAAAACAAAATTAAGTATACATATCAATGCATTCGCGCACATGATCGAAGGAGATGTCCCTGGCGTTGACCAGTCCATCCAATTTATCACACAGGAGATTTAGAAAACATACCTGAATACAAATTGAGGCAAAACTAAGGACACCAAAACATGCATAAAAACGGGCCCTGATTACCTAAAATTGCTTCCGCATATTTCGTTTCCCTAGAGCCAAAAAAACATGCACTTAATACATGTATCCAATTATCAATCCTAAGTGAAAGTACGTAAGACTTTATTGAACATATGCAGATGAATGGACCAGCAAAGCAGAAAACGATAGAAGAAATGACAGAAAGCAAAAGAGGAAGAAGAAAACAGACAGTGACAGAAAAGAGGAAATTTCTAGCAAAGAATTTCCAGAAGGTGGGGAACCAGTTTATACTAAAAGAGCCCCCGGCATCCCCACAGGGTGGGGGACTATCAGGGTAAGAGAAATCGCTTCTGTCTCTTGATCCTTAAGCTGTGTATATCATTATCACATATAACAATAACACATTTTATACAAAGGAAAACAAACTTTATAGGATGGAGTGAACGATTATGGCGGATCAGCTAAGTTTACGAGCGTTCTTGATATTCTGAAAGGGAATTCGTCAAGTTTTATAACATGGCCTTATTTGGCGATTTCAAACTTTTTAATGTCTTCAAAATAAACCCACACCAAACTGCTGCTGTATGTATTTTGCTTGATTCGGTTTCTTGTTTCTTAATTGTTCGGTTTTATTTCTTTCACAAAGGGATGGATTGTTTGTGATCTTATTAGACACACTTTGTGTTTGTGATCTTATTACTCTCTCTCTCTCTCTCTCTCTCTCTCTCTCTCTCTCTCTTCTCTCTCTCTCTCTCGGCAAGTTTGAAAAATGGCTTCTAGCCAATAACTTTTACCGTTGGAAAATAAAGCATCATTGTCATTGTCATTGTCATTGTCATTGTCTCTCTCTCTCTCTCTCTCTCTCTCTCTCTCTCTTTGTGCATTTTATCACAACATCGAAAAAACAAAACAAACTAAAACAAAAGAAATCAAAACAAAAGCGAATATGCAAGTGCATTTTGTTCTGGCTACGTTCTCTTGTATGATAGAGCACAACAAACTTTGGGACTCACAAACCAGAAGTAATAAACTACCAACCCCAAAAAATAAGCAAACACCTATCCATTTAGCCATCCACCTATCTAACCAACAAACGAAATATGTTTCTTTTTTTTAGCGTAATTCAACAGAAGGAGACCAAAAAGAGAAAAGCAATACTGAAGACTCGTTCTCAACATTCACAAAAAGAAGAAACAAATACAAAGAAACGTCTTACTAACCAAGCGCTGAAAAAAATACGTATTAGCTGTGCAGATATCAGCTTGCCGGCATGAGAGCACAAACACTTCGTTGTTGATTTAGAAATCAAAATGGCTACACCTTTCCCCCTTTAATCCCCCCCCCCCACCCTTTAGAGGGAGTGTATGCTGATGTATATACCAAAAGGTCGATAACTTATGAGTTTAACTGGGTCTCTAAGCATGCGGTATTGTTTACATACGTGTGTATAAGAGAGAGAGAGAGAGAAAGAGAGAGAGAAAGAAAGAAAGTGTGTGTGTGTGTGTGCGCGCGAGTGTGTGTGTGTGCATGTTTTTTTTGTTTTTTTTTGTTTATTTGTTTTTGTGTGTGTGTTCACGCCTATATACATCTATCTGTATGAGTGTGCACGCGCTCACGCATGTATGTACCTATGTACTTACTATATACGTTTTACATCCATCTGGAAACTGCCAAGAAAAAGCTTTCCTGCCAGCAAAAGATTTTTCTGCCAGCCGTTCGCAGAGAAGAGGTGTTTATCGTAACAGGGTGACATGCCTGCACAGAAGATTGTAACATCAAAGAGGTTTTGGACAAACACTGAGGACTTGATACAGGAAGATATCTCAACAGGACTTTCAGGAAGATGTTCCTAGAACAAGCTCTTCCAAAACAGAAAACAAAGCAGCTTTAGAACAGGCTTAATGAACTGCAGCATCAAAGAATGTTGACCCGCCACTGTGATCTTTACGCAGTCAGGAAGATATCTCCAACGGATTTTCTTAAAAAGTCTGTAGAATTTACTACTCTGGAATCAGACAACTGGCCAGTTTTTGGACAGCTATTTGAATTTACCTTGCTTGGTGAAAACAGCAGCAACAGCTGATGCTTTTACTTTAATATGTTTCATGACCCTAATTGTGCGAACAAATGGTTCAACTGTCCAAACAAACAGAACTATCCAAACAAACAAAATTGTCCAAACAAAGAACATTTTCCAAACAAACAAAACTGTCCAAATAAACATACTGTCCAAATAAACAAACTGTCCAAATAAACAAAACTACCCAAACAAATAAAACTGTCCAAATAAACAAACTGTCCAAACACACATACTGTCCAAACACACATACTGTCCAAATAAACAAACTGTCCAAACACACATACTGTCCAAACACACATACTGTCCAAATAAACAAAACTGTCCAAACACACATACTGTCCAAATAAACAAAACTGTCCAAATAAACAAAACTGTCCAAACACACATACTGTCCAAATAAACAAAACTGTCCAAACACACATACTGTCCAAATAAACAAACTGTCCAAACACACATACTGTCCAAAAACAAACTGTCCAAACACACATACTGTCCAAATAAACAAACTGTCCAAACACACACAAACTGTCCAAATAAACAAACTGTCCAAACACACATACTGTCCAAACACACATACTGTCCAAATAAACAAACTGTCCAAACACACATACTGTCCAAATAAACAAAACTGTCCAAATAAACAAAACTGTCCAAACACACATACTGTCCAAATAAACAAAACTGTCAAATAAACAAACTGTCCAAATAAACAACTGTCCAATAAACAAACTGTCCAAATAAACAAAACTGTCCAAAACAAACTGTCCAATAACAAATGTCCAAATAAACAAACTGTCCAAAAACAACTGTCCAAAACAAAACTGTCCAAATAAAAAAACTGTCCAAATAAACAAACTGTCCAAATAAACTGTCCAATAAAAAACTGTCCAAATAAACAACTGTCCAAAAAACATACTGTCCAAAAAAACAAAACTGTCCAAACACACATACTGTCCAAATAAACAACTGTCCAAACACACTACTGTCCAAAAAAATCAAAAATACTGTCCAAAAACATACTGTCCAAATAAACAAACTGTCCAAACACACATACTGTCCAAATAAACAAAACTGTCCAAATAAACATACTGTCCAAAAACAAACTGTCCAAACACACATACTGTCCAAAAACAAAACTGTCCAAACACACATACTGTCCAATAAACAAACTGTCCAAAACAAACTGTCCAAATAAACAAAACTGTCCAAATAAACAAAAACTGTCCAAATAACAAAACTGTCCAAACACACATACTGTCCAATAAACAAAACTGTCCAAATAAACAAAACTGTCCAAAACAAACTGTCCAAATAAACAAAACTGTCCAAATAACAAAACTGTCCAAAAACATACTGTCCAAAAACAAACTGTCCAAAACCACAATACTGTCCAAATAAACAAACTGTCCAAACACATACTGTCCAAATAAACAAAACTGTCCAAAATATAACAAAACTGTCCAAAACACAAACTGTCCAAATAAACAAAACTGTCCAATAAACAAAACTGAACACAAACTGTCCAAATAACAAAACTGTCCAAATAAACATAACTGTCAAAAAACATACTGTCCAAATAAACATACTGTCCAAATAAACAAAACTGTCCAAATAAACAAAACTGTCCAAATAAACAAACTGTCCAAATAAACAAACTGTCCAAATAAACAAACTGTCCAAATAAACAAACTGTCCAAACAACAAACTGTCCAAATAAACATACTGTCCAAATAAACAAAACTGTCCAAATAAACAAAACTGTCCAAAAAACAAAACTGTCCAAATAAACAAACTGTCCAAATAAACAAACTGTCCAAACAACAAACTGTCCAAAAACATACTGTCCAAATAAACAAACTGTCCAAATAAACAACTGTCAAAAAACAAACTGTCAAAAACAAACTGTCCAAAATAACAACATACTGTCCAAATAAACAAAACTGTCCAAACAACAAACTGTCCAAACAAACAAAACTGTCCAAACACACATACTGTCCAAAAAACAAAACTGTCCAAAACACATACTGTCCAAACAAACATACTGTCCAAATAAACAAAACTGTCCAAAACAAACAAAACTGTCCAAACACACAATACTGTCCAAATAAACAAACTGTCCAAATAAACAAAACTGTCCAAACAACAATACTGTCCAAATAAACAAAACTGTCCAAATAAACAAAACTGTCCAAAAAACAAAACTGTCCAAACACAATACTGTCCAAATAACAAACCAAAACAAACTGTCCAAAAACAAACTGTCCAAAAACAAAACTGTCAAAAACAACTGTCCAAAAAACAAAACTGTCCAAACAACAAACTGTCCAAAAAAAACAAAACTGTCCAAACACAACAAACTGTCCAAAAAACAAACTGTCCAAACACACATACTGTCCAAACAAACAAAACTGTCCAAAACACACATACTGTCCAAACAACAAACTGTCCAAACAAACAAAACTGTCCAAAAACACATACTGTCCAAATAAACAAACTGTCCAAACAAACAAACTGTCCAAAAACACAAACTGTCCAAAAACAACTGTCAAACTAAACATACTGTCCAAATAAACAAACTGTCCAAATAAAAACTGTCCAAAAAACATACTGTCCAAACAACAAACTGTCCAAAAAACAAACTCCAAAAAAAACATACTGTCCAATAAACATACTGTCCAAATAAACAACTGTCCAAATAAAAACAACTGTCCAAAAAACAAACTGTCCAAATAAACATTACTGTCCAAATAAACAAACTGTCCATACACAAGTCAAACAATACGTCCAAATACACATACTGTCCAAATACAACATACTGTCCAAAACAACAAACTGTCCAATATACAAAACTGTCCAATAAACATACTGTCCAACAAAACATACTGTCCAAATAACATACTGTCCAAAAACAAACTGTCCAAAAACATACTGTCCAAATAAACTACTGTCCAATAAACATCTGTCCAATACAATACTGTCACAAATAACATACTGTCCAATACACAATACTGTCCAAATAAACAAACTGTCCAAAACAATACTGTCAAATAACAACATACTGTCAAATAACATACTGTCCAAAATGTCAAACATACTGTCCAAATAAACAAACTGTCCAAATAAACATACTGTCCAAATAAACATACTGTCCAATAAACAACATACTGTCAAATAAACATACGTCCAAAAACAAACTGTCCAAACACACATACTGTCCAAACAAACATACTGTCCAAATAAACATACTGTCCAAATAAACAAAACTGTCCAAAAAACAAACTGTCCAAAAAACATACTGTCCAATAAACATACTGTCCAAAACACAAAAACATACTGTCCAAACAACATACTGTCCAAACAAAGCCAAAACATACTGTCCAAAAACAAAACTGTCCAAACACACATACTGTCCAAATAAACAACTGTCCAAAAACAAACTGTCCAACAAATACATCCAAATAACAAAACTGTCCAAACAAACAAAACTGTCCAAAAACAATGTCAAATAAACAACTGTCCAAATAAACATACTGTCCAAACAAACAATAACTGTCCAAATAAACATACTGTCCAAAATAAACAACTTCCAAAACAAACTGTCCAAATAAACAAACTGTCCAAATAAACATAACTGTCCAAATAAACAAAACTGTCCAAATAAACAATACTGTCCAAATAAACAAAACTACCCAAACAAATAAAACTGTCCAAATAAACAAAACTGTCCAAACACACAAACTGTCCAAATAAACAAAACTGTCCAAATAAACAAAACTGTCCAAACAAACAAAACTGTCCAAACACACATACTGTCCAAATAAACAAAACTGTCCAAATAAACAAAACTACCAAACAAATAAAACTGTCCAAACAAACAAAACTGTCCAAACAAACAAAACTGTCCAAACACACATACTGTCGAAACAAACAAAACTAAACAGACTGTCCAAATAAACGAAACTACCCAAACAAATAAAACTGTCCAAACAAACATAACTACCCAAACAAACAAACTGCCCAAGAAACAAATAAAATAAAAACGAAGTGGCGCTATGGACTACTGGCTTAAGCTCACATATTTGAACCTCTGTCAGTAGAAAAAAAAAGAAGTTTCGGATTTCTCAAACCCGACCGGTTCCTACCCAGAGTCAAAGGGGGCTTTGGGCTCTTTGGAAAGACTGGGATTACACAGTCGAGTCTCATCCACTATACGGATGCGTCCGTTAGAATGTTGATCAAATTTCCTGTCCAACACCGCAGGGATCTGTGCCTTCCTAGGCATAGTTGAAGGAAACGGTAGTAGACAAACCCTGTCACGCAGTCTGATCAACAATGGCATTATCACTATCATTCTCACAATTATCAAAGAGTGTCCCAGATTCTGTAGTTCCTTATAACCTGTTCTCTTGGTGACCTTAGTTTCGGTCAGTTTGCAGGTGTGGTGAATGGCTGAAATAATTCAACGAGGGGGAACGCGGGACAGGAAGAAAAATCAGAATAACAAACTTGCCATAACGAGAGAGGATGAGTTTTTTTACAAACCGCTGGAGCTTTAAACCCGTGACAAGGAAGGTGTGAGAAACAGTTATGGTACTTACGACATGACCTGACTGTATTGTTAACCCTTAGACTCCCGCACCCTGTCCACAAACACACCCTGTACTGTCAATCATGCGAGCAAAGCAAAACCTTAACCCTTTGACTCCAGCATCCTGTCCACAAACACCCTGTACTGTCAATCATGCGAGCAAAGCAAAAACTTAACCCTTTGACTCCCCCGCCCTACCCACCAGCTCCTGCAGGAAGCTGATGGATAGGGTGAGGGAGTCAAAAGGGTTAATTTTTTTCAAGTTGGTGGTTAGGCCGCAGGAGTCAAAGGCTTAAAACAGTTACACCCGCAAAAAAAAATACATCGGTACAAGTTAGAATATTCATACACAGATACAATGCTTGGGAATCCTTTTTCAAGACAATGTCTCCGCGCTCGGAATGAATTCCATATGCACCGAAGCCACTGATGCCATGCGATGGAGAAGGTCCAAAACGATTATCGTATAGTCCTTAACTCTTTGACTCCCACACACTACCCACCGACTGCAAAAAAATTAACCTTTTGACTCCCTCACCCTATCCACCAGCTTGCTGCGTTAAATATTTGCTTTGCTAACATGGCTGACAATGCAGGATGTTGATAGACAGGGTGTGGGAGTCAAACGGTACACAAGCCCCATCAGCTGGCAAGTTCCTCACGTCCTAATCCAAAACAAGTGTGGCTGCCCGCGTTTAGGCAAACAGGAACCAGGGGGAAAAATCACGAAACAAGAATAAGAACGCGTATTTATATAACAAGACAAGACAGGCGTGTTGTATTTTATGAGCCGAATCAACAGGACTTCACAAATATATGTCTTGTCTTGTTGTATTAAATACGCGTCCTCATTCATTTTTCGTGTTTTGTTGTTGTTGTTGTTGTTGTCGTTGTTTCTGGTTCCTCAAGTCCTACCTAGTGTGTGTTTTTATTGTGGGTTGTCCCAGCGTTGAATCTACACAACCCCTGCGTTATTAGCATAACACTCTAACAACTGAGCTAATGAGCCGAATCAACAGAACTTCACTCATACATTCTGCTTGATGTAGCCTATAACTCCACTGTCATACATTATACATTCCTCCCCATGATCTGATTCTG
>CM060307.1:32331195-32338695 GCA_030674185.1 Monoplex corrugatus | reverse complement strand
ATAATTAAATGAAATCACAATGTGTTCGTGAGTAATGGTAAAAAATGGGGAGAGGGGAGGCAAATATGATGTCAAAGGGGAAGTGAGATGAATTCTGACAAAGGGGTTTTACTCCGGGTACTCTGGTTTTCCCTTCAGCCCCTTGGCTGCAGGTTTAGGATGTTTTTTCTTCCTATTCCAAGGTCAGACTGGATTCGTTGCACTAAGCACGATCCATTTACATCAGCCTTACCTCATAGTTATAGCCCTGGACCGTCTTCAGGACAAAACAATACTAATATAGCATGATCACTTTTCAAATTGCAGAATTCATTTCACTTCCCCTTTGACATGATATTTGTCTCCCCTCTCCCCACTTCTTACCATTACTCACCAACACATTGCGATTTCATTTAGTTCTTCTCCCACTGGAACAAGCAGCAGGGAAGTTTCAGTCTTTTGCTCATAATTTTGTATTTGGCGTTGTGTTTGTGATCTTACATTCACACTTGACAAAGGCCAAACATTTGCGCCTGTCTTGTCTTGTATCAAATACACGTTCTGATTCTATTTTCGTGTTTTTCTGATTCCTGTTTACTTGAACGCGGGCAGTCGCACTTGTTTTGGATCACCTCACTGTAGCCGAAACGCCAATTAAGTAAAAGACATACTCTGCAACTATGCAGCACATGGTAAGTATGGCGTATGGCTCAGTGGTTATAGCACTCACCAGGATGCGAGAAATCCAGGTTCGAATCAATGAAGTGACCTGGACTCCACTCCTACCCCCATCCCCAAACCATTTAGATCTCCAAAGCTGTTCTTCCAAAAATACCTCGCTCTGCGTTTGCTCGACATGACCATTCATCTGCAGGACACACACCATCAGCTCATGTTTCCGCCGGTGCCAGAGTACAGTCTATGGATAGAAGAATGGCGATTCGTTGCTGTTGTTCTGCTGCAGCTGCTAGACAATGGATGGGGATGGGATCGTGTCTGGTAATAAGAACAGTGGAATGTTCTCTTTATCATAGTTTCCTATTCTCTGAGGGAAATGGGGTTATTGTTGCTGCTGAAGTCCAATCACATTATGCAATGGAGAGACTCTTGATTTATAAGTCTGTGGGACGACTGAGAATAAGATCCCTTAGATTTGGCGTCACTCAGCTACAGGAAACTGAGCCAAAGGTCTTGGCAAAGACTGTGTAAATTATTGCCCGACTGTGAGCCATAGATGTTGGCGAGAATTGTGTAAATTATTGCCCGTTTGTGAGCCAAAGATGTTGGCAAGAATTGTGTAAATTATTGCCTGATTGTGAGCCAAAGATGTTGGCAAGAATTGTGTAACTTATTGCCCGACTGTAAGCCAAATATGTTGGCGAGAATTGTGTAAATTATTGCCTGACTGTGAGCCAAGGATGTTGGCGAGAACTGTGTTAACGTATTGCCCGACTTGTGAGCCAAACGTCTTGACGAGAATTGTGTTAACTTATTGCCTGACAGTGAGCCAAACGTCTTGGCGAGAATTGTGTAAATTATTGCCTGACTGTGAGCCAAGGTCTTGACGAGAACTGTGTAACGTTATTACCCGACAGTGAGCCAAACGTTTGGCGAGAATCTGTGTAAATTATTGCCCGGCTGTGTCTACCTTTTCTTGGTTTGCCAACCAGTTGGTCAAAAAAGGCGAGATTATCAACAGACTGATAGAAAAACGCGTGATAAATTCCACAGATCAAAAAGGGGCAGACATACAGGAGGTGCCGGCATGAAGAATGACGCAGTAACAAAACGTGAACATTAACTTGTCTTGTATTCCTTGGGCCACAGTAAACTAGCGCAAATCAAACAAACACAGACTAGGCTCCGAAAAACAAGTCGGTCAATTGCTGTATAAAGTTTATATCCTCATAAAGATATTTATATATTAAGTAAATAAAGGAACCAGATAAAAAAAAACAACACGTAAACAGACTCAGAACGCGTATTTAATACAACCAGACAATACAGGCGCAAACGTTTGGCCAACTGACCTTTGACGAGCGAAAAAAAGTAAGATCACAAACGAATAAACACCAAATATATATACACACACACAAAGCCGTGGACAAAGCATCAGGGAGGTTTCAGACATTTTCTCCTAATTTTTATCTTTGGTGTTTATTCGTTTGAGATCTTACGTTTACGCTTGACAAAAACCAGTTGGCCGAAAATTTGCGCCTGTCTTGTCTGGTTGCATTAAATATGCGTTCTGATTCTGTTTTCGTTTTTTTTTTTTTATTGTATTTTCTTTTTATTTTCATTTTGTTTGTTTGCTTGTTTGTTCTTGTTTGCTCGAACGCGGTCAGTCGCACTTGTTTTGGATTAGATAAATACAGTTAGTTACTGAGATGAAGCATCAGGTGGTGTCTGCTTCTGTGTCCAGAAGCTTCTCAAGCCTTATCTAACAACACCCTCCCCCAGTCCAGTTGCTGTGCTGAGTGAGCGAATGACGAAGACGGCGAATAACAATAATCTTGACAACACAAAACTCAAACTAGAGTCTTGGCCGTGAGAAAATCTTACGAGGAGTTGTGATGAAATCAAAGTAAGGCAAACGGCAGGGTTTGCATACTTGCTCTTACTTGCCTAGTTTGTTGTTAATGCAACATAAATGGCACACGCCGAGTTTGAAAAAAAACCACACGAAGATTAGCTAAAAACCACGAAGATCAGCTATCAGCACAGTGGTTTCATATACAATGGAAAGAGAGTTATGTGAGAGAAAGCCAAAGCAAGGCATATTTCTGTTTATTTATGTTTGTGTGCCTGTGCATGTGACAGAAATAGAGATGGATGTGAAGAGACAAAGAGCAGGAGAAAGGAAAGTCGAGAGAGTTAGGTAAAGGGAAAGAGAATGAAGATAGAAAGGAAACAGAAAGAGGTGAAGGAACAGACAGACAGAGGAAAACACAGACTTTAGAGGAAGAGTTAAGATGGTTGGAGAACATGTGATAGACTGACAGAGAGCAAGTAAGCGAGTTGGCGAGCAGTAGACAGAAGTGGAGGGAGAGAGAGAAAGACAGAGACAGACAGACAGAGAATGAGAGAATCAGACAGAGGCAGAGAGAGAGAGAGAGAGAGACAGAGACAGAGACAGAGAAAGAGAGAGAAAGTGAGAGAGACAGAGAGAGACAGGGAGAGAGACACAGAAAGGGAGAGAGATACACACAGACAGACAGAAAGTGTGTGTGTGAGAGAGAGAGACAGACAGACAGAGACAGAGACAGAGAAAGAGAAAGGGAGACAGACAGACAGACAGAGACAGACAGACTGAGACAAACAGAGACACCGAGATAGAGACAGAGAGAACAAAACCCCTCAATGATCACTCAACACCACTACCACCAGAAGAAAACTTTAAAAAGCAGATGCAGCACAGACCCCCAAAATTAATAAGATAAGAGATGTGATAAGAAAGACGACACACTATAACAGAAACAGAAAGGAACACAGCGACAGCCTGACAGAGCAATCAGGACGTGTCAGTCTGGCACACAGAGAGATGATATCATCTAGCTGTCTGCCATATGTCTCACCACGCACGACAGCCTCTGGATAAACACAAATAACACACACACTGGGATTGTGGACAGAGGGAAGAACAGGGGAGAGATGGAGAGAGAGAGAGATGGAGAGAGAGAGAGAGAGAGAGAGAGAAAGAGGAAGAGGAAGGGGAGAGAAAGAGACATAGAGACACAGAGACAGAGAGAGACAGTGGAGGAGAGAAAGAGACATAGACACAGAGAGACAAGAGAAATAGAAAGAGAGAGAGAGAGAGAGACAGAGAGAGAGAGTGAATGAGAGAGAGACAGAGACAGAGAGAGACAGAGGAGGAGAGAAAAGGACATAGACACAAAGAGACGAGAGATACAGAAAGAGAGAGAGAGAGAGAGAGGAAGAGACAGTGAGAGAGACACAGAATTTGACGTACATCTCAACAACATGAATAGTGGAATGAGGGTGGGGCAGATAAAGAGAGACAGGGAGAGACAGAGACACAGACAGACAGAAACAGAGAGAGAAACAGACAGACAGAGAGAAGAGAGAGAGAGAGAGAGAGAGAAGAAAGAGGAGAAAGAGAGAGAGAGAGAGACAAGGAGAGAGAGTGATTAGAGGAAGTATGAAGAGTGCAAGGAAAGTGATCTACCTGTCTACCACATGTCTGATCAGAACATGACAGGCTGATATGAACAGAAATAACTAAAGGGTGGGGATTGGAGGGAGAAAATGGAAGAGAGAGAGAGAGAGAGAGAGAGAGAGAAGAGAGAGAGAGTGAGAGTGAGAGAGAGAGACAGACAGACACACACACATACACACACAGGCAGGCAGGCTAGCAGACAGACAGAGAAAGAGAGAGACAGACAGACAAAGAAACACAGACAGACAAACAAGAGAGGAAGAGAGAGAGACAGACAGAGACAGATAGACAGAGACAGAGACAGAGAGAGACAGAGTGAGACAGACAGAGTGAGACAGAGAGACAGACAGACAGACAGACAGAAAGAGAGATAGAGACAGAGACACAGAGAAAGAGAGATATGAAATATTTGAATTGTCATATTCCAATGGTATAGATATTAACATAGAAGCCAACATTCATGTCTGTCGTTGCTGGTTTTATTGAAATCAAAACAAGGAGGAGAAAGAGAAAAAGTGACAGACAGACCGACAAACAAAAGGGATGCGAAGGGAATGAGAGAAAGAGAATGAGAAGGGCAGATAGAGACATTTAGTTTATAACATAATACACACAAACAACAGATAAGACTTGGGCTAATGTAAGGACCTATGTGATAAAAGTTACCCTGACAAGAAGTTTCATATGCACGGGGTATGCTGAAGACGGTGTAGTTAAAATGATTCCTTCAATTATCTCACAGAAAAAAAAAACATATACATATTCATGTTTATTTATTTGTTTATTTATTTATTTATTTATTTATTTATTTATTTATTTATTCATTTATTTATGAAGCTTTCGTTTTAAGCTAGCTCGTGATGTTTATGAGTTCATGTTGTCGGGCAATGATATTCCAGAGATATGCTCCAAAAGGGAGACAAGGGCAGAGCAAGACAGGTAAAGGAAATGAGAGAGAGAGAGAGAGAGAGAGAGAGAGAGAGAGAGAGAGAGGGAGAGAGAGAGAGAAAGGAACAGACGGAGGGGGCAAAGCGAGAGGACAGACAGATGAAGTTACAGATAGAAAACAAGAAAAGCAGGAAGGCTATAAGAGAATGAGAATGAAAGTGGAGAGAGAGAGGCAGGGGAGAGAGAGAAAGAGAGAGAGAAACAAAAAAAAGCGGAGAAAGAAACTGACAGCAGCAAGTGAAACTGACGAATGAAGGAGAGGGAAAACAATGCACAGAGACAAGGAGAAAACAAACACATACCACGAAACCAACATGTCTGTACATAGCTGTATGTACTTTTATGCCTGTGATCGTTATATCTCAACTTTGCAAGATATAGGCACGTAACACTTCACATCATATATTTTCAATACTAATTTCGTGCCTCTTGAAGGCAACACTGAGAAATTTTACAAGGTTGACCACAGTTCCTGTGGAATCATCAATTTCTGTCGGTGCACTATTGCACTATTGCCTTCAGACAGAACATGAATATGAATTTGTATATTTGACTGTATCTGGGCTTTCAAAAACAAACAGTAATAGTCTAATTTACAACAAGCATTTCGTGTTCTTGTATAAATGGACTGACTTGACAAGAACTGTTTTCAGTCGTTGGTGAAAAGTGGCGTCTTTGAATGTTTAACTGGAACACGTCTATCCTAAATTGTGCCATCGCATTTCTGTATGCTTCCACATACGACACCTATACACACTGTTGTGTTTCTTATAAAGATTTTCATTTATTATACGAAGAAAACTGTGCTTTCGAATCTAAATGGGTATATAAAGTTATGCCCGAAACACTTCCGCAGTCTTTCTTTATGCTCTTCAATAAATCCTTTTTCATGGCCTTACCCAAAGAGCCCTACTTATTCAAAACCATTATAATACAAAGTATTTTAAACGTTTTAGCACCCAAATCAAACAACCTCTTTAATGACTGGCCAGTAATATTTTATATGATTTTTTTTTAATTTTCAGTTTCCGGTGGTTTTAGTAATCAAAATCAGTAATTATTGCATCTAGCAATAGTTGTTATTCACAGCAGAAATCGTCCTCACTCTCTGTATACTATATCATTTTCCGTTTTATTTCTTACGTGCAAAGATCTCATACGCATAGAAATGTACTTATTAAAGCTGATAGTGTACCTCATGATCCCAACTTTCAGCAGGATACAGTAGTGAAGGGATTATCTGTGCGTCAAAAGATTTGAATAAAATATTTGCGAATCATATTTAATCTTCCTCACTGAGCTCAAAATCTCGTTAGCGCTATTCTTATCTCCTGCATTGCTGTTGTTAAGCTATGCCTTTGAAAATGTGATGCCTAAGTACGTGCAGGATTTTCTTACTTCCAGTTCGTCACTATTGCAAATCCTTCATTTCTTCTGCCACCTTTCCTTTGAAGAAAATATAAATTTACATTTGATCTTAATCTCCTTGTCACCGATTGAAGATTGCTTGGTTGATAGTGAAAACCTACAGCAGTAGAAGCCAAAAGAGAAAAACCATCTGCAAAAAGCACACAAAACAAGTAATGTTTCGCTTGCAGTACAAGTAACATATAAAATCACTTCATTTGCAAGTTCATTGATGAGCAATGGAAACACGATGGAACTCATAATGCATCCCTGATTTAGGCCTTGGAGACATCAGAAACTGATTATCCAGTTTTCCTACAACACAAACACACATGCTTGTATATTGAAATACATTCATGAATAATTTCAAAAAGCTTACCATGAATCCTTGCACAAAATAATACGGATCAACGATTGTTTCGGTTCACTGTATCACATGCTTTCTTGAAGTCTACGAAAGTAACATAGACTTTCTCATTCAATACCCTTCCTGAACCCTGCCACTTCCGAGATTCTTTTTCTGCCATACTGTTAATTTGTTGTTGATCACCTCACCTCACCTCTCTCCCTCGCCGGGATCGGTGGTAGGAGTCACACTCCGACATCACAAGTCTTCTCCAGGTCACACGATTAAGACATCTGTGGGCGACCTTCTGGATCCCCAGACCACTGACTTCAGCGATGTTGTTGAAATAGGAGGTGTGCCGTCGTCCCTTTCCTCTCCTTGTTGTTAATGGTATGTGTAAAAACTTCAGCAAGAATGCTCATAAGAGATATACCTCTATAGCTATCAGTACTGTTATTGTCCCGATTCTTAGTAAACGAACAATCACAGCTTCTGTCCGTTTCAGAGAAAATATCGCATAGAGCATGTAAAAAGCACCGAAGTTTGTTTTTTTCAGATGGACAGCAAAGAAAACAAACGAGACAGTCTTGATGGAGGCAGACACAAATAGATCACTCATAAGGAAGATTAGGAAAAGACAAAC
>CM060307.1:32313695-32326195 GCA_030674185.1 Monoplex corrugatus | reverse complement strand
AAAACACACACACACTTGCGCACGTAGGCATGCAAAAGCACACATACAAACACACACGAACATATTCTCACATGTGAGCACACACAACACAACACAATTACACTCATCTCTCTCTCTCTCTCTCTCTCTCTCTCTCTCTCTCTCTCTCTCTCTTTTCTCTCTCTCTCATCATCTATCTATCTTTTCTATCTATCTACTATCAATCTATCAATCAATCAATCAATCTATCTATCTATCTGTCTGTCTGTCTGTCTTCTTTTCTTCTCTCTCTCTCTGTCTTTCTTTCTTCTCTCTCTGTCTGTCTGTCTGTCTCTCTCTCTCTCCTCTGATGGTGAGCACACACACAACACACGCGTATGTCTCTCATTGTCTCTGCCTGTCAGTTTCTGTCTCTCTCTGTTTATCTCTGTCTCTCTCTCTCTCTGTCTCACTCTCTCTCTGTCTCTATATCTGCCTCTGTCTGTCTGTCTCCATTTGTCTGTCTGTCTGTCTCCTGCCTCTCTCTGCCTTTCTGTGTCTCTGTCTCTCTATATCGGTCTTTATCTGTCTGTCTGTCTGTCTCCATCTGTCTGTCTGCCTGCCTCTCTCTGCCTTTCTGTGTCTCTGTCTCTCTATACCGGTCTTTGTCTGTCTGTCTGTCTGTCTGTCTGTCTCTCTCTCTCTCCCTCTCTCTCTCTCTCTCTCTCTGAGACGTGTTTAAAGGAAATCCTACAAGGGTGTAGGGGTTTAGAGGGCTGGAGTTGTGTCAGGTTTGGGGGTCAGACAAATTTCCCCACGATAACTTCACTCCTACACAAACATCAATTTGACACCATCAGTCAAAAATCTGACAGAGTTATTACATGGGTGCGGAGATATTAACGCGGTAATGAGAACATGGTACTGTTGTCCAAACAGCATCGCCTATTTATTTTTTCTAAGGAGAGGTACTGTTATTGTTATTGTTCTTTTGTTTAAAGCCCAGCCGTCTGCGGTAGAACCATAGCAAGCCTATAAAAACCTACGCAATACTTCAGCAGGATAAAAAAAGAAAAGAAAATTAAGTACACGTATCAACGCATTCGTGCACATAATCTAAGGAGATGCCCCTGGCGTCGACAGCTCCGTCCAATTTATCACACAAGGGTTTTTAATAAAACATACATGAATTCAAATTTAAACTAAATAAGGACACTGAAGCATATACGAAAACGGGCCAAAATTACCCAAAATTGCTTCCGGATATCTTATTTCTCCACAGCCCAAAAGCACTCAATATATGTACCCAATTATCACTCCCAAGAGAAAGTACGTAAGATTTTATCGAACACGTACAGATGAATGGACCAGGAAGGCAGAAAATGATAGGAAGAAATAGAAATGACAGAAAGCAACAAGGCAGAAACAAAGAGAGTGATAGAAAAGAGGAAATTTCTAGCACAGAATTTCCAGAAGGTGGGGATACTCTTTATATACTGAAAGAGCCCCCGGCATCCCCACAGGGGGGTAAAGGGATGTGAAATGGGGATCGGGCAGGAGGTGGTAGGGGAGTGGGTGAGTGGTGGAAATGTTGCTGACAACTATTATCTCTGTTATCTCAATAGTGGGCTCTGTTCATTTAAAGATATCATCATCATCATCATCAGATGCCTTGCTGCATGGTGTTGGCGATCCTGGACTTCCATCTGTCTTCCATCTGTCACTGTGACCTTGAAATTGCACCAAACAAAACAAAACTTGACGTGAAACGAGAATATCATAATAATGACAGACGGCCAATACAGCAGAATAAATTGTTATCAGAGGTTCTTGAGAAATAGCAGTTCATAAAGCGTCCTCACAAACTGCTGATTTTAAGCACTTTCCTGGTCCGTGTGACCTTATTGTGATTGTTATCGTTATTGTTGCTGTTATTGTCATTATTCTCTTTGTTGTTTCTGTTTAACGCCCAGCTGACTGCGCAGAACCGTATCTGGACTATAATCATCTAAAAAAAATACCATACCTCAACACACAAAAATCCAACCTGGAAAAGGAACACCAAAGGAAATAAGAGGGAATCAGGGAGAATTTTAAATATTAATAAGTAACATAACTCTTGAGAGTCACGGAGTTATCTTCCATGTAAAATTTCTCAAATCCAACACAGTTTGCGCTACCCATTCAGCTAGCGTAGACGCAGCATAGACGCAGCCACAAGGCACAGAATTGCAAGCTCAGAACATTCCTCAAAAAAAAAAAGGAATGCCCGAGTCTGCCCCTATACCCTGCAACTACACCCACACACAACCAATGTATCCGTGCACATTCATCATCATCATCAGGTGCCCTGCCGCATGGTGTTGGCGACCATGGACTTCCAACCATCTCTATCTCTCGTTGCCACCAGCATCTCCCCCACCCTCCTCATCCCCAGCCACTCTGCAAGTCCGTCCAGCATTCTCTCAATGGGTCTACCTGGTGCTCTCTTTCCTCCAGCTTTCCCGTTGTGACCAGGTGCTCCAAATCCCCCTTCCTCATAAAATGGCCTATAAATGTTGCTTGTCTTTTCCTAATCTTCCTTATGAGTGATCTACTTGTGTCTGCCTCCATCAAGACTGTCTCGTTTGTTTTCTTTGCTGTCTTTGCACATTAGCTAATGA
This sequence comes from Monoplex corrugatus, assembly GCA_030674185.1. NCBI lineage: Eukaryota > Metazoa > Mollusca > Gastropoda > Littorinimorpha > Ranellidae > Monoplex > Monoplex corrugatus. Next base: position 32,323,574 of record CM060307.1, on the reverse strand, counting down.
AAAGCCCCGGCGGTTGACCACTCCGTCCAACTTATCACCAGGAGATTTGAAAAAAAACAAACAAACAAAAACATGCCCAAACATCACAAATGTAAAAATGACTAAGGACACTAAAACTTCCCTCGTGGTTGTGTGTGGGTGTAGTTGCAGGGTATAGGGGCAGACTTGGGCATTCCTTTTTTTTTTAGGAATGTTCTGAGCTTGCAATTCTGTGCCTTGTGGCTGCGTCTGTGCTAGCTGAATGGGTAGCGTAAACTGTGTTGGATTTGAGAAATTCTACATGGGAGATAACTCCGTGACTCTCAAGAGTTATGTTACTGGAAAAGGAAATCAAGTACACGTATCAATGTATTCGTGCACATAAGCTAAGGAAAAGCCCCTGGCAGTTGACCACTCTGTCAAATCTATCACCAGGGGATTTGAAAAAAAAAAAACACCCCAAAAAACACAAACGTAAAAATGACCATGGACTCTACAACATGTTTATAAAAGATAGGCCTAAATTATCTAAAATTGCTTCTGCACATAATAATTCCTTAGAGCCAAAAATTTAAATACATGTGCCCAATTGTCAATCATAAGAGAAAGTATGTGAGCCTTTATCGAACACATACAGGTAGGTGAATGGACCATCAAGGCAGAAACTGACAGGAAGAGACTTCAGAAAGCAAAGGAGGAAGGAAGAAAAACACAGAGAGTGACAGAAAAGAAGGAATTTCTGGCACAGAATTTCCAGAAAGTGGAGATACTATTTGTACTGAAAGAGCTCCCCCTCCCCCTCCCCTCACATCCCAATGGGGTGCGTTGTGACCTTGATGTTATCACCGTGACTTGCAGACATATTCCTTAGCGATTCCATAATGGCCTGCTCCTTGGACTTTTAAGTTTGGTAAAGCTCCACCCCCAAAAATATGAGAAAATCTTGTTTTCACAGATTCTACACGGGCACACACACACAGACACACACACAGACACACACACACACACGCTCGCGCACACACACACACACACACACACACACACACACGCACGCACACACACGCACACACACATACACACACACACACACATGTACACACGAACACACAAGCACACACACAATATTCCTAAATGTATATGCATATGTGTGTGTATGTATATCTATCTACATATATATATATATATATATATATATATATATATATATATATACATACATACATAATATATATATATAGAGAGAGAGAGAGAATGAGTGACGCGCGCGCGCACACACACACATACACACACATACACACACGCACGCACGCACACACACACCACAGAAACACTTCTACAGTTGATATGAACTATTTCCCCTCTCTTGAATACCCACTCCTTCTCCCAAACAAAAAAATGCAAAAGGAGGGTGTGGTGGTGGCAGATTAAATAAAAAATGGAAAAGAGAAGAAAAATAGAATGAAAGAGAACAATGGCATGAATAAAGCTGACTGCTCTCGGCCACCTTAGAAAAGAACAACGTCAGTTGCAACATCATGCATCACCTTAAGTGCATAGCACGCGCGCACACACACAACACACACACACATACACGCGCACACACATACACACACATACACACACACACACACATATATACACACCACACACACACACACCACACGCACACACGCACACACACACCACACACGAATACAAATGTGTAGGGAAAACAAACCGGAAAAAATAATTATAACACTGATGTCTTGTTTTGCCTCAATGACCTTAAAAATTAACCGTTAAAAGTAGCATCAAACATTACTCAAAGGCAATGCTTTTCCACATGGAAATTCAAATGTCACTGAATCTGTAATTTCTAGAGAAAGAGACCAAAAAACAAAAAAAAAACTGGAGTAGAAATACTAATTAAAAAGTGAAATTAAAACACGACAAATGGAACAGACCATATCAATGTAAATGAAATTGAAACTTGATTTGGAGAGACAGGCTTCATGAGGTGATTTTTTTTAATCTCACTGTCGTTATTCTTCCATCCTCAAAATAATTAGCGACTGCTAATGAGGTCTGTGAGAAATTGCAAGTGATTTTTGCGCGCGTGCCATCAAGTCAGCACAATACACAGAGACTGACAGACAGACACAGACAAGGCGCGTGCGAGGAGAGAGAGAGAGAGACAGAGACAGAGACAGAGAGACAGAGACAGAGAGTCAGAGAGACAGAGAGAGACAGAGAGAGAAAAGGAGAACCAGAGAGAGAGAACAGAGACAGACAGAAAGACACAGAAAGAGAGAAAGAAAGAGAGAAAGAGACACAGGGAGAGAGAGGAGGGGAGAGAGGGAGAGACAGACAACGAGATACAGAGAAGAGAGAGAGAGAGAGAGAGAGAGAGAGGAGAGAGAGAGAGAGAGAAAAACTGAAACTGAACTGAAACTGAAACTGTTTATTGTCATTACCCGAAAAGGTCTTTTGACAAGGGGGATAACAATTTTCCAGTAGTGCGACACATAATCCACTCTTTGTATGTGCGCAAATTCTTCACGCATAATCAAAAAAAATATCGAACATCCATTCCTTGAACAGCCGAACATATTCAAATCATATATAATGAACAATCATCCATTTTACCAGTACTACATAATGCAAACAAAACAAAAAAAAATATCAGAACAGTGTTCCTACATTCAGGCCAATAATTTGTCTAGGTTTAGGCAAACCAAAATCTTTTTCACACACCCACACCCACACACACACACGCGCACCCATATACACTCACACGCGGGCGCGCGCTCGTGCGCACGCACACACACACATCAAAACTGTAATATGATGAAACATCTGGGCTAGACCACCCAAACCTTACATTTAGTGACAATAATATAATCTTCACATAACTGCCCCAAAATACTCTGTTAACAAGGGACATCACTATGCCTTTTATTTATTTATTTATTTATTTATTTTTTGTTTGTTTGTTTTGTTAACATGTATAGTAGACCCTTAAGTGTCTATATACCCTTTCAATATCGGCAAACAAAGCAAAATAAAGCAAATGAAAACAGCTCTTTACAAAACAGAGTCTATAATAAAGCGGCTTCTTTTGGAGTTAACGTGATATAGCCCACATCAGTCAAAAGAGATTAAATTAATCCCAGTATGATATTGTCTAGCACTATTGTCGGGCTTGTAAGTGTTTATGTCTTATTTTTTGTGCTTCCGCAATGTATAGTGCCACTGATTTGATTATGATTCGTCATCAGACGAGAAAATAGATACAACATCTTGTCTTTTGGCCATGTCGGATTCAAAAACTTTGCATTTTCCACGTATTGTGTCAAAAATTTGGCATTGGAATAAAAAGTGTTTTTCATTATCGACATTGTTTCCACATAAGGAGCAAGGATATACTGTGGACGTCCCAGGTTGAAACCAATTTTTATTTGCATTGAAACCAAGTGTTCTTAATCTAAATCTTGCGTAATTAGTTCTTTGCCATTTATCCGTAACAACACTGAGATATTTTTCGGTTTGAAAAACATTTTTAAATGAGAAGAACCAACTATATTTTTCTTTGTTTTCCATATCTGAGTGCCAATTTTGTTTAAACGAACAAATAAGCCTGTCTTTAAATTCATTAATAAACTGAAGCTCATTTCCTACTCCCTGGGACAACCACACGATTCCAAACCCAAGTTCTGATATAGCCTTTTTTACCTGATAGGCCCAGTTCTGTTTTCCTATTTCCATTTGAGTAACCATTATTTCATATGCCTGTTTACATAACCGAGATTGTGGAAGCCTTAACAATTTCAACCAGTATTTAATACTCTTCACAAAGGTTCTAATGTATAAAGGATATCTTCCAGTCTCTCCATATAAAACAGTATTAGAAGAGTGAATTGGTACAGCCAAAAAACGTTTTATAGCATATGTATGCACTTTTTCCATATGTGGATTTACAGTAAGACCCCATACTTCAGCTGCATATGTAAGTAAAGGTTCTATCTGTGTATCAAACATTTTCCAATATAAATTACAATCAATAGAATTGAGCTTCCGTAAGGATTTTAGAATTTCAATAACACCCTTTTTCCCTTTATTACAAGATTCTTCCCATGCATAATTTAAACTTAATTTTGTCGAAAATATCATTCCTAAGTATTTATAAGAATTAACAACTTTAACCTCGTTAATTCCATAGAACCATTTTTCGTTTTTTGATAAATGTCCACCCTTCCTGAAAATCATATATAGTTTTATCCATGTTAACTGTTAAAGCTAGTCGATCCGATTCTTCCTTTAAGACATTTAACTGGTTTTGTAAGCCTTTGACTGTACCAGAGAGAAGAATAACATCGTCTGCAAACAGCAATAGGAATATCTCAATAACCCCAGGGATAATTTGAATGCCATGCCTGCCTTTTCTTGACAGTTCCACTGCTAATTCATTAATGAAAAACGAAAACAATTGAGGACTCAATTGACACCCCTGTTTCACTCCTTTAGGGCATTCGAAATAATCTGAATATACACACTTCTCACGCACGCATGCAAGCACTGAGTTATAAACTCCTCTTAGGGCCATATATAATTTTCCATTCACACCACTTTTACGTAATACATTCCAAAGATTATTAGGATTCACAGAATCGAATGCCTTCCTAAAATCCACAAATGCAACATAAAGTTTCTTATTTAAAAGTAAATGCTTCTGCACAAGGGAGTAAAGTGTGAAAATATGATCAATTGTACTGTATTTTGCTCTAAATCCAGCTTGTTCTTCAACTATTTTCTCTTCTTTTTCTGCCCACTTTGTTAATCTCTTATTCAAAATATATGTATAAACTTTACTCACTATACTTGTTAGAGCGACTCCTCTATAATTATCTGAATTATTCACATCTCCTTTTTTATGAATTGGGATTATTATGGACTTTGCCCATTCTGACGGAAAAATGCCATTATCAAAAAGCTTGTTACATAAATGGACAAGGAAATCAATTACATTAGCATTTGCATGTTTTAACATTTCGCTGATTATTTGATCTGGTCCTGCGCTCTTTCCTGCTTTCAAATGCCTGATACTCGCAGTCACTTCTTTTTTAGTTATAGGCTCATTGAAAAGTGGCTCAAAATTATTTTCTTCCTCTACTATATTACTCTCTTGTGCAGTATTTCCCCGATATCATTGAAAACACTGCAGAAATGATTGTACCATTGTTCAATAGAGATTTCATTGTACACAAAGGCCTTTCTATTGAGAGAGAGAGAGAGAGAGAGACGAGAGGAGACAGACAAACAGAAATAAAGAAAGAGAGAAGGAAAGATACAGAGAGAAAGAGATAGAGGGAGAGAGACAGAGGGAGAAAGACAGAGGGAGAGAGAGAGAGTGTGGGAGGAAGGGAGGGAGGAACGAAACATGCGAGAAGGAATAGATGCGGGAAAAGAACGAAAACAAGAATGTCAATTCTTTTGAACACTCTCCCTGTTGTTGTTGTTGTTGTTTGTTTGTTTTGTTTTGTTTTGTTTTGCTTTGTTTGTTTTATTTTGTTTTTTCTTTTCTTTTTTTTCTTTGTTTTTTTTTTTTGGGGGGGGGGGGGTTGAGGACAAAAACAAAACAAACATAAAAGCACAACGTTTCTACTTTCTGTTTACTTCTCTAGAAAGAAAAAAAAGTGTAAAAACATATATGCAAATGTGTGTGTTTGTGTGTATGTGTGTTGTGTGTGTGCGCGCGTCCGTGTGTGTGTGTGTGCATATGTGTGTGCGTGTGTGTGTGTGTGTGTCCGTGTGTGCGTGTGTGTGTATGTGTGTATGTTGTATGTATGTGTGTGTGTGTCCGTGTGTGCGCATGTGTGTGTATGTGTGTGTGTGTTGTGTGTGTGTGTGTGTGTGTGTGTGTGTGTGTGTGTGTGTGTGTGTGTGTGTGTGTGTGTGCGCGGCGCACAATGTGTCTTTCTTTGTTTGAGTGCTTGTCTGTTCGAATATGTGTGTGTGTGTGTGTGTGTGTGTGAGTGTGGTGTGTGTGTGTGTGTGTGTGTGTGTGTGTGTGTGTGTGTGTGTGTGTGTGCGGCGTGTGTGTGTGGTGTGTGTGTGTGAAGTCACAGAGCGCGTTGACGAAACATTTTTTGTTATGGATTTGCAATCAACATAGTAATCATCTTTATTATGTTTTAAGCAGGTTGAGAAAACACGATTGCTTAAGTTTAATAATGCGTAACCGATACACAAACGTAGTCAAGATCGACTGCAAAACTGGACGCAATTCCATGACAAAACATTTTTGGTCATATAAGGACAACCAAAATATATGCAGAGACAGGTGTATGGGGGGGGGGGGGGGCAGAGAGAGAGAGAGAGAGAGAGAGAGAGACAGAGAGAGAGAGAGACAAACATAGAGAGAAGACAGAGAGAGACAGAGAGACAGAAAGAGAGAGAGAAAGAGACAGAGAGGCAGACGGACAGACAGACAGACAGACAGAGACAGAGAGAGAAAGAAACAGTACACACACACACACACAACACACACACACACCACACACACACACACACACACACACACACACACACACACACCACACACCGTAAAAATGCACATCCATAAGCACGCACGCACGCACACACACACACACACACACGCACGCACGCACGCACGCACGCACGCACGCACACACACACACACACACACACACACGTTCAAGCGCTAACGAAGGGCCTGAGACTGACTTTTTTAAAGAACAGTTGGTGGAGGGGTTGGGCACAATCAACAAACCAAAAACATACAAGAAAAAAACAAAGCATGATTTACGAGCTGACAGGGAAAGATCAACAGTTTCGGTTGATGAAATGTCTTCTTCGCCTTAGCTACCATTTATTCTTACCGCTTTCGCCTTGCGCCTCTTTCGGCTTACCTGTCCGTCTTGTTTTACTGTTACTTGTTATTTTCATTATTAGCTGTTTATTATTACATACTCCTTTATTTTGTATTTATTCATTCACCTATTCACGTATATATACTTTCTTACTCACTTACCTACTTTGTTTTTACTCTTTTAATTTTCAGTTCTTACCTAATTATTTATATTGATACTCCTTTATTTTGTATTTGTTCATTCACCTACTTACGTATATATATATATATATATATATATATATATATATATATTATATATATATATATATACTATATATATGTACACTTACTTACTAACTTATTTACTTAACTTATTTACTTACTTCTTGCTTACTGCTTGCTACTTAAGCTTACTTACTACTTATTGCTTACTTACTTACTACTTACTTACTTACTTACTTATTACTACTTATTCCTTTTCTTTCTTCTCGGAAGAGACAGACTGGTGGGGCTATGATTAAGAAAATATTTCTTCACCTAGTTGATAGACAGCCGGGCTTTGTGCACTGACTGGGGCAGGGCGGGGTGCCCTTCTGTCATGTGAGACGAGTTTATACAGAATAGCTAGCTGTGTTCCTTTTTCTGAGGATACACAGATACACTGTCATTCACATGTAACCAGTGATAGGCTGATACAATACCAGTATAAAATAAGACTAGGTAAAACACAGGCTAGGTAGGGCCTCAGGACCTGGCCAGCTCATGGATTTATGTGCAGACTTAGGGCTAGTGCCATGATCACCATACACATGGCACCTGTGATGTTAATGCATATGGTATTCGTTCCGAGCGCGGATACGTCGTCTTGAGAAACTGAAGGTGAAACTAAAACTAGTCTGTCCAGAAGCCTCGATATGAGTGTGCAAATGCACGAGAAGCGTTCAGAACGGAACATTAACAACATTTCACTTGTCTCAGCTGTCGGCGTCACCGAGTTCAGTGTTGGCCTCTGCACGCTTTGACACCCCGCCACCCCCTTCCATACGGTCTGTGTTGACTTTTGTGGACAACTTCTTGAATATTTAGGCCACTGATGTTGTTATGTTCTTTGTTGCTGGGACTGGAGGTCTGCCTTTCTTCCTTTTTGCTTCTGTCTTTCCTTGAAAAATGGTTGCCATGAGGTCTGTTCTCCTACTGACACATGGCCAATGTACGTATTTTAGTCTTCTCTTGTCTACAAGTAGTTTTCTGGTGGTATCAAGTTCTGCAGGACATTTTCTTTAGTTCTTCTATCTGTCCATTTGACACGTAGTTAGTCTCCGATAAAACCACATCTCTGCTGCCTCAATTCTTTTTCAATCAGCTTTTTTTACAGTCCAGGCTTCGCAGCCATAAATCGAAATGGCCAGATCAAACATTTCAAAAGTTTAATTTTGAGGCTATTTGGTATGCCTCTCTCTTTCCAGATATTGTTAAACTGGACCTTTTGGTTGTTTGTTTATTTGTTCTGTTTTTTGTTTGTTTGTTTGTTTGTTTGTTTGTTTTTTGCTTAATAAAATAAAAAGGCACAAACAAAAATAATGAAATAGAATAAAATGAATAACAGCCGACAGGGCGTATGGATGTAGCTGATATTGCAAAATGGATCGGAAACGTGAACATCTCTTGTAACATTCTAAGAGAATTAGAAATGTAACCTTATTGATCAAAATGATCAAAAAAAGCACTGGGTGAGTAGAGGGAAGAACGAAAGCAATTCATATCAAAATTAATTTGGCTGGAAATATAAACGTGTGGCATTATTCAATAAGTGTTGAAATTGTAACATCTGTGAATTGTTGTTTATTTGTTTTTAATCAATCAACTCTCTCTCTCTCTTTATATATATATATACAACATTTATGTCTGTTCTTGTCTGTCTGCCTGCCTGTCTGCCTACCTGTTCGTTCTTGTCTGTATGTATGTATGTATGTTTGCATGTATGGATATATGTCTGTTCTTGTCTGTCTGTCTGTCTGTCTGCCGGCCTGCCTGTCTGTCTGCCGGCCTGCCTGTCTGTCTGTCTGCCTACCTGTCTGTTCTTGTCTGTCTGTCTGTCTGTATGTATGTATGTATGTACGTATGGATGAATGGATGGATGGATGGATGGATGGATGTACATATCTCTGTCTGTTCTTGTCTGTCTTTCTGTCTGCCTGCCTGCTGACCTGTCTTGTTCTTGTCTGTCTTTCTGTCTGCCTGTCTGCTTGCCTGCTTACCTGTCTGTCTGTCTTTCTGTCTGCCTGCTCTGTCTTACCTGTCTGTCTGTCTGTCTGTTCTTGCCTGTCTGCCTGCCTGCCTGCCTGTCTGCCTGCCTGTCTACCTGTCTGTCTGTCTATTCTATCTGCTATTCCGTCCGTCCATCTGATCGGAGTCCTCTGTATATACGTGTCTGTCTTCCTGTCTCGTGTCTATGCTTTGGCGTGTCTGTTCAAACTGTGGCAACGTAATTTTAACTCGGGCTGGCTGATAAAATCTCATGTCCCAAGTTCAGTCTCACTCCGCAACATAACAGTTATCTTATTCGCTGCCTCACTTTAACCCTTTAACTCCCACACCCTGCCTACCAGCATCTTGCATCGTCAACAACGCTAGCAAAGCAAAATTTAACCCTTTGACTCCCTCACCCTGCTGGTGGTGGATAGGGTGAGGGAGTCAAAAGGGCTAAGCCTTCGCGATTGGTGGACAGGGTGCGGTGCGGGAGCCAAAGGGTTAAAGTTCCAGACATTCGGGAATGGTATCAGCTTTCAAGTGTTTCAAAGGTTCCGTTCTCCGTCGCCCACCCCTTCCCTATTTCAAGACCTTGCAAGCCGCATGAATTTTGTGCAAGCTTTGAATTCAAATTAACAATTCAATGACATACGCTTGCTGGGGTAATTTTTTTCTTTTATTGTTCAACATCTCACTTACTAGCAAACAGTTTACCTAAGAACAAACAAGGCCTTGTCAGAGGTTGATGAGTCTTGTCAAAACCCATTTTACGCAACATGACTCTTGACTATCTGCAGAAA
>CM060307.1:32276195-32298695 GCA_030674185.1 Monoplex corrugatus | reverse complement strand
TAAATGAACGGTTTATTTTTTTGTCCGTTTTATGTGGGTAATTATGCTTGATCGATTACTTGTTTGTTGAATTTTTTTTTGTCTCCTTGATATTCACTGTTAACCCAGCCATCAACATACTTTCTTTTTCCTTTTTATTTTATTGTCTTCCTTAAATGTTTAGTTTCGTTTTCAGGCAGTTTAATCTAGTAAGTGAACGGTTCATTTTCGTCTATATTTATATGTTATCTTGTTTGTTTGTTTCGTTTGTTTGATTTTTTTTATTTTTTGTCTCCTTGATGTTTTTCGTTTGTACCTTTTGCAAGGGAAACATCGTTTCTTTCCCTCTCTGGGGCTATGACTATATATCTACATTAACTTTACTTTTAATCAGTCGCTGGCTCATTTTTCTCTTTTTAGTATAAACAAATTCATTACATTAAAGCACGCACACACGTTTTCTCTCTCTCTCACACACACGCACGCACGCACACACACACACACACTCACACACACACACACACACACACACACACACACACACCACACACACACACACACACACACACACACACACACACACACAGATCGAAAATATTCACAGGAATATGAAACGTTTAGCCTACAAAACCTGTCTGATGTTAAACAGGAACCAGAAGAACAAGAAAAACGAAAAAGAACGCGTATTCAATACAAGGCAAGACAGGCGAAAATTTTCGGTGGAGGAGGCGGCAGGGAAGTTTTAGTCTTTTTCTTATTATCTGTTGTTTGTTGTCTGTTTGTGAGCATGCATTCGCGCTGGATAAAAGCCGGTTGGCCGAAATTTTGCGCCTGTCTTGTCTTGTTGTATTGAATACGCGTTCGTTTTCGTTTTTCTTGTTCTTGTTCTTCTGGTTCCTGTTTACTTGGACGCGGGCAGTCACACTTGTTTTGGATCCTGTCTGATGTTGTTTTATTACGTTCAGATAAACACAGGATGAACAAATCCGAGCAAATGCATTTTGATTAGTTTTGTTTGACTTTAGATTTGGCTATGTCTGGCTAAACCAACACGCAGAATGAGTCCATTTGTTCCTAAGCTGCTTTCGGCAAAGACGGCTGGACTGTCGCTGGCAAACCTAGGGTGACCAGCATCAACACCAGAGACAGATCCGGACATTCATTATTAACATTTCAACAATGCATGTATACATTCGCGTAATTTTCTTCTTAAAATGCGAATTTATCTACGTCTCTTCATATGCTTCAGTTAGACATATGGATGTACATGTATGTGTGTATATATGTGTATATGTATGTATATGTATATGTATATGTATGTGTGTATATATGTGTGTATGTATATGTATGTCTATGTGTGTGTATGTGTATACATATGTATATGTATATGTATGTATGCATGTGTGTATGTATATTATATGTGTCTGTGTGTATGTGCATATATAATGTGTATGTATATATATATATATATATATATATGTATATATATTATGTGTGTGTGTGTTGTGTGTTTGTATATATATATATATATATATATATATATATATGTAGATGTAGATGTGTGTATACATGTATGTGTGTGTATATGTACATGTGTATGTATAGGCATATGTATGTGTGCGGATATATAATTTTATATATATGTATTGCAATGAATGCTTGTTCTTTCTACATTTTGTTAGATCTGTTGATTACGCATTGTGTACATTTCAAGATGTTTGTAAGATTTATATATCTGAAAATGAATAAAAAACAAGTTTAAGAAAAACAAAAACAAAAAACATTTCAACAATGTTTACGAGGAACGTACCTTAGTGTCGACCTGAACAGATATGTTAGGAATGTTCACACCAAATCAAGACTTAAGTGTCTCTATGTGAACAATACTATTTTTATGTGTATAAATTGATATCATTTCCGTTATCATATTGTTCATTGATTCTTGATTATTGTTCAGCAAAGGGATGCGGTTTGAGAAACAGGTTCATAGGGGAAATATTGATATGTGCTTAGATCTTTATGATCATTTTTAAACTTCGAGTGTATAAAATATCATCATGTGTATTCTCTATGCTATATGGAGTTCATATCAGGGCTTAAAACAGGAGGAGGAAAAAAACACTGAAACTAGGGGGGGGGGGGGGGTCCGGGGGCAAATCAGGGGCCATAACTTGCGCGCCGTTGCTATGAACGCTTGCAAGCCGATCACGGATGCCTTGCTCCTTTGGTTTTTTGTTTTGTTTTGTTTTGTTTTGTTATTTGTTTGTTTGTTTTTTTCTGTTTTTTTGACAAACCGAAATCGCGGAATTCCGCCCAGACGCGAAACGTTTTAAGCCCTGCCATATGTCAGCATTGGCTTTTCACATGTGTATAATTCTGTCGTTTTTGTCATTTTTCGTTGCTACATTGTGTGTTAGATGTCCGTTTGTTGTGAACCAAAAGATGAATAACAAAACAAAGCTAGAAAAGACTTCAGTGTCAGCGATAATGCTCTACATTCACAACGTGACAGAAAAAACATTTCAGCGTGGATAAAACATATCCTTTGTCCATAGGTTCCGTTGAGTCTGGAATCTGAATTTTAAAAAAAATCAAATGTATTCACAGCACTCGGACAATCCCATATGCGCTCCACCCCAAATCAGCAAGCAATTATCTGGCAGTCCCCCGAGATTGTGCAAAATGCTACTTGCTGGCAAGGTCTTGAAATGAGAAGAGTGGGGGGGGGGGGGGGGGGTGCAGGGAGAAAAGACCTATGAAATATTAAGATAAGTTCATCAGAAAGATGGCAACGTTTAGATTGGCAGGAAAAAGGTCTGTTTTTAACGTTGCAGGTTAGGAATGAACTCGAGATATCAGATCTTGAGACCATGGCTTTAGCTCTACTAAATTAAGCCACTAGCGTACATATTGAGAAGGAATCATAATTTATCTTTTGCTGTCAAGCACTGTGTTGTCAGCAACAGCAGTTCATTTCCGGCGCAAACAACAGTCTACTGCCTTCAGATTTACCACGCCAATGGCTTAAAAAAATACAAAATCATAACAAATCTTATATAATGATTTTTCCTTGAGGCAACAAGAGATAGAGACTGATGGAAGTCCATGATCGCCAATGCCATGCGGCAAGGCACCTGATGATGATGAATGACTTTTGCAGAGTTCTTGTACCTAGGGTCTGTAAGACGAGACTATATGTGATGAAGCCTTTTACTGGAAAGGCGGGAGGAGGGGGAGAGAGGAGCGAGGCTTGCAGTGATAAATTGATAATTGTTCGACACCACTGCTTGAATGATTTTGTTCTCTATCGTAATGTTACCTTTCTCTTACTTCATTTTATTTGATTAATGTTGAGCTCTGTGTAAATGCAAACGGTTATGCATTTCGTAAGTCTCTATTGTATGCCCATCCTTCCCTGCTTCTCCTACAAAGCGAGCGCGCGCGCACACACACACACACACACACACTCTCTCTCTCTCTCTCACGGTTCGCTGAGCGTGAAAATAAGCTTGTCTTTAACGGCATTATGGCTCAGGGAAACTGTGACCCACCCCTTACCCTAACTTGATTGACTGGCGATTTGCACAGATACAACATGCACTACAATTGCATTCAGCAGCAGTACAGAGAACCATGGAAGAAAAGTTCAGCAACTTAGACGACAAACTTTCACAGTTCTTTACTGAAGTCAGGAAGCTGAAGGAATGTGTTTTTACAAATAGAGAATCAATTGACGATCTCCAAGAAAATAGCACAATAATGATGGACAGAATTGAAAAACTCGAAAGAAAACTGGAAGCAACTGAAAAAGAAGCAAAAGCATGTAACTTGATATTCATCAATGTAGCGGAGCAAGAATGGGAGGACGACTACGTCACAACCGAAATTATCGTAGAAGTCCTCAACGGTCACACAAGGAAACCAGACTGGTACAAAGAAGACATTGTACATGCATTTCGAATTGGAAAACCGCGCACCCACGGAAGCGGTCCTCGTCCTGTCCTGGTGCAGTTTTGTCGCTGGGCTGACAAAATGGCCATATTGAGAGATCCAGAATTAAGAGACAGCATGAGGTACAACGGAATCAGAGTGGCCTCCGACCTCACTACCTACCAAAGGGAAATGCTCGCATTTCATCGTGGGCTTGGCAAAACAGCGTACATTCACAGGGGAAAGCTCCATGTGAGGAACAGCCTGGACACATACCACCAGAAGTACAAAAATGGCCAATACTTCCCACCAGATACTACACAGTGCATGGAAGACTGGCCTCAGGCCCATGACATTGGACGTGAAGAATACAGAAACAGTAGAGATCCACGGCCCGTAAATACACACCCGGCAAGGCTCAACTATGGACATTATAACAGAGACCACCCCACCAACCATTACGACGATTTCGTTCAGGAAATGGTCACGAACCGAAGGAAGAAGAGACAAAACACCAGGATCTCCCTTACTGACAACGAACACCAATATCAACGTCCCAGGGACGTGTCAGAGAGGAGAGGACATTCCCATACAAACCCTACCTATAACAGAGACATCGAAAGTCACAGAAGTTGGAAGAGCCCGTTTCGTTACGGTTCCAACCAGGATACCGCCACACCTGTTGTTCCTGGAGACTTTTCTTATAGTGAAGTGACACAGAAGGGATGTCAGCGAGAACCGGTCATTACAGGACACAGGAGAGTGGTGTTCCTTAAAGACAGTGACAACAGACGACTCACTATTAATACAGGCAGACACCGTCAAAATGATACCAACAGTTACCGCCAAGAAGGCACTGCCGTCACCCATGAAAATGTTTCACGACGAGCACGAGTCAATACCCAAATGACCCACGTTAAAGATGTTGGCAGAAAAATAACCAGAGAGGAGTGCGCACATGATCATACTGATAGAGACAGTGATGACAATAACGGTAGTGTTTCGTACACGGACGATAATCATGGCGAGAAAGACGATAATAAAATCGATGTGACTGATGATGACTTATCAGTTGTCACAGACGAGGTTCAGGGACAGAAGATAGTAGAAAACGACAATACTGAAACTGAAGCACCAAATGGTATTACAGATGTAAGAGACGATGTTAGTGTCTCACAAAGTGATGCGCAAAATGATAGTGACCTTGATGATGTTAGTCGTGAAGACACTGACAAAACAATGACACAAGTCAGAACAGCACTTAGGGCTGACACAGACAGAGAGTCAGATGGACACATTGACGAGTCCACTAGGCACACGCAAGCAGCACCTGTAGAATCCCAGCAGGATTCTGCAGAGAAAGAACAGGACAGTGGTTCATGTTCACCGAAGCAGCAGCGGCCAAAACGTACTGCCCCTCCTAAAAAGAGAAGCAGACAGATGCGCAGTACAACAGTCAGGTCAGGCAGTCAGACCAGTATTCTGGACTCTATGAAAAGAACAGCTGCTGATAGCTCAAAAGGCGATAAAAGTATGCAATGTAAGTCCAAAGCTAGCTCTAGTGGTGCCTCAGGCACTGATAAATAGGACATCGGCCGGGCCACTACAGCAAGTAGTAAAAACAAAAGGATAAGTTCTTTACCAGGATCCCAAAATGTGGACGGATCCCAAATGAGATCGTGTCCATCAGTGGTGAATTTACATGTTCATAATGTTAATAATCCACAGATTAAATTCCTCACTTATAATGTGAATGGATTATTACCGAAACTGGATGATGAGGATTTCATTAATTTCATTTCGCAGCATGATTTCATTTGTCTCACTGAGACCTTTATAGCGAATGATTTTGATTCATCTTTGTTTCAAGAGTTTGTTGTATTTACACTAAAAGCAAAGAAACTATCTCATCAAGGAAGGTATTCCGGTGGAATAATAGTTATGGTAAGAAAGACTTTAAAATCGTTTGTTAAACGAATTGAGGTTGGAAACGAAAATGCTATTATTGTTGAAATCAACAAAGATTTGTTTTCAACAAATAAACCTATAATGTTTGTATGTACATATATTCCCCCTCATGATTCCACATACTGGAATAATCAGCATGATGGGTTTGGTATGGAAGTGTTGGAACAATGTTTGTTAGATTTACAAGTTTCGCACGACGACTTTTATGTTTTGCTGACTGGTGATTTAAATGCAAGAACAGCTGATGGTAACTACTGTTCATTTGGATATGACAGTGGCAGTGTTTTAACTGACCTTTCGGTATACAGTGATTTTTTGAGACAGTCTCATGATTGCCGCACAAATGTTTTTGGAAACCAACTGCTCGAGTTATGCAGTATGTTTGACTGTATCATTTTAAATGGTCTGTGTAAACTGGACTTTGATGGTAGTTATACATACATTGGGGTTTCAGGGTCGAGTGTAGTTGACTATTTCATCGTATCATGTGATCTGTTTTCATCAATTAAAATTGCTGCATTAGATGTTGACAGTCTCACAGAATCAGATCATTTACCGGTTATAATGAAAGTGGAGCGAAAGCTTGAAACAGGAATAAAAGCGGAGGGAAAAGTATCAAAAAATAACATCACACAAAAGTTCATATGGCAAGAAAATAAGAAAGACGATTATACAAACAAATTACAAAGTGAGCACATTCAGAGAAGACTTACATTGGCTTCGGATACTCTAGACACTAATGTAGATAAGGCTTTAACCATATTTGTTGAATGTCTCAAAGAAGCTGGTGCTTGTATGTACCGTAAGAAATGTACAGAGAAGAGAAAAAGATCTGATTGGTTTGATGGTGAATGTGAGAAAGCAAAAGCAGAAAGCAGAAAAACTCTCAAACACTACAGAAAAACAAAAGATGAGGATGATAGAGTTGTGTATTGTGAAGCACGGAAGAAGTATAAAAAATTATTAAAGAATAAAAAACAGCAGTATAATAAACAAAAAGCAGAATGCTTAGCCAGAAATATTTCAAATTCATCGCAGTTTTGGACTGAGTTAAGAAGTATAGGGTATGGTACCAAAAACAAACTTACTAACAATATAAGTATTGATGAATGGTTCAGTCATTTTAAAAACGTATTTCAAGATAACAGATCAACAAATGATGAGCGCTGCATTGTCGAAGTAGATTTAAATGAATCAACAGAACACCCATTAAATTCTAAGATAACTATAGAAGTCAGAGAATCCATCAGAAAATTGAGGATAGGTAAAGCCAGTGGAATGGACGGTGTTACAGCCGAGATGTTAAAAAATGGTAACACAAATATCCATAATTTTCTTTTGAAGCTGTTTAACACTTTATTCGACCGAGGAATTTATCCTCAAGATTGGTCAAAAGCTATTATCATACCAATATTTAAGAAAGGAGATCCTGATAAAGTGGACAATTACAGGGGTGTGTCGTTATTAAGCATTGTTTCAAAATGTTACACATCAATACTGAATACTAGATTGTATGCTTGGTTAGAAAACAATAATTTAATATCAGAAAGTCAGGCAGGTTTTAGGAAAAAATATTCTACAGTGGATCAAATTTTCAGTCTGTACGCTATGGTTCAGAAAACTATGTGCAAGAAAGGTAGAAAACTATATGTTGCTTTTGTAGACTTTAAGAAAGCCTTTGATTCGGTTCAGCATGACAAACTCTTAAAGTGTATTCAAAATCAAGGAGTAAAAGGGAAGTTTTTGGTTTCGCTAAAAGCAATGTATGAATCATTATGCTCATGTATTCGGGCAAACCGGGAATTATCTGAAATATTCGATAACCCCATAGGCGTGAGACAAGGATGTGTCTTAAGCCCTACTTTATTTTCGGTATTAATAAATCAATTAGCCAATTGTATGGATGAAAAGGGGCGACATGGCATCCAGTTGATGCCAGGTTCAATGGAAATATTCATTCTTCTTTTTGCAGATGATGTAGCCCTTCTGTCAACAACACCAAATGGTTTGCAAAACCAGTTAAGAGTCTTGCAAACATACTGTGCCAGCATGAAACTGGAAGTTAATCTTGAAAAAACTAAGGTTATGGTTTTCAGAAGAGGGGGCTTCTTAGGACGACATGAACAATGGTTTTACAAAGGGACAAAATTGGAAGTAGTTAGTAAATATTGTTATCTGGGGTTCAGTTTCACGACAATGATTAGCACCAAGGCCGGCACAGAACATTTGGTGACAAAAGGTAAAAAAGCAACTTTGCTATTAAACAGGACTTTTCAAAAATATAAAGGCATGACTATAGAAACTTTCTTCAAGTTGTTTGATGCAAAAATTCAACCTATTTTGTTGTATTCTTCTGAGATATGGGGACTTAACAGACTCGAGCATATAGAGAAAGTACATTTGGTATCGTGCAAAAGACTGTTGGGTGTTCCAGTCAGGACACCTAACAAGATGGTATATGGGGATTTGGGAAGATATCCTCTTTATGTCAACTCCTCAACTACCTGTCTTAGATATTGGTTTAAATTACTGGAAATGAATCCAAATAGGTTACCTTATAAGGCTTACCAAATGTTAGTGGAACTTGACAGGGCTGGGAAAGAATGCTGGGCTTCAAAAATAAGGGAAATTTTGTGTGAAACGGGATTTAATATCGTGTGGCTGCAACAAGGTGTTGGTGATGTAAAAGCTTTTTTGCGTGTATTTAAACGGAGACTTGTAGACTTATATATTCAAGAATGGTCTGGGTCACTCAGAGACAGAGATAGGTATGAAAGCTACAGATCATTTAAGATTATCTTTGAAAAAGAGAAGTACATTGACTCTATTGATATATACTGTTTCAGAGTTGCCCTTTCACAAACAAGGTTGAACGTTTTACCACTAAACAATAATATAAATAGATACAGTGAATCTGATCAAGAAAAGGTGTGTCCATTTTGCAGGACAGAATCTGAAAACGAAGAACACTTATTATTTAGATGTTCCACTTACGCTGATCTCAGGGCGAAATTTTTAAAGGATTTAGTCAGCATGCCTATGTGCATACTGCTCCAATCAACAAATAGCCACCGAAGCCACAGCGTATCCAGATACGTTTTCCACGCCATGAATAGGAGAAAAAAATTGTTAAAAGGAGAAGAAAAGTAAATAGTTATGTAGATACTAGCA
Source organism: Monoplex corrugatus (assembly GCA_030674185.1). Lineage (NCBI taxonomy): Eukaryota > Metazoa > Mollusca > Gastropoda > Littorinimorpha > Ranellidae > Monoplex > Monoplex corrugatus. The sequence goes on along the minus strand of CM060307.1, from coordinate 32,289,647 downwards.
CTAGAATTTCAGACAATACTTAATTTCAATTGTAAAGAAATAAAAATGTTTATTTGAATATGAAAGGGGTGCTCATATAGAGACACATGTGCATAGGTGCCTGTGTATTCACATTGACGTTGGTGTACTTATGTGCATATATAGGTGATAGTATCTACATTATGTATATGTGTGGGTACATATGTATATATATCTATGTATGTATATATGTATGAGTGATTATGTATGTGTGCGTGTATATAGATGTGTATGTGTGTATGTGCGTTTATACATAACCTTCAATTCAGTCTATGGCCTGAACCATTGCTGACCGCCGAAGATTGAGTTATCTCTGAACTAAAAGATGCACGAAGTGCTAAATATGCGTTGAATGATCATTTGGTATTGTCTCAATGTCAATTGTTTTGGTAAATGAGTGACTGATCTGCGATTAGTCTGATTAATGGATTGGCATTATGAATGTCTGTTTTTGCCAATTAACCGACTGTTTTGGGGTCGAATTGCTCTTATGTCATATATTTCTCGTTTCACTTCATTGTACATTAATTCCATTGATTGGTTTAGATTCACTGGTGAATAAATTGATAAACTGAACGCATGATTAGCTGACAACGGAATGTTATATGATTTGTTAATTGATGGCGATGGGTGGCTCACCGACTGATCGATTTATAGATTGATGGTTTTAGCTATTGATCGATCAGTGATTGAATTATGGAATGTATGGATGATTGATTCCCGTTATTTGAAGTAACGATTGCAAATTGATATATTGAACTCAGTTAAATTCTAGGTTATCTGGTCGATTAAGTCACTGGATGACTGATTAACTGGTTAAATGATTGATCGATTGATTGATTGAGAGAGGGAGTGATTACGTTAAGTGATTGTTACTGAAGTGATATCGATTGCACAGTTGGATGATGCATCTGACCCAGACAATTGAAAGCTGATTTGTCAGTTGAATCACGGGCTGAATGGCGGATTATTTGATTGATCAACTGGTAAATCAGTTGATTGATTGGTTAATTGATTGGTTGACTGTTTGACTGATTGGTTGTTTGGTTGATCGATTGATGGATTGAGTGTTTATGTCAAGTACCTGTGGTTGAATATATTAATCAACTGTATGATCTCCGAAGGGTACAAGAAATGTCAGATCTGTGCACTAATTGAATGGTTTGTTTGTCTGATAGCCAGTTATTGTAAAATTGACAATTGGACGAATGATATAGATGCGGTTAATGACAAATATTCTTAGCTGGCCAGTTAAGGAATATGGACTAGAATACAAATGAAAGGACCACTGTAAATGCAAAGATGAATGTATCCCAGCTTATGTGACGGTAAACGATAGAAGGGGACAATGTGACAGAGTTCACTGCAGTTTGATAGTATAACTTCTATGAATGTATAAGAAAACCTGATCTCCTCCCCTCCCCTTTCCCATGCATGTATTGTGGCCTAAGGCCGATGTACAATAAACATTTTCTGAGTTCTGAGTTCTCTCTCTCTCACACACACACACACACACACATTCTCTCTCTCAGACAGACAGACAGACAGACAGACAGACAGACAGAGAGAGAGAGAGAGAGAGAAACGCGTATATAAAATCGCTTTATTACTCAACAAGAACCCACTTGACCGGCGTTACAGCTAGTTGTTGCAACCATCATCTGGCCACTCAACTGCAAAATCTACTTGCAAGAGAATCTGAGTCGATATCATCTGTTTATTGCTATTTGGCCTCAAAAAAATCATTCTATAGACACAGTTTTCGCGTTGGCCATAATTATACTTGTGCCAACATTGCTCAGCTTGACACGGCTTTCATACGGCCCATTTGATTTCAAGGGACATCAATGGTGCTCAGGTGCGATCTGTTGTGCAACGGAAGACCTGCATACAAATATGAAAACGAAACGCATTAATAAAAAAAAAGCAAAGGAACAAAATTTAGGAAAAAATTAAGATCAAGAGTATTACAAATGTAGAAATACAGAAAAAGCAGAATTATAAGCACATATTAACCCTTTGACTCCCGCACCCTGTCCAACAGCATCCTGCATTGTCAACAATGCTAGCAAAGCAAAAACTTAATCCTTTGATTCCCTCACCCTATCTGCCAAGGTTAAGGTTTCTGCAGTTGGTGGATAGGGTGCAGGTGAAAAGGTCAAACGAAACTGACGAACAAACAATCAGGTCTTCACTAATGATGAACTGGCTATCTCTATAAAATCTGACATCTTCATGAACAAAAACAGGCTTGTATGATGGACATAAAATCGACACATATGTCCTTATACAAAAGAGGCTAAAATACGAAAGCCATTACTTACAAACATTCCGAGATTTAGGTGTGGTCATGGGGGTAGATAGCTAGAGAGATGAGAGTGAATAGAAAAAGGAAGAAACGAGACACATTTTTATTTTTAATATTTATGTCATATGCACATTAACGCATAAAACACAAATAAGAAAACAAATGTAAAAAAAAAAAACAATGGCAAAATTAGTTTGCAAAAGCATGATTTCAAACAGTCAATTGCCCATAAGGACATCAAAAACTAAGTTTTTTTTTCTATCGTAAAGTAACTCTTTAGTTCTGACCCAAAACAACAAATACCAAACCTACCTCGAAGCCCACACTGACAATTTAGATTGTATGTAACTACAAAACAAGTACAATTAATCGTTTTACATTATTTTCCTTCCACATCAGCCATCTGCTTATATAAAGTTTTCCATTCTTGGTCATGTCACAGATGTACATGAGTGTGAATTTTGTCTTACAAATGTACGTATGTTGACTTTAGTACGTATGTGTATACGTAATGTGTAGATATATCGCAGGTGTGTGTACCATGTATGCGTATGAGTATTTTCTGTTTGTTGTTTATGTTTAAAAGTGATTCAAGAAAATAAAGTTCAATTAAAACAATATTTCTTATCACAAATAAGACCAAATATGATATAGGTCAACTTCTGACTACACAACTATGCTTTCCTTGAGTCACTATAAGTAGCATCGAGTTGGGGAATTAAAGACAAAGGCGTGTTACATAACTATCAACAACCACAAGTTAGAATTTTATCAAGGGAAACTTCAAATGGAACTGTGGTGTATGTGTGTGTGTGTGTGTGTGAGAGAGAGAGAGAGAGAGAGAGAGAGACAGACAGAGGGAGGGAGACAGACACGAGAGAGAGACAGAGAGAGAGACAGACAGAAGAATGGGAGACAAACACGAAGATGAGACAGACAGACAGACAGACAGACAGACAGACAGAGAATATAGTTTACAGAATAGAAGGCATTTATATTTACAATGCATAAAACATTTCCATTTGAATTATTGGAGGTAAATTCGACGTTTTTCAATGACAGATACGGAAGCAATGGCCAGGGAGAAAGAAATCTTTTTACGTTTGATTCCAGTCCAGTAAACTATCAAAAGCCATATCAATGTTGTAACAAGGTCATAAAACCAACAGAATTATCTTTCTTACTCAACACAACGTATAATAATAATAATGAATAATAATAATAATAACAATAATAATAATAATAATAATGACCATGCTAATTGGGCTCTTAAGGCAAACAATGACACAATATTATCACAGTAATGGCGAACATATCAAACGAGCGATCAGAGGGAAAAACAGGCAATTATATCATACTTCACCCAGCTCAGACAGCTACCTTATTATTCCAGCCACCTCACGACGGCGAAAGGGCACATTACAACGCAATGAAGCAAGACAGTAGATTGCACAGACGCTTATGAAACCAAAGAGGCATGAATGACAAAAACAACTAAGAAACCAGCGAGGCATAAAAGTAACGAGGACAAGATACTCAAGAAAGCAACGAGGCATACGTATAGAAATGCATGAGACATGACAGCTGAAAAAGCAGGGAGGCCCAAATCAGAACCCTATGGGACACCTTATTTCTGCAAAAATAGTGCTGATCTAATAGCATAGATGAAAACAGACCTATTTCGACAAAAAATATATGACTTGAACCATCCAATAACATTTTCAATTCAACCAAATGTGGATGACAGCACAAATATCATACGGTATGGCTAATAGTGTCAAAAGTTGCTGAAACATATTAGACTGATAGAATGGATATTTCTCCATTATCGGTAACCTGCCAAATTAACCACCTTCAACAAGTAATTGCTGTACTATGGGCTATACGATGACTGTACTGAAAAGTTTCAAATAGACCATTGGCTTCCAGACAACTCGGCGGATATTAGAATACGATATGTGCAAGAACCTTGGACGAAAATGAAAGACTGGAAACAGGCTGGTGATGTTTTTCCTGGGTTATCAGGATCTAGACTGAACTTTTTAAGCAGGTGGTAAAGTAGGACATGCTACAGATTCTGTGGCATCTAAACTCGAACGAAATTTTCATATTCTTAATTGCAATTGTGAAAATTGTCAATATATAGACAAAAGGATGAAAGGCAGAAATGGGGTCGAGATTACTAAAATATTTTTATGCATTGCAAGAATGACTTTGTCACTTGCTCTAAACTGACTGGATGAATGGAATAAAAAGGGCAAGACACTCAAAGATCAGAGTCAGTGTAGACTTTTCTTGATGTTAGGGATTTTGTTTTCGTGAAAAACACACTGAACCTGTCAGGGAGAGATATGGGTCAAATATCGTTTGAAAGGATAGTTTCAGTTGTTGCACTGATCATCTGACTATTCAACTAGAAAATGTCCTTAAAAAGCTGAATCAGTAAATCTTATGATGTATATACTGCTTTCCCCTCCCCCTCCATCGCTCAAGAATCACTGTACTGACCACATTTCTGTGTTGTACATATAGTTTTTTTTTTATAGATGGTCGAACAAGTCTAGCGCCAACATCATTCAGCTTGACGTTCCTTTCCAAAGGCATTAGGTCTGTCTGATTTCAAAGGATATATATGGTGCTGAGGTGCGATCTTCAATTTGTCAAGCAGACTGTTGAGCAGAGAGGAGACAAAAAGAGAAACAGACACAGAAAGAATGAGAGGTAGAAACAACTGGAGACAGAGACAGAGCAAAGATGTGGAGTTGAAATACACACACATGCGCACGCGCACGCACGCACACACACGCACAGAGAGAGAAAGAGAAAGAGAGAGAGAGAGACTGAAGAGAAAGAGAGCAGGGGGAGAGAGACAGGAGAGAGACAGAGAAGGTGACAGACAGAGAGACAAAGAGACAGAGAGAGACTGAAGAGAGAAAGAGAAAAAGAAAGGCTGAAGGGAGAGAGAGAGAGTAAACGGGAGAGAGAGAGAGAGGAAAAAGGATGGAGCAAGCTTCCTTTTCATCAGTATTAAACAATCCCCCTTTAAATTAAAAACTGAGATGAGGCGAGACAGGAAAAGGACAGAAATTCTCTAAGGCAAGCGAAAACCATATAATTCGTGAAGAAACTAATATTATCAACCCAATACAATACTATGAACGTAAAAAAGGAATGTTAATCATCTTACAAACGAACGTGAAGTAGAGAAATTCATATGTATACGTAAAAAAGATAATGCTAATGAACTTACAAACTAACGCGAAATAGAGAAATTGTATATGTGTATGTAAAAAAAGAGACAATATTAATACTTACAAACGAACATGAAACAGAGAAATCCGTAATTATGTGTGCGTAAAAAAGATAATGTTAATCATCTTACAAATATGAAACTGTGGATAGATACGCGCAGTAAATAAACACACACACACACACATACACACACACACAACACACACACACACACACACAACACACACCACACACACACACACACACACACACACAGACACACACACACACATATGAACAGCCACTTGAAACAAACAGGAGAACAGTAAGACAAGCATCAGAGTAGATTGTCTGTGGAAGGGGAAAAAGGAAATGAATTGTCGAAGCAGGGCAGTGGGGATGGAGGGCGCGCGCTAGGAGAGAGAGAGAGAGAGACAGACAGAACAGACAGACAGACAGACACAGAAAAACTGACAAAGTGACAGAATTTGAATTGTAAGGCCACTGACCACATATAACAGGGAGTATATGTGGGAGGAGGAAATGGGACATACAAAGAAAGAAAAAGAGAGTGAGGGCCTAGGGAGAAGGGGAAGAGAGAAACAGAGACAAGCAAGCAACAGAGAGAGAGGAGACAAACAGACAGACAGACACAGCCAGAGAGAACAGAGCAAGACAGACAAGACATAGAGACATAGAGACAAAGTCAGTGACAGACAGACACAGACAGAGAGAAGGAAGGAGGAATAGAAAACAGACACAGAACCAGAAGAAAGCACGAGCATGGAAGTGATGAAGAATACAACAGACAGACCTGAATTGAAAGGGAGACAATTAGAAATAAATTCAGAAGAGAAGACTTTTTTCTACGACCTAAATTAAAACCAGCGATATAAAGTCGGTCACTCACTTGGTCTAAAGCGAAGCGCCTCTTCTTCGCACAGAATCCTGGCCTCGGTCAGATTGTATTGAAGTTCTTCTTTTAGCACATTTCTGTTTTCCATCCTTCGAAATTTTCAATCATCAGCCAACAACAAAAAAACTGTTTGAAACTCTAGCAGACGGGTTTTTTTTTCCTTTCACGCCTCAAAGAGATTGTTTTGGATTTTTTTCCTCACACCGCTTTTCCTGCTAGCCTATATCTCGCAAGCTAGAAGGGAAAGCCTTACTGTAACGTTCTCAGTTCGCCTTCTCAGTTTTTTGGGAAGGTGCATGTGTCAGCTGTCACTGAAATTGGACTCTCTCTCTCTCTCTCTCTCTCTTATTTCTTTTTTTTTTTCAGATCTATGCAGTTGCGTTACTGTGTAATCATTAAAGTTTCCACCGAATTCCAAACGAACATGTAACAGTCAAGTCACAGTTTACGTTGGTACTATGCCAAGCACTTCCTGGGAGTTGCTAGGTCTATACAACCTCACTCTTCCACTATCAGCTTACTGTCGATAGGCCTATCTGCTGACAGGCCTATACAGCGTGTATCAACCTTTCGTTTTCAAGCATATGACATGCCTTTCACGCCTTCTTATTTGGAGCTTTGCTACTTTCCGAGTTGTTTTTCATGTTTTCACGTCACTTTCCTCTTTCTTCGTTTTCCTTTTCTATTTTCCAGGTCTTTTGGTTCGGGCGTTTTTGTTTTTCTTTTATGTAGTTTTTTTTTATTTCGTCGTACTTCAATGGTTTTCAAAGGTTTTCACATGTGCAGCTGAATATTGATAAACTCTTAATGCACAACCACAGAGAGAAGTCATATGAGTAAAATCTATGCAAACAAAGCACAATTTGCCAGAACATGCATGCTTATTTATTACGGTCATGAATGTATCCCTTCAATAAAAGCCACACAGGATGAATATGCAGAGGCTTCTGTCACGAAATCAAGAGTCACGTTCACATCTCTGGTCTCTGTGACTTGAATGTCATACCCAATCCATTTTCAGGAATGGCAAATTCTAGTTGTGTGCTCCAAATTAAAAAGAAAACATTCACAAAGACCGACGTTCATCCTTTTTGACATGTCTTGATGACAGACACACAAAAGTAAGTAACGCCAGGGGCCGACCTGCATTAATCAATAAACAATAACCAACACCATCCTTCTTTTTTTTTTCTTTTTCTTTTTTTGACGTTAAGTCAAAACACATCCGTCTCCGTCACATAAGATCGATCAACCGTTCAGGCTTTGCCCTAAGCAAACTGATAACGATTTATGTGCACAAACTTCGTCATCTAATTCAGCAAAAAAAAAAGTTTTTCTGCTACACTGAAAAGTTGTGGACGAATGCTCTGATGATCTACAACACATTTAGGTCGAATAGAATTTGAAAAAAAAAAAAGTCAGTGTACATTAAACGATAATTTACTGTGACTCCTGTACGATGATAAGATCACAACATTTCCATATTATTTAAGACACAGTTTCTGCAATACAATCCAGTGATTATATGTTTTGAAATGTAGAGAGAAGCGCGAGAAAGATCACCTCACCTGTATCACATTATCAACTACGAGTATCAAGTGTTCATCTAGCGTAAACTAAGCTCGTCGTTCATTTTGAAAAGTCGCAATTTTCACAAACACTGTCAGAAACTAAAACACCAATTTCCGACAAAACAACGGAGCTAACTCTAAAAACAAAATACAGGATACTGTGTGCTCTCCTCCTGTTCGTGCGAACACATTTAAAAGGCGAGCGAGCCTCAGGCGTGGTGGACACCTTTTTTCCTCTTACAATGCACACACAGACATAGTGATGGTGGTAGTGGTGGCGTGGTGAGTGTTAGTGTGAATAGGGGGTGAGGTGGAGAGTGAGTGAGACAACTTGCACAGGCACACCGTGGTTTGCAGCTGTCAGTGTTATTGCACAGACGGACACTGTGCAAGCGTCGCTAGCTTTCAGCGTCACTGACTGGAGGTGTCTTTTCATCTCTCTCTCTCTCTGCTCTGTCTCTCTCTGTCTCTCTCTGTCTCTCTCTCTGTCTCTGTCTGTCTCTGTCTCTCTCTCTCTCTCTTCTCTCTCTCTCTCTCTCTCTCTCTCTCTCTCTCTCTCTCTCTCTCTGTACTCTTAGATTTAGAATTGTTCAAGGCCACAATCAAGAAAGTTTTCTTTTTGTTTGGGGGGTATAATATTCGGTCCTAACGTTACAAAACACAAAGCATTTAAACTAAAGCGTTTTTTATAGATTTTATTTTATCAATATTTATTCTTTTCATACTTGTAATGTAAATCTTGTCCATGACTATGACTATTGTGAAGTATACAGTAAAGTCTTTTTAGCCTTTGTTCTACTTTGTGTATGGTTCATACATTTTTCAGTTTAGCAGAGAATTCTGTAGCGGTTATTCTTTTTTTTTTTTTCATTTGTTTAACTTCTTCGCTTCCCCCTCCTAACCTATTAAAAACAACAAAACAATATCAGCCACAACATCAAACATCAGGCCATAGAACGAGAAGGAGAGCGAGGGAGAGGAGACAGGAAGAAAGAGACTTCAGATTTCAGATAGTTTATTTACGTAATAGGCCATTGCCCCTCATGAAGGGATTAAATTCATCACAATACGGTCACTTGCCATCAAAACAATCACATCATTATAAACAATTATAGTTTGTATCTAATGATACAACAACAGTTCTAATCTTAAATGCCTTGTACAAACGAAGTGACAAATTCCTACATCTGTTGTTTTTATGTCTAAAAACCATAACCACACTGAGTTGAAACTGATTTGGGAATTCATCAAAAAAACAAAAAAAAACAAAAAAAACTATAATGACATGTATTCAAGTCAGAACTCACGATGGTACAATGACGAACATTTCCTAGGAATTGCTAGGTCTCTACAATCTCACTCTCCCACCACTCAGCTCAGGGACATTAAGATGTCGATATACCTAGTACATAGTATAGTATTATATACAAGACAACAGAAAGCGATCAGCATTTATCGCTTTGTGTGTGTGTGTGTGTGGTGTGTGTTGTGTGTGTGGTGTGGTGTGTGTGTGTGGTGTGTGTGTGTGTGTGTGTGTATGTGTTGTAACTTTCATTGCCCATCTTTACCTCTTCAGAGCCACACGTCACGATAATGTGCATCTCATTTATTCGCCAAAGACGTATATAAATGTACGTTCACATCACATCAAGAATTTTCCTACCTCCAGTTTTAAGCTGGAGGAATCCCAGTTCACACGAACCAGAAAGCTCTGTCCATCTACATGAATTAGGCATGAGGTCAGCAGCCAGTCACACTGTGCTATGGTCACTGCATTGCCGCGTTTGTAATTACCCCCTCAGAGATGTCGACCTTTCTTCCAAAATGGCTGACGACGATGCTTGGATTGAGCCAAGTGTTGTGAGAAAGACAGCGTGTTGCCAAAGGTTTTAGCTATTTCATCACCGCATATGGTGAGACAAGTTTTACGTGAACTCTGACTTGATCCAGCCATCAGACTGGGTAATACCAGGGGGCGGGGGTGGAGGAGAGTGATGGAGGTTTTGTTTTGTTTACAGCTTTTAGCTATTGCCAAGGTGCCAGCATATCTAGATCTACTCAGAAAAACTCGCTTCAAGCGTGTGGTATATGGCCGGCTCAAACACGAGAGTCTAGTGCAACATGTGGTTATGAAAATTGCCGAGTTTCTGTCAGTGTTTCTGCCTGTTGGAGGAAATGAAAAGAAGGTGGTGGGCGTGGCAGTGAGAGATTGAGTGAGTGAGTGTGTGTGTGTGTGTGTGTGTGTGTGTGTGTGTGTGTGTGTGTGTGTGTTTGTGTATTACTATTCAGCAAATTATATGCACATAGGGTTTGGAGATGTACCTCCAATACGTATATACATGTTTTTTGTTTTTTTTAGAACAGTTTGTTCTTATATCATTAATCCATAACGTATAGCAATGAATTGTGTAAAATTTCTTTATGTCAGTTGTATGGCCCATTCTTCACTAACCAAAGTGTCAAATGCAGTTTAAACTCTCATAAATAGATAGTCTGTTCATTTCCCTTTCAGAAAAAAAGGGTATGATTACTTTCATGCATTAATTTGCATGTTAGAATTTTACCCTATCAAGGAAAAAAACATTTAGCAAATGGCATACACTAGCAAAAAACAATGTACTTGGCACTGAAGGGGTTATGTTTCCAATCGTTCTGGTGGTGCCAGCTTGGTGTTTCAAAGGTTCTGCTCCCATGCCTTCCATTTCAGAACTTTGCTAGCGCATAAGGTTTGGCACCAGCTGAAAGAGTCTGCCATATTACAGATGATGGATCAGGTGGAATACACATATGGAAGTTTCCAAGTGTGATAAGTACTTCTTGAATGAAGTATAAACTCTAACTTTGGAAACTCTTTTAATTTTACCTTCTGTCAGGCCAGAGCTAAGTCTCTGCTACAATATGACAGCAGACTGTACGACCTGCGCCAATCTCCGCTGCTTTGTGGGTTACCCCTTGGGTGAGGAAAGGCTATGGGAGTAAACCCAGACAGAAACTCTCGCAGCAATACTGTTATAAAGGGCATTGCCACAGAGCACTGCTTCTGCTTCTGGCCATATGTTGCGACTTGCCATCTATTGTCCAGCCGTCTGTGTCTCCTATTAGAACAGCTGTCTTGCCTCGGTTTGCCCTGGACTTGTGGAGGCAGGTGGAGAGGGTTGCTGAGGCTCTGTGCAAACAACAGCAACTTTGATAATTATGCGCTTGGCACCCTGTGCCGACAAGTCTAGGTTGGATTTTATCGACCACCATAGTCGACCATAAAATGCTACCACCGGTGTGACTGCGAAGAAAAATGGACGATTGTTAACATGCATTTAAACTTAAGCATTCTGTTTCTATTTCAGTTCGTTTCCATCATTCTGGTGGTGTCAGCTTACTGTGTCAAAGATCTCTCCCTCCCCACCCCTCCCTCCGCTCCTCAGTTCAAGACAGTGCCAGCGCATAGGGTTTTGTGCAGGCTCAGGGAATCTGCCAGGTAATTGCTGGCAGATTTAGGTGGAGCACATATGGAATTGTCCGAGTGCGATGGAATGCCTCTTGAACAAACGATGAACTAACTCCCAAACTTCAGTTCATTCACTATAGCGTTATATTGCTCAGACATCTTTTTTCCAGAAAACAGCAATGAATTAACTGCTCTCGATGAGATTCTGTACCAGCCTCAACCGACTCAACGCACATACACACCCTAAATTTAATCCTTTGACTCCCGCACCCATCCACCAACTGCGAAAGATTAACCCTTTGACTCCCTCACCCTATCCAACGACTTCCTGCAGGAAGCTGGTGGATAGGGTGAAGAAGTCAAATGGTTAGACAAGAAGCTGGTGGATAGGTAAGAAGTCAAGGTAGACAAAGCTGGGATAGGGTGAGGTTTTTTGCTTTACTAGTATGGTTGGTTCGCATGCAGGATGCTGGTGGACGGAGTGCGGGAGTCAAAGGTTAAATTGAACTGACGCGTTTATCATGAGGCAGGAAAACCAGACAACGGAACATATATTGCAGCGATGCAACCTCTATCAAGTAGCGACACGAGGGGTGGCCAGTTCCAACTCCACTGCCTCCTGAACTTCATTACAGTAGGTAGCAACTCATCATCATCATCAAGTGCCCTGCCGCATGGCGTTGGCTATCATGGCCCTCCATATGTATCTATCTCTTGTTGCTGCAAGCACACATCTTCCACCCTCTCTGTCCTCAGCCACCCTGCAATTCCGCCCAATATTTTCTCCCTGGGTCTACTACCTGCTGCTCTCTTTCCCTCCAGGTTTCCTGTTGTGACCAGGTGCTCTAATTCCCCTTTCCTCATAAAATGGGGTATAAATGTTGCCTGTCTTTTTTCTAATCTTTCTTATCAATGATCTTCTTGTGTCTGCCTCCATCAAGACTGTCTCGTTTGTTTTCTTTTGCTGTCCATGGAAGTCTCAACATTCTTCTTAGAAACCACATCTCGGCTGTATCAATCTTGTAGCAACTGGAAAAGATAAACAGCGCTACAATCACCTCACGATGTGGATATGGCTTGATTATGATGGACAGGGAATGAAGAAAACAGGGCGCTCTGATGAATCTGCATGCTCTTGATGGCACAGATGCCATGTGATGGACAAAAGCAAATTAATCACGGTAATTGACAGAAGCCTGTGCATGTCATACATGATTATGCTGGCGAGGTCTCGACTCTCTGTCACAATTATGCTTTTATCGCTTCTTAACAGACCTGAATTCCTGATCCAGTCCTGGTGGAAATGCAATATTTCTGCCGGTGAGAAATGGTTGCTGACAGGTTTTGTTAACGTGTGCATGCACGCACGCACGCACAATACATACACGCACGCACGCACAATACATACACACGTGCGCGCACAAATATATATGCGCGCGCACACACACACACACATACACACACACACACATACACACACACACACACACACACACACAAACACAATTTAACACACTCATACAAACAAACACACGCACACGCACACACACACATACACACACACACACACACACACACACACACACACACACACACACGCACACACAAACGCATGCACACACACAAACACACATTTTCACACTCACACACACACACCACATATACACATGTATACAAGCACACACACACACACACACACACACACACACACACACACACACACACACACACACACACACACACACAGATATGCAAGCACTCATGCGCACACCCTGCTTGATTGACAAACAAAGAGACAAACAAAAATACAGAGAGGTGAAGATAATCAAGCCAAATCATAACACTTTGAACATAAAAATATTCAGAAAGGTTTGGAAAATGGATACGAATTGAATATGCCAGACACGAGCAGCATAAGGCAGAAACTTACAAACTACAAGGGCTGTGCAGGTTAAAAATGCTG
>CM060307.1:32263695-32268695 GCA_030674185.1 Monoplex corrugatus | reverse complement strand
AGTTAATTTTGATTTCAACAGGAAAGTGAACACACTCAGTTAATTTTGATTTCAACAGGAAAGTGAACACACTCAGTTAATTTTGATTTCAACAGGAAAGTGAACACACTCAGTTAATTTTGATTTCAACAGGAAAGTGAACACACTCAGTTAATTTTGATTTCAACAGGAAAGTGAACACACTCAGTTAATTTTGATTTCAACAGGAAAGTGAACACACTCAGTTAATTTTGATTTCAACAGGAAAGTGAACACATCAGTTAATTTTGATTTCAACAGGAAAGTGAACACACTCAGTTAATTTTGATTTCAACAGGAAAATGAACACACTTAGTTAATTTTGATTAATTTCAACAGGAAAAGAACACACTTAGTTAATTTTGATTAATTTCAACAGGAAATGACACACTCAGTTAATTTTGGTTTCAACAGGTAAGTAAACAAACTCAGTTAATTTTGATTTCAACAGGAAAGTGAACACACTTAGTTAATTTTGATTTCAACAGGAAAGTGAACACAGTTAATTTTGATTTCAACAGGAAAGTGAACACACTTAGTTAATATTGGTTTCAACAGGAAGTGAACACACTTAGTTAATTTTGGTTTCAACAGAAAAGTGAACAACTTAGTTAATTTGGTTTCAACAGGAAGTGAGTGAACATTCTTCATGTAGCCTTACGTAAACTCAGGGCAGTCTATGTCTACGTTTGCCTAGCACAGAGTAATACAGAGTCTGATAATGTGTTGCCTGGTGTTTCTGTGAGTGCTTGTCGATAACCTGGGGGCCACTTCGTATCCAACATTTTATCCCAACACCCTGCCCCGCTTCAGTGGTATCAACCCCTCGACTCCCGCACCCTATCTACCAACTGCAAAAACGTTAACCTTTTGACTCTCTCACCCTATCCACCACCTTCATGCACGAATCTGGTGAATAGGATGAGGGAAATCAAAGGGTTACGTTTTTGCTTTGCTAGCAAAGCTGACAATGCAGGATGCTGGCGGAAATGGTGCTGGAGTCAAAGGGTTAAGCCTCACCTTCTATCTCCTCTATGCTCTCACGCCACTTCATTTTCCTGATCTCTAACGCCCCCCCCCCCCCCTATCTCATGTCCGTTCAGTTGCAGTCCAACTGGTGGCAGCAGGGCGTTCACAGAAGGTACCGATATCAAGCTGCCATAAGGCCACCGACCAGAGTAGACGCTCCACCGCTGCTAGATCATCTCGGAAGAGTTCAGCAATGCCTGGTCTTATCCAGCATCCATAGGAGATTAAGTTTAAGTCCTCGATTGGCTCAGTGGTCGACTGGTTTAGTCATCTGAGTATCAACTGAACGGTCTGGGTTCAAACATTCTTGGGTATGATCTGTGGTGGGTACAGGATGGAAAATTCTCGCATCCCTGAGATCAGGACACGTGCAGGCCTGCTATTTTGAACCCGCTTTGTGTATATTCGCACGCAGAACATGAAATACGGACGTTATGTTTGTGTATATGTAATGTATGTATGTTGTATGTATGTATGTATGTATATGTATGTATGATGTATGTTGTATGTATGTATATGTATGTATGCATGTATGTATGTATGTATGTATGTTATGTTATGTATGTATGTATTGTATGTAGTTATGTATGCATGTATGTAGTATGTATGTATGTAGTATGTTTGTATGTACATGTATGTATGTATGTATATATGTCTGTCTGTCTGTCTGTCTGTCTATCTATCTATCTATCTATCTATCTATCTGTCTGTCTGTCTGTCTATCTATCTATCTATGCTATATGTATGTATCTCTCTCTCTCTCTCTCTCTCTCTCTCTCTCTATATATATATATATATATATATATGTGTGTGTGTGTGTGTGTGTGTGTGTACATTTGTTTGTGTGTGTATGTATGTATATGTATGTACATATTCACACATAGCAACGAATGCTTGTTTTTCTGCATTTTCTTTCAGATCTGTTGATTGTGCATTGTATACATTTCAAGATGTTTGTAATGCTATGCATTTGAAAATGAATAAGAAGAATAAAAAATAAAGAAAATGAAATACGACGTTAAGGATCCTGTAGACCACGTTAATATTTCAAAGTTTATGGAGACAGAAAACACTCAACATGGACAACCCAGAAAATGTGAGATGATTGCCTTAATGGTAGGACAAAAAAGGAAAAGCCAGACAAGTAATAACCTTGTTGCATATTCAAATCTTATGAGAGCAGCAGCCTACGAACACAACAAGCAAGTAAAAAAATTTTTAAAAAAAAAGACGAAATAGATACATGTCCCATTAATAGTTATATGCACACACACAAAAAAGTGAAGAGAATAAATAAGATTCTAATGATCTCCCTTTTTTTTCTATTTTCGTTCGATATTTTATTATAAATCAGTTTTTATGGTTTCTTTGACGTCGCAGTGTTATCGTCCATTTGTTTACATCGTATGATTAGAACTGACATGTTCCCTTCTCCCCCCCCCCCCACCCCCCCCCCCCCCTTCCTTGTTTGTTTTCAATGCTGCTTTTACTTTCTTCTTTTCCTTTAGTTCTATGTCTGTAACATATGTTTTCCTACGTGTATTGATATTACTATTGTCATGCCGTCATCGTTGGTTTTGTCGTTGTTTTGCTGCAGCTGTTGTTGTTAGGGGTTGACATGTATTTGCTTTACATGTGTCTGCAATGGTCGCTCATGCTTTTGTCAAGCGCCGGATCAACTGATCATATAAAAATCTATATTTAATTATAATCATTTTTATAACTTCTTTAGCATTGTACGTATTGCGGTACATCTGTTTTCATCACGGCGTTAGTTATACGTGTTTCGCCCTTCCCTGAGCATTTTCTATGCTTCCTTTATTTTCATCTTGTACGTTTAAAATATGCTCATGCTACGCGCCTGGAGAAGCTAAGGATTAGCTGTAATACAGATTCAGTGGGACCTAATTCTACTAACTAATCCTAAGAATTCTAGAATCAATGGAAAAACGGTGCTGAGCTTTCCGTGAACATGTAGACAAATGATCAGAGACAGAGACAGGGAGATGTGTGGGAAAGGATTAAAATAACAAAGTACTGACATCTATATGTAATTGATGCGAGTCTGGACAGACAACCAATGGCCACGTAGGAGTCAACGAAAAGAGGTCGTGCCTGACATCAAATCACGCAGCAGTACTGTGAACTTTTCGAATAGTGCAGAAGATTGAAGAGACAAGCAGACAGAGGAGAGTTACAGTGATTAGATTTTGAGAAAAATGATGATGTTTTGTGGCATTGTTATGTCAGGTAGATCTTTTGGAGTGAAAATGGTATTGTTAAGCAGGCAGGTTTTTTGGGACTGAAAACTGGTATGTATGTTAAGTTAATTTTTTGGACTGAAAACTGGTATTGTTGTGTCAGGTTAATCTTTTGGACTGAAAACTGGTATTGTTTGTCAGGTTAATCTTTTGGACTGAAAACTGGTATTGTTTGTCAGGTAGATCTTTTGAACTGAAAACTGGTATTGTTAATCAGGCAGATCTTCTGGACTGAAAACTGGTATTGTATGTCAGGCAGATCTTTTGGAACTGAAAACTGGTATTGTTAAATCAGGCAGATCCTTTGAACTGAAAACTGGTATTGTTAGTCAGGCAGATCTTTTGAACTGAAAACCTGCATTGTTCAAGTAAGGCAGATCTTTTGCTGAAAACCTGCATTGTTCAGTAGGCAGATCTTTTGACTGAAAACCTGCATTGTTCAGTAAGGCAGATCTTTTGGACTGAAAACCTGCATTGTTCAGTAAGGCAGATCTTTTGGACTGAAAACCTGGCATTGTTACAGTAGGCAGATCTTTTGGACTGAAAACCTGCATTGTTCAGTAAGGCAGATCTTTTGGACTGAAAACCTGCATTGTTAAGTCAGGCAGATCTTTTGGACTGAAAACCTGTATTGTTCAGTAAGGCAGATCTTTTGAACTGAAAACCTGCATTGTTCAGTAAGGCAGATCTTTTGGGCTGAAAACCTGCATTGTTCAGTAAGGCAGATCTTTTGGGCTGAAAACCTGCATTGTTCAGTAAGGCAGATCTTTTGGGCTGAAAACCTGCATTGTTCAGTAAGGCAGATCTTTTGGGCTGAAAACCTGCATTGTTCAGTAAGGCAGATCTTTTGGGCTGAAAACCTGCATTGTTCAGTAAGGCAGATCTTTTGAACTGAAAACCTGCATTGTTCAGTAAGGCAGATCTTTTGGGCTGAAAACCTGCATTGTTCAGTAAGGCAGATCTTTTGAACTGAAAACTGGAATTGTTAAGTCAGGCAGATCCAACAACAGTAACATGATATGAAAGTCGGGAGGATCAAGTAAGGATAATATAATGCTATCAAGTAAACGAGTAACTGGCTTTTTAAAAAACAACAACCTCATAGTGTACAAGATGACGACTTGCTCCAAAAAGCCGAGCAGAACACATTACTATTGTTATTTTTGTTTAAAACCCAGTGTCAGGCTCGCTAAGACCTGATCTTGCTATATAATCTTTTTGAAACATACAATACTTCAACAGTTAAAAAAAAAGGAAGAGAAAATGAAAAGAAAATTAAGTACACATATCAAATCATTCGCGCACATTAGCTAAAGAGACGCCTTTGGCGTTGACAACTCCGTCCAATTCATCACACAGGAGATTTAAAAAACAATATCTGAAACATAACTAAGAACACTAAAACATATAAAAATGGGCATGAATAACGTAAAATTGCTTCCGGATATCTCATTTCTCTAGAGCGATAATTGCAATGTACCCATTTGTAGGAATCCTCAAAGAAAATACATAAAACTTTACAGAACACATACAGACTAATGGACCAGCAAGGCAGAAAATGATAGGAAGAAATGACAAGAAAACATGGTTTACGTCGTGTTGTAACATGCCAAAAGTGATGTAGATAAACACGATCACGATCTGAGAGATGAAGACAGGGAGAAGAAGATGCATCATCATGGAAAGAAGCGC
>CM060307.1:32253695-32261195 GCA_030674185.1 Monoplex corrugatus | reverse complement strand
CAGATGGCAGATACAGAATAGCCAGCAGAATATGTATTGGCCTTCAAGGAGATGAAGCTGGGAAATGAACCGATCTGTCGAGTATTTTATACCAGGGCAGCTGGCTAAATGCCCTGCTGTTCATGATTTTCAACTGCCGTGGGATTTTTAGCGTGCGCAGCCAGAAGGCACATAGGTACGACTTGTTTTTTGTCCCCTTCCGAAGGACTAGACGTTCAGTTTGATTTTCCGGTCAAACTGGGGGTGGGGGGGGGGGGGGGTGATATCGAGGCCCAAACGGGGAACGAACACTGAAAACTCGAGTCGAGTTTTTGCCACGCGAACACCTGAACCATTCTGCCACCCTTCTCTCTCGTGTCTGCAGAATTGTCAGTACCTAAACTCTCTTTGTGTGTATATGCATTGCAAAACATCAAATATGCACGATAAAGATCCTGTAAATCACATCAGCGGCTGGCTTATGGAAACATGAAATATTCTTCCCTTAGAAAGTAATAGTAGCTTATGTTACAGGTAAAAAGAAAAACAAATGACACAGTATACATGACACAACTGATTCTTTTTATGAACAAAGCCAAAAAGATTAGGCTTTTTTAAACAGATTGTCAAGGATAATGATAACTCTTTTCTATCATATGAAATGACCTCGGATCCTAGATTGTTTTCAAGATGGGAAAGTTTTTACAACAGGAATTGTGTGTGTGTGTGTGTGTGTGTGTGTGGCGTGCGTGCGTGCGTGTGTACGTGTGTGTGTATTTATGTGTGTGTGTGCGTGTGTGAGTGTGTATGTGTGTATGTGCATCTGCTGTGTGTATGTATGCTTGCATGTGTCTATAAGTATGTATGCTTGCATGTGTCTGTGTGTGTGTGTGAGCGTGTGTGTGTGTGTGTGTGTGTGTGTGTGTGTGTGTGTGTGTGTGTGTGTGTGTGTGTGTCTGTGTGTGTCTGTGTCTGCGTGAGCGTGTGTGTGTGCCTTTTATAACAGGAAATGAAATGAAAGGAAAGGGAAATAATTAAAATTGTCAGCACTACAGAGATCAGCATATAGGGAGACTTGCACATCTCTCGTTATTAATCTATGTTCAAAAGCACCATCATCAACAACACCAACAACACATCACAAATCACTACCCCATACTCGTATGCCTCTATTTACAGAGCAATTTCCACACACACACACACACACACACACACACACACACACACACACGCGCGCGCGCGCGCGCGCACGCGCGCACGCACACACTCATCCACACACACACACAACACACACACTCATACTCACACTCACACTCACACACACACACACACACACAGACATACACACACGCACACACAGACACAGACACACACACATACACACATACACACATATACACACACACAATATAACACACTACACACACATACATACACATACATACACATACACACATAACACACATCATACACACACATACACACACATACACACACACACGCATACACATACACACACACACACACACACACTCATACACACACACGCATATACACAAACCAAAGCGATCCCCCCCCCCCCCCCTCACAAAAAAGTGCGACTGCCCGTATTCAAGCAAACAGGAAGCAGAAAAAAAAGCAAAACAAAAAACAAAAACAAAACACAACACACACACACACACACACACACACCACCACGCACGCACACACACACACACACACACACACACCACACACACACACACACACACACACACACACACACACACACACACACACACACGAAAAAACAATCAGAACGCCTATTACCATAACCAGACAAGACGGGCGCAGATTTTTGGCCAGTTGGCCTTTGTCAAGAGAAATGTAAGATCACAATCGAACAATTATCAAATACAAAAATTAGGAGAAAAAGACTGAAACTTCCAAGCTGCTTCGTCCGGTGGAAGAAAAGGACTAAAATAAAATCATAATGTGATTGTCAGTAATGGTAAGAAATGGAGAGAGAGGAGGTAAATATGATGTCAGAGGGGGGGGGGGGTGAGAATAATTCTGCAATTTGACAAAAAATGGTCACAGCCATATTAGTATTGTTTTATCATGAAGAGGGTCCAAGGCGAAAACTACGAAAACTATGATGCACTAAGAGTAATTTCTGGAATGTGAAGTATCTTGATATTAAATAAAGCATAAATATACATACAAATTCATACATACATGCACACACATATCCATTATATCTGCATACATACATACTTACATACATCGATAATTTATATATCTACACATGCACACATATATCCAGTATATCTGGATACATACATACATAGATAATTCATATATAAAGAAAAAAGCTGACCACATATCTCCTCTCCTGGCACAACTTCACTGGCTCCCTGTATCAAAGCGCATACAGTACAAACTAGACACCATGTGCAAGCTTTTTTCTTTTTGAGTTCAAGGCGTGCAGCATTGTTTTCAATGCGCTGTAGGATGTGAGATATATGAATTATCTATAACGCAGCCCCCGATTACCTGTCAAGCCTACTTGAGATCTATGTTCCCTCACGTACCCTCCGCTCTGCCTCCGATCCTCTGACTTTTCGCTTTCCACGCACTAAGCTCAATACCTATGGTCCACGAGCCTTCTCTGTTTCTGGTCCGCTCTCCTGGAACAAACTTCCTCTCTCAGTCCGTCAGCAACCTACTTTTGTCTCCTTCAAGTCCGCTCTCAAAACTCACCTTTTCTCCTCTGCATAAAATCCTGACCTCACTCAATCCCCTCTGCAGCCTGTCTCCACTCGGAGGGGAATCACATTGCAATAAATAATTGTATATAATATGCTCTCTATAATAATCCATTGCTTTTATTCTTTCTCCCCATTTATAGCAGTGTGTGTGTGTGTGCGTGAGTGCGTGTGTGTACTTGCGTGCGTGCGTGTGTGTGCGTGCGTGCGTGTGTGTGTGTCTGTTTCAGCGCTTAGATTTGATTTTATCAAGATTTTGCGCTATATGAATATTGTAATTATTATTATATTATATATCTACACACATGCACACACATATCCATTATATCTGCATACATACATACACAGATAATACATAGATCTATACACATGCACACGCATATCCATTATATCTGCATACATACATACATAGATAATACATAGATCTCACACATGAATACACATATCCCCACATAAATTTAAAGATAAGAGAAAATATAAGCATATGATCGACTGAATGAAAAACTGTAATCAAGAGGTAGAGCTGATGTAAATGGATTGTGCCAAAGCTACCTGTGTCTAGTACTGTTGGTAATCGAGAGGCGAGGAAATCTAGTCATTGAATGTATGACTTCAAATGTGAAGGTCCTGGGCTCAATCTTCTGAGACCCCCCCCCCCCCCCCCACTCAACTTTGTGGGTACAGGTGAGAGGTTTTTCTGATCTCTCAAGACTACATGAATGCAGAACTACTGATCCCTAAAGCCTCTTCGTGAGCAAATTCAAGTAAAAAAAAAAGAAAATATGCACATTTAAGATCCCATAATTCATGAAAACACACGCTCACGAAATTCGTAGACTGTGAAACAACATAGTTGACTATAGTCAGCTGACCTAAAAGCCTGGGATTCTCTGTGATCCACTAAAAGGCCTGATTATATGTAATGGGCTTTAAGTCCATCAGACGAACAGAGCTGTACAAAAACGATTTCTGTCTGTACTTTTTTCGGTTAACTGTCAGTAGTTCTCGTAAACCACTAGTCACGCTCCGAAAATTCCCAATGCATTAAAACCGCAGATGCCATGGGGATGAAGATAAATCCAAAATAATAATGGTAAAAGCTGTAATAATATTTTCCCAGCAGAAATTCCACTCCACGCAAGTCCTCAGTTATCCCAAAGGGAATTACGTGTACTGTTTTTCACAGTCAAGTCACGATTCTGCTTTTATGGTTTGGACTGCCGGAGCAACCTTTGACAATTGCATATTGGAGGGTTAGTTGTCTGAATGATGAATTTCAAAAGGAATGAAGAATGTAAGTGCACTGTTCTGAGTGGAAACCTTTAGTTTGTTCTGGTCATGTGGGACGTGCATTCCAGCCAGTTGGGCTTGATGTGTACTTTCTGTAACGTGTGTGTGTATGTGTATGTGTGTGTGTGTATGTGTGTGTGTGTGTGCGCGCGCTCGCGTGTGTGTGTGTGTGTGTCCGTGTGTGTGTATGTGTGTGTGCGTGCGTGCGTACGTGTGTGTGTGTGTGTGTGTGTGTGTGTGCGTGTGTGCGTGTGTGATAGATAGATAGATAGATAGATAGATAAATAGACGGATAGATAGATAGATAGATAGGTAGGTAGATAGATAGATAGATAGATAGATAGATATGGACAGATGTAATGTGTGTTTGTATGCGTGTGTGCTTGTATGTGTAGGTGTGTGTGTGGTTGCGTGTGTGTATGTGTGTGTATATATGTGTTTTCGTGCGTGAATGTGTGTGTACATGTGAATGTATGTGTTTGTGTGTGTATACTGTTTCGGCGAACGAGAGAGAGAGAGAGAGAGAGAGAGAGAGAGAGAGAGAGAGAGAGAGAGAGAGAGAGAAAGAGAGAGAAAGAGAGAGAGAGAGAGAGGAAGGGAGGGAAGGAGGGAGGAGAGAGAAGAGAGAGAGACAGAGACAGAGAGACAGAGATACAGGGAGACAGAGAGACAGACAGACAGACACACAGAGAGAGAGAGAGAGAGAGAGAGAGAGAGAGAGAGAGAGAGAGAGAGAGAGAGAGAGAGAGATTAGTTGCTTTTGTGATTTTTGTTTTATTTCTATTTTCTTTGCCAGAGCAATTGACATATGGAAGTGAACACTTTATTACGATTTGGTATTACTGCTCGACGAAAGTGCGAGACATTCCTTGAAACCATCAATAAACTGAAATAGAAATGGACAGGACATGTCACCCGTAGCATGGACAATCGTTGGACAACAAAAACCATGGATACCAAGAGAATGCAGTGGCAATGAGGAAGACAGAAAACTCGACGGAGAGACGACCTAGATGGATTTGACAAGAGCTGGAGAGGAAAAGCGCTGGGGAACGAAGTGAATGGAAGCAGCCGGGGAAGGCCAACGTCCAACAACAGATTTTCGATGGCTGAAAGATAGATAGTTACTGCTCGCTCACCATTGTATCATTACAGTTCATCTGTTTTGATCTTAACCACAGGGTTCACGTATATCGGCTTTTGTGGAGAAGGCTACTGTACATACAATGTAGGCAGTGGTCTCCAAACAGATCGCGTGGTGAATCTGAAAGCAAGTTCACCAGCTAATGTAAAACTTTGTGTTTGGCACTTTTAAGACGCTTTTCTTTTGAACATCGCGGAGCGTGTGGTGTTTTGTGATATGTGCAGAGGAGATCTGAAAAGTACGATGGTAAAGATCCACATTTAAGTGACATATTACCTGTCAGCTGTTGGTGTCACTGGGTTCAGTTGACCGCTGCACTCCGAGACACCGCCACGCGCCTCCAAATGGCTCTGTCTTGACTTTTGTGGACACTTCTTGAACATTTAGCCTACTGATGTTGGCTATGTTCTTGATATATGAGATTGGAGATCTGCCTTTATTCCTTTTTGCCTCTGGTTTTCCTGGAAAAATGACTGCCATGGGGTCGGTGTTCTTGCTACGTGACACATGGCCAGTGTACTTTAGCCTTCTCTTGTTGATGCCAGCTAGTAATTTTCTGGTGGTATCAAGATCTTCCAGGACACTTTCATTGGTTCTTCTATCTGTAGGCCATGCGATTTTACACTGGCACGGAGGTTTTGGTGATAACCAGTGAAGATATTTTTTATTCATTATTGTATTTTTTTAGGAGGGATGGAGCGGCGGAGTAATGGTGTTACATGGTCATGTCTTTTTCCCCACACGTCTTTGCGTTGTTCTGAACCTTTGCAGTCGATAAATGTTTGTTTTGTTGGTACGCCAGCTAGCACCAACTCACAATAGTCTGGAAGGGAGGTTACTGTAGCAGAGACAAGTCGTTTACATTCCGACTTGGACAAAGTATCATCAGTGTTGTTATCACCATCGTTATCGTCTTTTTCTTTCTTTTTTTTCTTCTTCTCCTCCTCTTCCTCCTCCTTTTCATCATCATCATCATCATCATCATCATCATCATCGTCATCGTCATCATCACCATCATCATCATCATCATCGTCGTCGTGGTCGTCGTCGTCGTCGTCATCGTGATTGTTCTTCTTCTTCTACTTGCTATCATCTCTATTATCGTTATCATTACCGTCGTTTCATCATCATCATCATCATCGTCGTCGTCGTCGTCATCGTCATCGTCATCATCATCGTCATCATCATCATTGCTGGTGACATCGACAGTGACTACAATGAAGATGATGATGGTGATGATGTGCGACAGAGTTTACTGTAAGGTATGTGAGAACAACATGGAAAAACCCATGAAATCGTCTCAGCAGGACACCATTATTCATGACTTGTGAGCAAGGATTCGTCAGTTGATTATTAGATCAGTTCGATCGATTTTCACCAGATAATAATATAAGAAAAAAAACAAGAGAAAACATAAAGAAGAAGAAGAAGAAGAAGAAGAAGAAGAAGAAGAAGAAGAAGAAGAAGAAGAAGAAGAAGAAGAAGAAGAAGAAGAAGAAGAAGAAGAAGAAGAAGAAGAAGAGAAGAGAAGAAGAAGAAGAAGAAGAAGAAGAAGAAGAAGAAGAAGAAGAAGAAGAAGAACAAGAAGAAGAAGAAGAAGAAGTAAAGAAGAAGAACAAGAAGAAGAAGAAGAAGAAGAAGAAAAGAAGAAAGAAGAAGAAGAAGAAGAAGAAGAAGAAGAAGAAAAAGATGATGAAGAAGAAGAAGACAATGATGAAGAAGAAGAAGAAGATAAGAAGAACAAGAAAGAAAAATTCCTCACCACGACCACCCACACCTACCCAACCACACCCGACCCCTCACCCCCCCCCCCTCCCAAGAAAAAACCTTTCCCATGCTAAGCAAATCAAGTGCGAATCTGCGGAATGGGTGGCACTGCAATGTGGTCCAAGTCTGTCATCCGAGCCCATAACACAAGCATTTTTGTGAAAGCGCCAATAATATTTGACATCTGATAGCTTTGATCGAATTCCAATAATCGAAATGTCAGCTAAGAAAAACAGGTTTTTGGTCTTTTTGCTCGATTTACCGTAATGCCATGGTGTACTGAATTTTACGGAAAAAAATGTTTTGATGATCTTAATGCGGTGAGCATTGATCAGATCATATAATTATGAAGACATCTATGTTTATCATTTGAAATGTCGTGATGTAAACAGTCATTAGATCATCAATAAAGCATTGTCCCCCAGAAAGGTCGTGATGTCAATATTGAACCGTTTATTAGTGGACATTCTCTGTGAAACGTTTTGCTGGGTCATCGTAAAGAAGCAGTGCAATAATAATAATAATAATAACAATAATAATAATAATGAATAATAATAATAATAATAATGATGA
>CM060307.1:32241195-32248695 GCA_030674185.1 Monoplex corrugatus | reverse complement strand
GGTTACAAACAAGAGAATCCAAAGAGGTCATCATCTGTCTGAAGAGACACTTGGCAAGACACGGAATACCAGAACGCCTGACAACAGACTGTGGAACTCAATTCACATCAAACCAGTTTGGAAAGTTCAGAAAAACATATGGGTTTGAACACGTAACAAGCTCACCACACTACCCTCAGTCCAATGGAAAAGCAGAGAGCGCGGTGAAGGCTGCAAAGACGTGCATGAAGAAAGCAGAACACAACAATCAAGATCCCTTCCTCGCTTTACTTGAGCTGAGAAACATCCCGACAGAGACTGTAAACAGTTCGCCTGCTCAGAGACTGTTCGGCAGAAGAACACGAACACAAGTGCCGACGTCAAAGACATTACTCCAACCTACAGTTGTACCAATCAAGAAAGAACTTGAGAAAAGGAAACTGAAGCAAGCGCACTACTACAACAGAAGCGCAGTAGAGCTGACAGAACTGAGTCCGGGACAGATTGTGAAATTCCAACCTCCAGGATCCAAAAAGTGGATCAGCGCCAAAGTAGACCAACAGGTGAACATCCGGTCATACAACATTCGCACAGAGGACGGACGTCAGTACAGAAGGAATCGTCGTCAGCTACGAGACACAACAGAAACAGAGCTTCAGCAGACAATCAACCCTCAACGACTTGTCCAGAGAAGGATGATTTCTGGAAGACATCAAGAAAGCGACACATCGGGCAAGCAACAGCAAATCATCATTCCATCAAAACAGATGCTGGAAGATAACAAGAAAACTGGAACTGGAACAGATGTCAGGACGCCAGCATCGTCTGTCCGTGAGAACTCATCTGATCAGTCACCAGTCATCAAAATGTCTGAGACAACCAGCATCAAGGAGCCAGATGAAGTTATCAAACAAACAAGGACAGGACAACCCGAACCAGTTAGTTCTCCTTACAGAACAAGATCTGGAAGACAAAGCAAAAGGCCAGATTTCCTGAAATATGAACGAAACTGAAGACTCTACCACAGTCAGATAAACTGAAAGCATTGCGAAATATGGACATGATGATGATGGATAGTAGAATGATCCGAGATAAAATGAGGTGAATGAATGATTGGGCCCTGTGCGTGAGAATGAGTGTTTGTTAAGTTAATGTTGTGATAAAGGTGGGAAACACATTTATTTCGTAAGGACTGAAAGATAGGAAAAATGATGAATTGATTTTGTTTCCTTAAAGAAAGGGAGATGTGACGTGTGTTGACAGTGAACAGCGTGCGGATAACAGCACGGCATGATATTCGTTTAAATGATAACTGATTGCTGTTCACTGTGATATGTATATATACTGTAGTCAGTTGAGAATCAGACAGCGAGGAGTAAAGACGAAGAAGCATTGCCCTGTCTTCCGAGTTGGCTGTAGAAAGAACGAAACAGTGTGTGTTTGTGCGTGTGCGTGTGCGTGTCTGCGTGGGCGTGAGCGCGTGCGCGTGTGCATGTATACGTGCACGCGCTCGCTTAGGTGTGTGTGCGGGCGCGTGCGTGTGTGCGTGCATGCGTGCGTGCGTGCATGAGTGTGCGTGTGTGTATGTGTGTGTGTGTGTGTTTGCTTCTTTCAAAATTGTCTCGTTTGTTTTCTTTGGTGGTCAGTCACAGGAAAATCATTACGTCAGAAGCGATTTCAATCGGAAAAGCCAGGCACAGGTGTACAATGGGAGGTATCGTATAACAAACTAGGGTTAAACACGTAGTAAAATGAAGTCGGAGAAAGCAATCTTAAGGTCAGTCAATCCTCCTGTTCGTTCGTCTAGAAACTAGGGAAAGACAGTGTCCTTGTAGCCATGCCAGGAGCAAGTCTTAGAGAACTCAAAGGACTGTAAAATGTAAAAGACTGTGTTGTAGCCATGTCATGGACAAGTCTTAGCCGTGTCATGGACAAGTCTTAGAGAACTCAAAGGACTGTAAAAGACTGTGTTGTAGCCATGTCATGGACAAGTCTTAGAGAACTCAAAGGACTGTGAAAGACTGTGTTGTAACCATGCCATGGACAAATCTTAGAGAACTCAAAGGACTGTAAAAGACTGCGTTGTAGCCATGCCATGGACAAGTCTTAGAGAACTCAAAGGATTGTAAAATGTAAAAGACCGTGTTGTAGCCATGTCATGGACAAGTCTTAGACAACTCAAAGGACTGTAAAAGACTGTGTTGTAGCCATGTCATGGACAAGTCTAAGAGAACTCAAAGGACTGTAAAAGACCGTGTTGTAGCCATGTCATGGACAAGTCTTAGAGAACTCAAAGGATTGTGAAAGACTGTGTTGTAAAATGTCATGGACAAGTCTTAGAGAACTCAAAGGACTGTAAAAGACCGTGTTGTAGCCATGCCATAGACAAGTCTTAGGGAATTCAAAGGACTGTAAAAGACCGTGTTGTAGCCATGCCATAGACAAGTCTTAGGGAATTCAAAGGACTGTGAAAGACTGTGTTGTAGCCATGTCATGGACAAGTCTTAGAGAACTCAAAGGACTGTAAAATGTAAAAGACTGTGTTGTAGCCATGCCATGGACAAGTCTTAGAGAACTCAAAGGACTGTGAAAGACTGTGCTGTAGCCATGCCATGGACAAGTCTCAGAGAACTCAAAGGACTGTAAAAGACTGTGTTGTAGCCATGTCATGGACAAGTCTTAGAGAACTCAAAGGACTGTAAAATGTAAAAGACCGTGTTGTAGCCATGTCGTGGACAAGTCTTAGAGAACTCAAAGGACTGTAAAAGACTGTGTTGTAACATGTCATGGACAAGTCTTAGACAACTCAAATGACTGTGAAAGACTGTAGTAGCCATGTCGTGGACAAGTCTTAGAGAACTCAAAGGACTGTAAAAGACTGTGTTGTACATGTCACGGACAAGTCTTAGAGAACTCAAAGGACTGTAAAAGACTGTGTTGTAGCCATGCCATATGAAAGTCTTAGAGAACTCAAAGGACTGTAAAATGTAAAAGACTGTGTTGTAGCCATGTCATGGACAAGTCTTAGAGAACTCAAAGGACTGTAAAAGACTGTGTTGTAGCCATGCCATGGACAAGTGTTGTAGCCATGCCAGTTGCAAGTCTTAGATAACTCAAAGGATTGTAAAAGACTGTGTTGTAGCCATGCCATGGACAAGTCTTAGAGAACTCAAAGGACTGTAAAAGACTGTGTTGTAGCCGTGCCATATGCAAGTCTTAGAGAACTCAAAGGACTGTAAAAGACAGCGTCCTTCTAGCCATGCCATGGGCAGTTCTTAGAGAACTCAAAGGACTGTAAAAGACTGCGTTGTAGCATGCCATGGACAAGCCTTAGAGAACTCAAAAGATTGTGAGAAAATCTGATTAAACACTGATGGATGATGAAATTGGAGAAAAAAAGGATGACGTTCATGATGAAGAAGATGATGGGGTGGAGGACGATGACAAGGACGATGATGAGAATGAGGATTTCGACGACGAAGACGACGACGACAACGACGACAACGACGACGACGATGACGACGACGATGATGCTGATTACGACGACGACGATGATGATAAGAATGAGGAAGAGGAAGAGGAAGAAAAGCATGGCGACCTTGTTGATATTTTGATTCTTGTCCCAGGCAGAGTAGTCTTAAAATAGGATGAAATATAACTCCATCAGATTGTCCCTATATCAAACTGAAACAAATCATGTCTGAAGAAGGATTTCTTGGCTGATTGTCAGATTGATTGTCATCAAACGGGATTAAACAAACAAACAAACAAACAAACAAGAAGAAAGAAAGAAACACACAAATACACAATCGATAGAGCTGTAGAAATCTGATTAAAAAAATCAGGCAAGAAGGAAAGGAAGAAGAAGAAGAAGAAGAAGAAGAAGAAGAAGAAGAAGAAGAAGAAGAAGAGAAGAAGAAGAAGAAGAAGAAGAAGAAGAAGAAGAAGAAGAAGAAGAAGAAGAAGAAGAAGAAGAAGAAGAAGAAGAAGAACAAGAACAAGAACAAGAAGAAGAAGAAGAACAAGAAGAAGAACAAGAACAAGAAGAACAAGAACAAGAAGAACAAGAACAAGAACAAGAACAAGAACAAGAACAAGAACAAGAACAAGAACAAGAACAAGAAGAACAAGAACAAGAACAAGAACAAGAAGAACAAGAACAAGAACAAGAACAAGAACAAGAAGAACAAGAACAAGAACAAGAAAGAAGAAAGGAGGAAGAAGGAAGAAGGAAGAAGAAAGAAGAAGAAGAAGGAGAAGAAGAAGAAGAAGGAGAAGGAGGACGAGGAGAAGAAGAGGAAGAAGAAGAAGAAGAAGAAGAAGAAGAAGAAGAAGAAGAAGAAGAAGAAGAACAACAACAACAACAACACGAACAAGAAGAACATGAAGAAGAAGACGAAGAAGAACAAGAACAAGAACAAGAAGAAGAAGAACAAGAACAAGAACAAGAACAAAGAACAAGAAGAACAAGAACAAGAACAAGAACAAGAACAAGAACAAGAAGAACAAGAACAAGAACAAGAACAAGAAGAAGAAGAAGAAGAACAAGAACAAGAAGAACAAGAACAAGAACAAGAACAAGAAGAAGAAGAAGAAGAAGAACAAGAACAAAGAACAAAGAAGGAAGAAGAAGAAGAAGAAGAAAAAGAACAAGAACAAAGAACAAAGAACAAAGAAGGAAGAAGGAAGAAGAAGAAGAAGAAGAAGAAGACAACGAAGAAGAAGAAGACGACGAAGAAGAAGAAGACAACGAAGAAGAAGAAGACAGCAACTTAGAACAAGCAGAAGGAGAAGAAAAGGAAAAAGAAGGAGAACCTTTCCGCAAGTGGCCAGTGTTCCGAAGAAACAGGTTTTCGCATCCAGTTGTGTTAATCTGGTAAAACATCGATCTCGTAAAAAGGCCAAGAGATTCTTGCTGACATGTTTTTACATGTGATGGGTTATTGTGGCACAAACGCTGGACTGGGTTCATTCATATGCTCGTGATACCTCATTAACCTGTCGGACCTGCCATCAAAATTTGGACAAAATAAACATCAGATAATGAGGCGAAAAATCACTGTGAGCATTTTCTATTATCTGCTTGTCACTTCGGATGTCTGTTCCTGTTGCTCTCTTGTTCGATGTCTTCTAACCATACACACACGCGCTCGCGTGCGCGCACTCACACATACATGCACACGTGAGCGTGCGCGCGCGCGCTCACTCACTCATACACACACACACACACACACACACACACACACACACACATACACACACACACACACACACACACGTTCATACACATGCATGGAAACACGCACACGCACACACACGCACACACATGCACACACGTACATATATACACACACCAACACACAGGCACGGGCACACACACACACGCACAGACAGACAGACAGACACACATACACACACACAGACATACACAAACGCAGACACAGACAGACAGACACCACACACACACACACACACACACACACACACACACACACACACACACACACACACACACACACACACACACACACACACATTTCCCACACGGGAAGAAAGAGCTTAGTATCGTCACCTTCTGGAAAGTATGTGCCAGAAATTTCCTCTTTTTTGTCATTCTCTTTGTTTCTGCCTCGCTCCTTTGCTTTCTGCCATTTCTTCCCTTCATTTCCTGCCTTGCTGGTCCATTCACCTGTATGTGTTTTGTAAAGCTTTATACTCTCTCATAGGATATATAATAGTATCATTGAGTATATATATTGGCTTCATTTCTGACTTCAAGGAAATATCTTGTGCAAACGCTTTTTCAGGCATTTCAAGCCTGTT
Organism: Monoplex corrugatus; assembly: GCA_030674185.1. Classification (NCBI taxonomy): domain Eukaryota; kingdom Metazoa; phylum Mollusca; class Gastropoda; order Littorinimorpha; family Ranellidae; genus Monoplex; species Monoplex corrugatus. The sequence goes on along the minus strand of CM060307.1, from coordinate 32,242,893 downwards.
TCTAGCATGCATTTAATGTCTTTAGTTATGTTCATATTCAGTTTTTTACACCTTTAATGATGGATTGGACAGAATAGTCAACGCCAGGGGCATTTTCTTATATTACGTGCACGAATGCGTTGATATGCGTACTGAATTTTCTGTTCCAAGTTTTTTTTCTCTCAGTGTTGTGCACGTTTTGAAATGGTTACAGTCCTGATATGGTTCTGAACAGTCGGCTGGGATTTAAACAGTAAGATTAAGAATAAGAAGAAGACCTAGTTCAGCTTGTAGCTGCCTCATTACCAAGATAAGGCACTGCCATGTGACTAAGGCCAAGCTCATGCGCATTCATACAAGAGAAACTTCTGAGCTGAATTTTTAAAGGCAGACATGCAGGACATACAATCCCTTGGTCTCCATGGACGTGCTAGATTGTCTGAGTTAAGTTTTTATAGGCAGTCGCGTAGGACGTAGATCCCTTCGATCTTCATTGGATATGGTGGACTGTCTTGCCAAGCACTTGTGTTCATTCGTTAAATATAACCTTTATTGGATAAGACACACTGCCCTATTAAATACAATAGCAACCCAAAGATGCTAATGAACGGAGCACTCAAACAAGAAGACTGTGAATAAGGAACAACACTAAAGCAATACAAGGATATTTTGAATGCCAGCCTCTCAAGCTGCGAAATTAACATAGCCAACTACAATGACGCTGATAGCAATACAGGATGTTAGCGAAAGCCGTGCACAGTGCACAATCACACTTGATTAAGGCAGAACATCTACTATTCGGCAGAAATGACCTTTGCAAAAGCAGAGTCCGAAGTCGCAGGACTCCTACACACGCAGTGCCAGCAGAAGAACACGTACCTCCAGGATTGGTGAACAAGAAACACCGGAGGATGCTGGATGGGAACCAGAGCAACAATGCTTCACCACTGACAGGGCAATCTCCTCTCAGCTCCTGACGCTGTACGGTAGCCATTTCACCAAGCACAAGGAGGTTGTCCATACACCTCAAGGCCCATTCGGACCTTGTCATCAGTTTACTTTGTTTACAAGCCAAATGATAAAGTGGTGGAGATGACAAACCACGGAACTTAGCCATACAATATGCACATCAGTCTTGTCCAGCCCAGGTTGGTCTTCTGGCCTCCTCCATTGGTTTTCTAACTCACATAAAATCCCACACCTGGAGATGAAGAATTTTCATCTGTCCACAAAGATGAGACAGTCCAACAACAGCCATGTGCATGTTCGTACGTGTGTGTTTGTAGGTTAGTATGTGGGCATGCGCATACGTGCATGTGTGTGTTGGGGATGTTGGATAGGGGCTTGTGTATATGCGTGTGTGGTGCCGGCGGTGTTGGTGGTGCCGGCGGCGGCGGCGGCGGCGGCGGCGGCGGCGGTGGTGGTGGTGGTGGTGGTGGTGTGTGTGTGTGTTTGTGTGTGTTGTGTGTGTGTGTGTGTGTGTGTGTGTATGTGCTCGTATGCGTGTATGTGTGTGTTTACGTGTTGTGTGTGTGTGTGTGTGTGTTGTGTGTGTGTGTGTGTGTGTGTGTGTGTTTACGTGTGTGTATGTGTGTGTGCGTATGTGTGTATGTGTGTGTGTGTTTACGTGTGTGTGTGTGTGTGTGTGTGTGTGTGTGTGTGTGTGTGTTCACGTGTGTGTATGTGCGTGTGTATGAGAGAGAGAGGAGAGAGAGAGAG
>CM060307.1:32216195-32221195 GCA_030674185.1 Monoplex corrugatus | reverse complement strand
TATTTATTGACTTGTTCATTTCGTTGCTGCATTTATATACATCATATTTGCATCTCCGATTCTTTATTAACATTCTGAGAACTTTTTTTTAGCTGTCTTCGATATGATTTTTTGTTGTTGAATGTTTGGTAGGTTTTATTTATTTCCTGTATGATTAAAATTAAAATCAACCCGGTTTCTTTCTTTTTTCAACATTCATATATTTATCAAGTTTATTTTATGCATTTTTCTCATATAGATATTTAAACTCTTTTCTTTATATTAACTGTTATTTGATTTTCTGCTCCTGTTATTTTTCATTGATTAATTTATTTCAGTGCTGGTTATTGTTTATGTGTTCTTACATTTATTTCTTTATGTGCATCATATTTCCAAGTCGAAACGTCCTCATATTACCATTCAAAGATTTTTTTTTGTCCAGCTCTCTTAGGTTTGTTTGGTTCCTCGAAGGTTCAGTATGAATTTTGTGTGATATTCATATTGCTTCTGTTTGTCTGTTGTTTGTTTGTTAATCGGTTTACCTGATCTCTTATTTGTTTACATATATGCATATTTACAGAATGTTTGCACTTTAATTTCGAATTAATATTTACACGTTTATCTATCAGAGAAGTACTGGGCTTTTACGTATTTGATTGACAGCTATCAATTAGTATTCATGTATTATCTATCTACTATCTGAATATGCATATATTTGCATCTTAAAATCCGTATCTATATCCACGTTTTTTGTGTGTGTGTTCATTTATTGATTTGAGTCGCTGATTTTCGTGCATTTATTCACATTGCTGCTGTTATTCATTTTATCATTTATTTGTTTGTTTTCGTTCAACACATTGGCACACCTCCAAAAACTCGGGTTTTTTTGTTTCACCATTCCCAAGAAGTTTTGTTTGTGTGTGTGGTTTTGTTGTTGTTGTTGTTGTTGCTATCTTGGATCTGTTTGCTATTTTGTCTGGTCGGTCAATGTTATTCGCTAACTGTGTTTCAGATGTCATCTCCTGTCATCTATTTATTTTATTTCTTTATGCATTTATTACACTCTATCTTTCTTTCTTTGAATGTTTAAGTATCAACAGCGTGTTTGTATTTCGAAATGCTCATTGGTAATCACATTTTTTTCGTTAAGATTAAGTTTGTGTGCCTATAAGCTGAAGCTATTTATTTGTTTACGTGTTTTTATATGGAGTTTACATGGTATTTGGTGCTCTTAACACTCATTAAAAGGTAACCTGAATGATAACTCTCATTAAAAGGTAACCTGAATGATAACCCTCATTAAAAGGTAACCTGAATGATAACCCTCATTAAAAGGTAACCTGAATGATAACCCTCATTAAAAGGTAACCTGAATGATAACCCTCATTAAAAGGTAACCTGAATGATAACCCTCATTAAAAGGCAACCTGAATGATAACCCTCATTAAAAGGTAACCTGAATGATAACCCTCATTAAAAGGTAACCTGAATGATAACCCTCATTAAAAGGTAACCTGAATGATAACCCTCATTAAAGGTAACCTGAATGATAACCCTCATTAAAAGGTAACCTGAATGATAACCCTCATTAAAAGGTAACCTGAATGATAACCCTAATTAAAAGGTAACCTGAATGATAACCCTCATTAAAAGGTAACCTGAATGATAACCCTCATTAAAAGGTAACCTGAATGATAACCCTCATTAAAAGGTAACCTGAATGACCTTGTACAGCCACTTTGGTCCGATTTTGCTTTCTTCGGTATTGGTCATGGGTTTATTTTTTTCTTAATGTTTGGTAAGGATTTATTTCACTTTGTTAGGGTTTTGGTAAGAGTGTTTGGTATTGTTTAGTTTGCTGTCTTAATGTTTGGTAAGGATTTATTTCACTTTGTTAGGGTTTTGGGAGAGTGTTTGGTATTGTTTAGTATGCTGTCTTAAGTGTTTGGTAATAATTTACTTTGCTCATATCAGTACTTAGTCAGGGTTTATGTTGCTCATGCGAGTGCTTGCTTGGTAAGGGTTTGCGTTGCTTTCTTGAGCGCTTGGTAAGGATTTACTTTGTTTTCTTGAGCGCTTGCTAATGGCTTACTTTGCTTTCTTGAATGCTTGGTAAAGGTTTGCTGTCCTTTCTTGAACTTTTGGTAAGGGTTTGCTTTGCATTTTTGAGTGCTCGTAAGGGTTTGCTTTGCTTTCTTGTGTACTTTTTAAGGGCTTGTTTTGCTTTCCTGAGTGCTAGGAAAAGGTTTACTTTATTTTCTTGACTGCTTTGTTAGGGTTTATTTTGCTTCCTTGAGTGTTTGGTCGAGAGGTAACTTGCTCTCTTCAGTTAGCTCTAATATGGCTCTAGTGATCAGTTATGCTATAAGCAAAATGAACTTGGACTTACTCTGTTGAGTGTTTGGGAGGAGTTTAGTTTTGTCTTTCTGGATGCTTGGTACGGGAAATTGTGCTTTTTAATTGTTTAGCAGATACGTTTGTTTTATTTCTTGAGTTTTTGCTGAGGGCTTGTTTTGTTTTCTGGAGCGTTTGACCATAGGTTTATTTCACTTTCTCGGGTGTATGATAACGCATTCTCGCCAAACAACAAAGGATTCTGACTTCTACTGAAGGCTCCCAAATATGATCATGTTCAGCCCCTTCTATACAAACTTCATTGGCTCCCGATCCAAGCCCTGATGGACTTCAATCCCTCAACATTCTTTTACAACTTTTTCTCCCAAACCTCTGCCTATATTTTTAATCTTCTCACTTCTTCCAGACAGAAAAACACAATCTCTGATGACATGTGCTTACATGTATATCTTGATGTTCCCTTTTATACCTCCAGTGTATAAGATATCGCTATATGTATTCTGTATTCTGTAGGGATTTCAGATGTCGACAATATATTCTTCATTAGTACATACGTTTTATCATTTTTCGTTCATCATCATCATCAGGTGCCTTGCCGCATGGCGTTGGCGATTATGGCCTTCCATCTGTTTCTATCACTTGTTGCCTCCACTCTGCAAGTCCGTCTAGTATCTGCTCCCTGGATCTACCCGGTGCTCTCTTTCCCTCCAGATTTCCCGTTGTGACCAGGTGCTCCAATTCCCCTTTCCTCATAAAATGGCCTATAAATGTTGCCTGTCATTTTCTAATCTTCCTTATGAATGATCTACTTGTGTCTGCCTCCATCAAGACTGTCTCGTTTGTTTTCTTTGCTGTCCATGGAACTCTCAACATTCTTCTTCTTAGAAACCACATTGTACATTTGAATTCCTTTTGTTATAAAAAGAAAAACATTTATTAAAAAAATATCAATAATCAAAAATTCTCTGTATTTCTCACATAAACACGAAAAATTTTAAGCCAACAATTATTCTCTTTAAGTGCCCCACAACAGCAGAACACGCTTCCTTCAGATATTCGTCATTTGTCCTTTTATAGGAGAGCTCTAAAATGTGTCTATTTAAACAGTACTATTATTAGTTTTAGTCCAAATGTCTGTATTGTATCCGAATGACTGGTTGTGTGAAATCATATGTATTTGTGTGTGTTTCGCGGTCACTTGATATTGTCAGTGCTTGATGGACTCAGGATCTGATATCTTGAGTTCAGTCCCAGCCTCCAACACTAACATCTGAATTGTTTGCTGCCTATTTTAATATTTCCATCATTCTGGTGGTATCAGCTCGGTGTTTAGGTCCCGTCTCACCCTTTCCTGTTTCAAGACCTTCATAGCTCATACCGCGTTGTGTCTGTTTAGGAAGTCTGCCAGATCATCATCATAGTCATCATCATTATCGTTCTTACTATCATTATCATGTTATTATTCTTATTATAATTATCGTTGTTGTTATTATCCTTATTCTTATCATAATTACTGTTATGATTATTATCATTACTATCATCATTGTTCGTCGTCGTCTCGTCGTCGTCATCATCATCATCATCGTCATCATCATCATTCTTGTTCTTCTTTTATTTTCTGACACGGTTGGTAGAAGGCTTATTTTGCTTTTTTGTGTATTAAAGGGTTTTGTTTATACATCTTGTTTCGGATTCTAACTGTTTATATTCATCGAGTTAATTGTTAAAGTACTTAACAGCATGTTTGCAGCTGCGAATCTTTATTAATTTCCGCGCTTTTCCTTTATCGTCTTATCTCGACTTACATGTATATGATTGACAATTGATCTGTTTTTATTTTCTGCACTTATTTCTCTATGTATTTTTGTATTTATTAAACAACGTTTATGTATTTATGAATTCGTTTTTCTATGTGTTTTTCTGAGTACTGTTATAGGTTTTCTTCTTGTTATTGTTTGTTGGTGTGTCTCCCCCCCTCCACGCATATTTCTTTTAATGTGTTGTTTATCTTCTTTTGTAATACACTTGTGCTGTGATCATTTTTGATCTTCTTCATGACATGGCCCCAGTGGCATCAAAGCATTTTCTGGGTTTGGAGACTTCATTTTGAGAAACTGAAACTGTAATGGGCTTCATCGACTGACACATGGAGATAGACGTTTTATTCGAATTTCTTTTCACAATTTCTATGGCGTTGCATGTAGTGTGGTTCATTTGCTGTTATCTTTAGGATGGAGTGAAACAGGGATGCGATCTAGCGCCCACATTTTTATCCACCCTCTTCGCGGTAATGCTAACTGATTCATTTTGAGATTGACAGAGGTGTGTATACATTCGGTTCAGGCAGAAAACTCTTCAATCTGTGGAAGACTCCAAGCCAGACCCATAGTGCTCAAAGCCATCCTGCGGGAATTTCTTTTAGGAGAAGATGACTGTGTACTGACTGCACACTCGCACGAGCACATCCATCAATATCACTGACCTATTTGTTGCGGCCTGCAAACACTCTGGTCTCCAAAATTGACCTCGGCGAGACAGAGGCTGTTTTTCAACCAACATCGTCTCAGACTCGTGGCGCTTCATCACGTCCAGTTGTCATCTATAACCAGGACACGAAGACAGTAGACAAATTCATCTGTTTGGCAGTACAATGGGCGGTAATGGAT
>CM060307.1:32206195-32208695 GCA_030674185.1 Monoplex corrugatus | reverse complement strand
AGAAGAAGAATTCCGAAGAAGAATTCCGAAGAAGAAGAATTCCGTAGAAGAAGAATTCCGAAGAAGAAGTAGAATTCCGAAGAAGAATTCCGAAGAAGAAGAATTCCGAAGAAGAAGAATTCCGAAGAATTCCGAAGAAGAAGAAGAATTCCGAAGAAGAATTCTGAAGAAGAAGAAGAAGAATTCCGAAGAAGAAGAATTCCAAAGAAGAAGAAGAAGAATTCCGAAGAAGAATTCCGAAGAAGAAGAAGAATTCCGAAGAAGAAGAAGAATTCCGAAGAAGAAGAAGAATTCCGAAGAAGAAGAATTCCGAAGAAGAGGAATTCCGAAGAAGAATTCCGAGAAAGAAGAAGAATTCCGAAGAAGAAAAAGAAGAAGAATTCCGAAGAAGAAGAAGAAGAAGAAGAAGAAGAAGAATTCCGAAAAAAAAAGAATTCCGAAGAATTCCGAAGAAGAATCGAAGAAGAAGAAGAAGAAGAAGAAAGAAGAAGAAGAAGAAGAAGAAGAAGAAGAAAAAGAAGAAGAAGAAGAAGAAGAGAAGAAGAATTCCGAAGAAGAAGAAAAAGAAAAGAAGAAGAAGAAGAAGAAGAATTCCGAAGAAGAAGAAAAAGAAAAAGAAGAAGAAGAAGAAAAAGAAAAAGAAGAAGAAGAAGAAGAAGAATTCCGAAGAAGAAGAAAAAGAAAAAGAAGAAGAGGAAGAACAAGAAGAATTCCGAAGAAGAATTCCGAGAAGAAGAAGAAGAATTCCGAAGAAGAAGAAGAAGAATTCCGAAGAAGAATTCCGAAGAAGAATTCCGAGAAGAAGAAGAAGAAGAAGAAGAAGAAGAAGAATTCCGAAGAAGAAGAAGAAGAAGAGTAGTAGAAGAAGAAGAATTCCGAAGAAGAAGAAGAATTCCGAAGAAGAAGAAGAAGAAGAATTCCGAAGAAGAAGAAGAAGAAGAATTCCGAAGAAGAAGAAGAAGAAGAATTCCGAAGAAGAAGAAGAAGAAGAAGAATTCCGAAGAAGAAGAAGAAGAAGAAGTAGTAGAAGAAGAAGAAAAAGAAGAAGAAAAAGAAGAAGAATTCCGAAGAAGAAGAAGAATTCCGAAGAAGAAGAAGAAGAAGAAGGAGAAGAAGAAGAAGGAGAAAAAGATAAAGAAGAAGAAGAAGAAGATGATGATGATGATGATCATGATGAAGAAGAAGACGAATAAGAAGACGAAGAAGAAGAAATAGAAGATGAAGACGAAGAAGAAGACGAAAAAGAAGAAGAAGAAAAAAGATAAAAAGGACACAAGAAAACTAAAAGAAGACAATTCAGGCTGGATGCTCTTTATGGCCTGCCACTCCTCAGAAGTAACTTCCAGTTTATTTCTGTAAGGGCAGTCCCCCATGAATTTGCTGACACTGTGGACTGATCCAATTTTACCCCAGGCACGGGATCAGCAGGAAAAACCCAAACTAGGGTCACCGCCTGAGCAGCAACAGAAGATACACCGCAGAATAGGGGACACACAAGTCTGCATTGCAAATGTTGCGCGTCCTGTATCGTGGGGTAATTATCAATAGAATGGTGAGTAAGCACAACGCCTGCTAATCGATAGTAAAGAAACATCAGGCTTGGTTCTTTTTATCAACAGTAGTCACAGGAAGATCGCTCTTTTATTCCAGTGTATAAAATATCATTATGTATATTCTGTATGCTATATGGAGTCCATATGTCAAAATTGTCTTTTCATATATGCACAATTTTGTTTGGTTGTGTGTTTGTCAGTTTTCGTTGCCACATTGTGTCTTAGATGTCTGTTTATTTTGAAGCAAAAAATGAATAAAACATTTTTTTTAAAAATCGCTCTTTCTTTGTCCTTGCAGATTTCTATTTTGTCATTTCAGTGTAACATCTCATGGCTAATTGTCGTTTTTATTAAACTTGGAGAAATGTGCATTAACCCAAAACTATGTTTTTTTCATCCCAGCGAAACGTTAGATGCCAAAAGTTTCTTTTGCAAACTTGATACTGTATACACGCCAAACTATTGTTAAATACCAAAAGTTTCTGTTGCAAACTTTATAACCTGTTTAAGCCAAACTATGAAAGAACTAGAGACTTTGAAACTGTCAGCTTGAACATCCTTAAACAGGATTTTGAGTGATTAATGTCATTACAGGAGGCTTTTTAGGAAACGGCCTCAGTTAGTTGGATCAGAACAGGCATGGCTAAATTCCACCGAAGTGACCCAGTAGTAGTGCAGTGCAGAATCTCCTATGGTGGGTGGCCCCTTAGCAGTTTGACGTTGCTGGCTCCTGTGGACTTCAAGGCACTAGGACTTCCGATAAACGAACTCGGATTTAGTGGGGTGTACAGAACCCCAGATGAGCAGCATGGGAACAACACCAGTGTGCATGTGCTTTGTGCCCTGGAGATTTGGTCGTTGTGGTGATTACTTTGATGAATGATGAGAGAGCGCGCCTTGGTTTGATTCTTGAATTAAGATTAGGCGACTTGTAAATACTCTTATTA
>CM060307.1:32196195-32201195 GCA_030674185.1 Monoplex corrugatus | reverse complement strand
TTGATCTAACTGAACTAACACGTTTCTAATATAACTCTGAGAGTTCGAAGCCTACATATAAATATGTCGCTAAGACTCGCTAGTCTGGCCTGTCACTGTTTAGCCAGCAAATCTGTTCTTTCAGTCCCAGCTGCAGAAAGTACGTGACTGCTTTCCAAGGATGCTCATCGTTTTGTAACTTCCCTCCTTCCATCCTTCTGCCTGTGTCTCGCACGCTTACTCGTTCACTCTTTCTCTCTCAAGCTCACTCTTACTCTCTGTGTCAGACTTGTTCGTTTGATCTCTCTGTCTGTGTCTGTGTCTGTCTGTCTCTCTGTCTCTTTGTCTGTCTGTCTGTCTGTCTGTCTGTCTGTCTTTCTCTTTCTCTCTCGCTCTTTCTCTCTCTCTTTCTCCTTCTCTCTCTCACCCCTCTCTCTACAGTTTTAACTTGTCATTGCTTTGTTCATCCATAAAAAAATATGACATATAGAAAGGCGAAACATTTCTGTATAAAAGTGAAGAGAAACTTGACTAGATGATAGATTACATCACAAATTTAAATGGTATTATGTCTGTATTTGAACAGTTTATATCTGTATGTCGATGTTTCTCAAAGTGTATATTATGTCTTTAATTATATTTGTGCGTATACTTGTGAATAATGTTCACACCGTTTAATACAGAGCTACGGCCTATTTGAATAAAATGTCTGAGGCCTGAGGACTCTTTATATTTAAAACTGTTAGAGTTGAAAGTAGACTGTCTAACTGACCTTTCTGACTGTCTCTTTCTTTCTCTGTAAAACGAAAAAGCCTGACAGACTGATTTAGATTTTAGGCCTAAAAGCCGAGTGTTTCACCAACTTCGACTTCAAGCACTGCAATAATTGATCTGAGAGATTGTTGAACACGTTATTGAGAAATCATTTCTACCGATCAAGTGGCGATGTAGATAATGAAACAGACCTCTGACTGGGAGGTCGTAGATTCGAACACCTATATCAGTCCGAAGGAACATTGTGGAATTTTACAGCCGCATTTATCTTCTGCCCAGAGTTGACATTACTATGGGATCCTTGGGAAGACTGAGACTATGGGTACACAGCTGAATCGCATCGATTTTACGTATGTGTCATTAAGGGCTTTGCTTTAAATTTCCAGACTAACGCAACAGACTCCTGTGTCTCTAGGGTCTGGTTGGCATTAGGTTATGTTATGAAAAAAAGTGTAAGTCACGCATCCCAATCCAAGATAAAACTCCATAGCATCGCTTCTTTCATTACCATAGCACTACACACACACACACACACACACACACACACACACACACACACACACACACACACACACACAAACACACACACACACATACACATACACACACACTTATACGCACATACACACACACTTACACACACACACACACACACACACACACACACACACACTTACACACACACTTATACGCACATACACACACTTACACACACACACATACACACACACTCACTCACTCGCACGCACGCAAGCTCACACACGCACATCTCTTCACAACTATAAATTCCACCACCATCACATCGGGAAGATATAAGGACCAGTTAGCGTAAAACAGGGATTCAACTCATCCATTCCCTCTGCTGCAAAATATGGAATACATAAAAATGGCAGGAAGACTAGAAACAACAGGAACTACTGGTGCTTCATAAAGCAGGCGGCACACAAGAATGTGGAAACTACACAACGATAGCACTGATAAGCCACACAGGTAAACTGCTGCTACACATAATCTTAAACAGAATCAAAGCAAAGGTTGAAGCCAAGTTAGCGGAAGAACAAGCGGGTTTTACACCAGGAAAAGGAACCAGAGACATGCCTTGCACCCTACAGGTACTCATGGAAAAGATAATAGAAACTCAGAAGGAGGGGTACATCATTTTCATTGTTTACAGCAAGGCCTTTCACAATGTCAATCATCAAAAGCTGTTTGCTACCGTTCAGACAATGGGATTTCCAACACACTTAATTGCCATCATAAAATCTCTCTACGAAGATCAGAATACCAAAATTAATTGGGACAACAAACACACTGAGTCATTTAATATCAAGAATGGTGTACGCAAAAGATGTATCCTGTCACTACTTTTGTTTAGTACATATACAGAACACGTTATGAGGGATTCCTGCATGCAAGAATATGGCATAAATGTGGAAGGCAGGAAAATCTCAAACTTCAGCTGCGCCGACGACACCGCACTCTGTGCAAACGATCACCAGGAGGCATCATCTTTGATAAATGTCCTGAATAAAATCTGAGAAGAGAAGAACCTTAAGCTGAATGACAAGAGAACTAAACTTTTACATACTGGCCTGGGTCCAGTCAAATCCTTCTACATAGGTTAAAGATCAAGTACAACTGGTCCGCCAGCTCGAAGTTTTAAGATCAATCACATCCAACGATGCAGATTGTTCCACTGACATTAACGTCTGAATTTTCATGACTAAGAAATGGATGATAGACCGCACAAACATCTGGAAAGACAAAAATGATAGACACAAAACTAAAAATGAGTATAACGAGAATGCGAATAGATCATCATGATATGCAGACCCGAAGGATGGACCCTCAAAAAGAATTATATAATAAATTCAACTGAAATATGGTTTTAAAGACGATCTTAAGGATGAACTGGAAATACAAGAGAAGTAACAAGAACATTCCCGACAAGCTCAAGACCTGACGAAAACTTGCACACGTCATCCTTAAAAAAAGAAATTGACCTTCTTTAGACATGTGTGCAGACACAAAAAGTGATCTCTCAGGAAATATGTCATTCAAGGAAAAGTTGAGGGCAAAAGAGGACGGGGAAAACCACGAACAGATTATCTTGGAAACATTAAGCAGTGGACATGTCATAGGAGTCTAGAGATTTTGAGCCTGTTTGAGGAAAGACAGATGTGGAGGACAGAGACTCGGTGAGCAGTGCAGGCAGCGAACATTCCAAGGAGTGATACCGTAGACTGAGAGTGAGAGTGTACACATCCTCTTCCTATGTGGAACATTCCACCTGCCGGGGGCGATCAATTCGACCACAGCTGCTGTGCAAGTATTGCATGAGGATCGATTTTATCTTTCAGTTCCGTCAAGACGCTGAGTGCCCGTTGGCAGATTTAAGAGACTGTGTGATGCAAACAGCACAAGGCTTAAATAAATACAATTAAGAAGGAGTTTTTTACGGCACAAAAGTTCCATAGGTATATCGAGAATTTAACAGTTGCTTTCTGTTGCTGTGAACGATGTTTCACTGTGGTCTGAAGGGGTATCAACAAGATAGCTGATTTGAATATTGCTATGGGAAATGTTTTGTTGCGCTTGTAAGGGGGTTTGGGATACTTCATTTTCATTCAGATCAAATTAAAAATTAGATCAGCCTGCAGCATGTTTTTTCTGGTTTTCATATTTGTTATGATAGTCTCTGTATCTGTGTTTTCTTTCACTTTGGCACTGTCTCTGTAACATTACTTTCTTGTCTATCTCTTTCGCTGTGTGTCTGTGCGCATGTGCATCTCTCTGTCTGTCTCAGTCTTTTCTTTTGACATACGCTCGTAGTTTCTGCGTTTCTGGCTTTTCTCTTTCTGTTGCTAACTGAATTTTTACACTGCCATAACTGCCAGATCGTGCTACTATCATCTCCATCGTATAAGGCTGATCAGGAAGTATCTCTCTGTCGAAACAACTGCAAAACTCGTTCTCTCCTTCATAATGTCTCGCATTGACTATTGCAATTCACTCCTGTCTGGTCTTCCTGCCTCCACCATTCACATCCTACAGCGCATTCAAAACAATGCTGTACGCCTTGTACTCAAAAAGAAAAAAGCTGACCACATATCTCCTCTCCTGGCACAACTTCACTGGCTCCCTGTATCAAAGCGCATACAGTACAAACTAGACACCATGTGCTACAAAAGCCTCAATAACGCAGCCCCCGATTACCTGTCAAGCCTACTTGAGATCTATGTTCCCTCACGTACCCTCCGCTCTGCCTCCGATCCTCTGACTTTTCGCTTTCCACGCACTAAGCTCAATACCTATGGTCCACGAGCCTTCTCTGTTTCTGGTCCACTCTCCTGGAACAAACTTCCTCTCTCAGTCCGTCAGCAACCTACTTTTGTCTCCTTCAAGTCCGCTCTCAAAACTCACCTTTTCTCCTCCGCATAAAATCCTAACCTCACTCAACCCCCCCCCCCCCCTGCAGCCTGTCTCCGCTCGGAGGGGAATCACATGGTTATAATATATAATTGTATATGCTATGCTCTCTATAATTTTCCATTGCTTTTATTCTTGCTTTTATTGCTTTTATTCTTTCTCCCCATTTATAGCCATGCGTGTGTGTGAGTGTGTGTGTGTGTGTGTGTGTGTGCGTGCGTGTGTGTGCGTACGTGCGTGCGTGCGTGCTTGCGTGTGTGTCTGCTTCAGCGCTTAGATTTGATTTTATCAAGATTTTGCGCTATATAAATATTGTAATTATTATTATTATTATTATAACCATCACACTAATCTCGTCAAAGAATCACAGTTTGTAGGTGAATTACAGCATAGTCCTAGCACTAGAAATATGCACGGTGCTATCATATCCGTATTCGTATTTCGTATTTTCGTATTCGTTTCTTTGGTCACAGTGGATTTACCATATGAAACTCGGGCTGCTCTTTCTCCTTTGAGAGCGCGTCGCCGCAGTGCAGCGCCACCCATTTTTTGACCAAGACTTCAGAAAGGCAAGAAGACTATTTGGCCTTCAAGGAGAGGGACCTGGGAAATCAACCCATCTCTGTTGACTCCCCCCCTCCCCAACTAGCCTAACGGTCAATGAAGGATAGGGTTGTGCCGGTCCAGGTTTGGACCTGGGGGTCGCTACGATTGCTGGACAAGCCTGTCCAGATACCAGGTTAGGCTGGTTGGGTCCTCCCTCCCCTCCCCCCCTTTTTTTTCCTGCCGCAACACGCTGCCCCGGAGCTGAACTCAGG
>CM060307.1:32156195-32173695 GCA_030674185.1 Monoplex corrugatus | reverse complement strand
TCAAGACATTCTAGTAACTCCTTGTTTGTATTTGATAAAAGCTGTTGTAAAGACATTTTTAGAGAGACGGATTAGACAGTATGTGCATTTATCTATGGGTGCGAGTGTGCATGCATCCATGTGTGTGCATGTGTGCATGTGTGTATGTGTGCATGTGTGCAGTGTGTGTGTGTGTGTGTGTGTGTGTGTGTGTGTGTGTGTGTGTGTGTGTGTGTGTGTGTGTGTGTGTGTGTGTTTTGCTTGTTTTCTGATTCATTATTATCTGTTATTATTTTGGATGAACTGACTATGTTTATACTGCGTCACTGTCTATGTTTATTTTACATTAAAGAATTAATTTTGTGTGTAGTGTGTGTGTGTGTGTGTGGTGGTGTGTGGGTGTGTGTGTGTGTGAGAGAGAGAGAGAGAAAAGGGTGTGTGTGTGTGTGTGTGTGTGTGTGTGCGCTTGTGCGTGTGTGTGAGGGAGTGTGTGCGCGAGTGTATGTGAGTTGACCCATGTTCATTTGCCCTAAGAGAGCAGTTCCAAAATGATAACATGATAAATCTGCAATTAATCTTTAGAGACTGTGAAATACATGATGAATTGCAGATTTTGATAAAATTTCGGACTAATAACACGTAAGCCTCTGCGGAGAAGTCTTGTGTGCTGTCTGTCCTCATCGTGAATAACTATGTTCAGATCATGCTCAGTAATATCTAAGGATAGCAGGATACATATTCCATTGCCCCATTTGAGCCTACTTCAAATATATTCCATGAACAGTTTTAACAGTTGGCCCTGACGCTCTGTCACCCTTGTGGTAGGCGGAAATGCACATAAAGATACACACAGATACCATTTCATTGGTATGGAACGATATTCCTTTTTATTCATGTACTTTTTCTGTCTTTCTTTCTGTCTATCTTTCTTTCTCTGTTTATTCATCTATTTGTTTATTGACTCATTCATTCATATTTTTGTTTATCTGTGTATCTATTTATTTATTTGTCTTTCTTTCTGTCTCTCTTTCTTTCTGTTTATTCATTTATTTGTTTATTGACTCATTCATTCATATTTTTGTTTATCTGTGTATCTATTTATTTATTTGTCTGTCCTTTTATGTATTAGTAACTTGATTTATTTTATTCATTATTCTTTTTTGAAGGAACATTGAAAAAGAAGTTGAAAAATCAAATCCGAAATGACAGGTGAATGAAACAAAAGCAAGACTAGACAGAAATATGTAAGAGCAAATATATGAAAAAGGAAAGATAGGGATAATGGGATCATCAGGACCCAGACAAGACAGAGACAGGACGACGTAATTATCTGCTGGTTACTGCATGGGTGGTCAGTGTGACCAGGTCCAGTCCTGCTGATTCTTGCACGAACGTCTGTCTGGTTTCGCTCCTCTTAACTATCTACATAAACAGGCTAATCACGCCTACATGATAAAAGTCTGGTTATATGATGTCTCGTTACTTCTGTCTTATCTGTCTGCCTGTTCTTTTGCTGTCTTTCCCTGAATGTCTAGCTTGCAAGAATGGACGAGAACAATAAATCTTGACCTCTCTCTGATCAAATATTGTCTAGATCCACCCAAAGCTACTCGAACATAACTGCCACACTGCTGACATAGTCTACGTAGCTTACATTGTACCTTGACACAGATTCGTACTTTTTCAGCTTAGGCAGAGGTTTTACTGCGTATGCATGCTTTCTGTTTGTTCTTGTTCTTGTATCTTTTCTTGTTTTTTTGTTCTTGTACTTCTTCTTCTCCTTCTTTTTGTTCTTCTTCTTGTTCTTGTTTTTCCTCTCCTCCTCCTCCTCCTCCATCATCATCATCATCATCATCATCATCATCATCACCATCACCTCATCATCATCATCATCACCATCATAACCATCATCATCATCTTCTTCTTCTTCTTCTTCTCCTCCTCCTTCTTTTCTTATTTTCGTTCTTCTTCCTTGCATTTTGTGGATGTTTGCATAACCTGTCAGTTTTCATTTTCATGCTATTTGTTTGATGTTATGGAATTTGCAAAATTCAAAGAAAAAGAACCTTCCTTGCTAGAGTAAAGAAAAGAATAAAAAGAAGACAAACAATGTCCTGGCAAAGATAAAGGCACAGTTGATTAAACAGATAGAACCAATGATAATCATTTGGTCGTTGACCAGACTTGCCCCCGCTTCATTAATCCCGATAAGACAAGGGTGCTGACCGGGAGTGTCCAATAAGGAAAGTGACCACTGCAGGCAGAGGGACTAAGAGGACTGGACATGTCAGGCAAGATGGCAGACATCACAATCAGGGATCGTGTTGTGCTAATCGGCTGTCCTCTACATGCTGACAATATCTGAGTCATTATCATGGCTCATTAATGGAGCTGTTAGCCTAACTGTCCTCGATGTCCACCCTAAACAGGAATAAATAAATGTCACTTTCCATCACCATACCATCTCTTCCATGATCGTTACTCTTGTTCCCTATCGGTCCACCGGTTGTTCAACTTGGGTGTGTGTGTGTGTGTGTGTGTGTGTGTGTGTGTGTGTGTGTGTAGTAGGTGTTGTGTGTGTGTGTGGTGGTGATGGTGGTTAGGTGTGAGAGAGAGAGAGAGACGAAAACAGCCCGGAAAATATCTAAAAATTTAGTTTCTGGCGACCTGTGAAACGGTATTCCCATTACTTAACATTCATATAGTGGTGTAGGGCTTGGCGCATATATGGTGTCTTTATACTGGCAGCAAATGTATTTCGAAATGTAGAATTCAAT
This sequence comes from Monoplex corrugatus, assembly GCA_030674185.1. Lineage (NCBI taxonomy): Eukaryota > Metazoa > Mollusca > Gastropoda > Littorinimorpha > Ranellidae > Monoplex > Monoplex corrugatus. The sequence goes on along the minus strand of CM060307.1, from coordinate 32,170,939 downwards.
GTGATTCCCAGGGAAAACTTTCCCCTGGATTCCGTCTCCTGAGCAGAGTGCTTCAACCCCCAATCAACGACAATTGCGAAGAACAGAGGAGAAGGAATACACCTTTGTCTGACGCCAGAAAGGACGTTGATCAGTCCCGGTAGTCATACTTTGTCCTGATCCAACACTTGGAATTGTGATAGATTTGATCTGTGGCTGACACAACTTTCTGTGGAATGCCACAGGACTTCAAGATCTCCAGAGTGATGGTATGTCGTGTCGAAAAGCTTTGGTAAAGTCTATGTGGCTGATTGGAACGGAATTTGTTATTTTCCACACTTTTCAACGATCTACGTTTGGGTGAAATCCCAGTCTATGCAGATCGCCTACGATGAAAGCCTGTCTGCACTTCTGGCAGTGTATTGTCTACCGTGTATGCGCGGTCTGTTAAGAATGCCTTGACAGTAGAAATTTTCCAGGATCAACAGCATAGTAACCCCTCTCCAGCAGTCACGTTCTGGGACAATAACAGATTTCAATACCTCGTTGCAAATCCAAGTAACAATCTAGTCCCCTCCACCTTTGAGCATATCTGCTCTTAATAACAATGTCAAACGCAGGAAATTTGTCTACTTTGCTTAAATTCATATCAATTTCAATATCTTGATCTTTCTCCGTCTCCCTCTCTGTTTCTGTCTCTGTCTCTCTCTGTCTGTCTGTCTGTTTTCTCTTGCTCTCTGTCTCTCTTCTCTCTGTCTCTGTCTCTCTCTTTCTTATTCACTCTCTCATTATCTCTCTCTCTCTCTCACTTTTCCATGACTCCGGCCCTTGATCTCAGTTTGTGTCTTTACCATCTCCAATAATTTGATCACCATCACCTTCAAGTCATGATGGCCGCCATTCACCTAGTCCTAGTTTGTTCACGTGTTAATGTGTTACCCCATCCAGAGCTTCATTTCGCAAGAAATGAATTCATGGACACGAGGCCATTTTCGTTTTCGGGGAAATGGGTTTACGATCAGAATTGCCCCATGGTGATTCTGCGGGAAAAAGAAGAAGATTCTTTCTCAAGGAATCAACGGCAGGGGAATGACAAGAATAGGTGTGATGCAAGTGAATGTGATTTGCATAATAAAGTAGCGAGTATACGTTTTACGATCGGTAAAAAAGATAAGGTGGTAGCCTAGAGGATGAAGCACTCGCCCAGCATCTTAAAAGCCTGGTTCTATCTGATCCCTTGTCTGACAGGGATTTTTCTCCACCAGATTTCGCTCGAGTGATAATGATAATAGTACATGCAAAAATGATATTTATGAGACGAAGAATCTTGACATATAACTCAAATCAAAGTACACAGTTTCACCATTCACATGCATACAAACACAGAGACAGACACACACACACAGACAGACAGACAGACAGACACACACACACTCTCTGTCTCTTGCTCTCCCCTCTCATACAGAGAGAGAGAGAAAGAGAGAGAATCAGGCAGATAGACAGACAGACAGACAGAGAAACAGAGGAACAGAGAGAGAGAGAGAGAGAGAGAGTGAGAGAGAGAGTGAGTGAGAGAGAGAGAAACAGAGAGAGAGAGAGTGAAACAGAGAGAAACTGAGAGAGAGAGAGAGAGAGAGACAGAGAGACAGAGACAGAGAGAGAGAGAGAATTCACTTACAAAGACAAACACTAAACGGTACAAAACAAGCACATGGATGGAGAGGACAGGAGGAAGTGGGATAAAAGGTTAGGCACGTAGAGGGGGACATCACTGTTGGACAAAAAAGTATGTCCTCAAGTTAGACTCCTCAAGTTAGACTTGAAGGAAGACAGAGTATATGACAGTCGAACAGACAAGGGAAGCTCGTTCCATTTGTTTCGAGCAAACACAGAAAATGACCAGCGACCGACTGTGGAAAATCTGTATCTAGGGATTCGAAAATATAAGTAGTGTCAGAAGCAGAACGGAGAAGTCGAAGAGTGGTTACAATCGGAAATAGTCTCAAATATCAGAAGGTCAACGTCATCATCATCATGTGCCTGCCGCGTGGCGTTGGCGATCATGGCCCTCCATATGCATCTATCCCTTATCGCCGCAAGCACATCTTCCACCCTCTCAGTCCTCAGCCACCGCGCAAGTCCATCCAATATTTTCTCCTTGAGTCTACCTGGTGTTCGCTTTCCCTCCAGCTTTCCTACTGTGATCAGGTGCTCTAATTCCCTTTCCTCATAAAATGGCCTGTAAATGTTCCTTGTGTTTTCCTAATCTTTCTTTTCATAGATATTTTTGCGTCTGCCTCCATCAAGACTGTCTCGTATTTTTTTGTGTGTGTGGTTTTTTTGTTGTTTCTTTTTTGTTTTTTGTTTTCTTTTTTGCTGTCCATGGAACTCTCAAATTCTTCTTAGAAACCACATTTCGGCTGCCTCAAGTTTGCTCTGGCTTTGCGTGTGATAAGAAGTGCAACACCACTAATACATTTCTGGCATAGCGTGTTGATTTTGTAATTAATTCTTTGAGAAACATGCAACCAGCGGAGAAAGCAAATTGTGTGTGGGAAGGAGGGGGAGGGTGACATGATTATGCCTCTTCTTATGAAAAGCAAGACAGGCCGCAGAGTAGTGGTCTGGGTGTTAATCCTTTCAAATGAAATGATAAACTGAAGTCTTGCGTCCAACATGCATTTCAAGCATATAACAACAAAGACGATACTGTCCTCCTTAAGAATTTTTGGCCTCAGAATACTATGTTGCAGACTACGGTGCAAAACTGGCCTGGAACTTATAAGCTTTAAATAAAGAAGAGACTGCCATACGTATTACTAATTACGGCTGAAACTTGATACCAGTTCGTGTTTATTGACAATATACACATTTGAGTACATTCGAAACATTAAGGGATATCTGAATTTAGGAATAACGTATCTGTGTATGCAAGAGAGAGACGGACAGAGATGGGCACATAGAGGAGGGAGACATGTAGAGACAAAGAGACGGGGGGCCATGGAGACAGCATTTATACGAGAACAGCAAAATGGGGATATAAACAGACATTATGCCCCGAAGTACACTCATAAATTCAGATACATATGTACAAAACTGATAATGATAGACCACCAATACTCTGACATGACAGCTGGCTATTTGAAGACATAGACCAATGCATGACAAAAATACATATAACGCCTCTGACAAGGAAAAAACAACTAAACAAATAATCGAATGAGGAAAGGAAGAAGAAAAGCATGGCTGCACTGAAATGCTTTATGCTCATTTTTTTTCTCTAATCACCATTCCTCTAAAAAAAATATTAACTACTTCAATAAAAAAAAATTTAAAAAAAGAAAAATGTGCCACTTGCCTGTAGGCCTCATATACTAGCGAATGAAAATTAAATGCTTGAAACAACTCCCTCAAGATATCATCGAGGAAAGTTTCAGATGTAATTTTCCAGAATGATGATTTTAACATTAAAACCCAATCTCACCCCCACCCAGCCAGCCACCTCACCTCTCTCTCTGTGTGTCTCTATCTGTCTGTCTGTCTGTCTGTCTGTCTCTCTCTCTCTCTCTGCATCTTTCCCGACGTACATTATCATACTCAACAACATCTTCAATCCTATACTATGTCTGTCTGTCTGTCTGTCTCTCTTTCTTTCACTCTCTCTATCACTCTATCTGCCTCTCTCTTTGCCTCTCTGCCTCTGTCTGTGTCTCCGTCTCTCTCTCTGTCTCTCTCTCTGTTTCTCTCTGTCTGTCTGTCTGTCTGTCTGTCTCTGTTTCTCTGTCTCTGTCTGTCTGTCTGTCTCTCTCTCTCTCTCTCTGTCACTTCTTCTTCTTCTTCTTCTTTACCGAAGTACAGACGTGATAATTACCATCAGCTTCAAGCTATGGAGAGAGACATTCACTTTTCTTTTCTTTTTTTTTTAATTTAGGGGACAATGGATATGGTAACCTAATTAGGGCTCATTTTGCGAGAAATTGAAGTCATGGGCACGTTCCCCAATTTTTTTTTCTTTGAGGAAGTGTGGATAATATCAAAATCACTTGCTTCAAGTGTGCTCTCAAGGCAAACATTATTCTCTGTAAGAAAAAGAAGAATGAACGTAAGTGAGTTGTGAAACTGGTATGAAAAGGAAATGCACTGTTCTCCACCTTCAGACTGGAACATTGCTTACATAAACATGAGACAGAAGTATAAAACCTACCGATTTCGACCTTTGGATTTTCAACAGGGTGCAAACACACATACACACACAATCACATAACACAAACAGACACACACAAAAAATGAATGCAAAACACACACAGCAAGCGCACGCGCACAACACACACCACACACACACACACACACACACACACACACACACCACACACACACACACACACACACACACACACACACACACACACACACACACACACACACACACCCAAAAAAAAGATAAAAACATTAACAGGACACAGAGGAAGCAAGTGTAATTTTCCAGAGTGATTATTTCAACATTAGAACCTTATTCCACACAATCCCTCCCTCCCTGTTTTCCTCTTCTTATATGCAGTTTTAATTAAGGCTTGCACCAGTACCACCATCATTCTGGATCTTCTCCATCACATGGCACCTGTCATGTTAATGCATATGGAATTCTTTCTGAGCGCGGAGCAAATTGGCGGAGGGGAGATAGTGCATAAGGTGAAAAGGGATGTAATATGTGAGCTGGTATTGATTCTATGTATTTGTGTAGTGGCAAGAAGGCTGTGGTTTTGTGTTTCAGACCATAATTAAAAAAAAAAGAAATAAAAAAAAAGGGGGGGGGGGGGAGAGAAGGGGAGAAATTTAGGTTACATACGTATCATAATATACAAGCGTATTTTTTTCAATTTCTACAATATATATATATATATCACCAATACATCATTATCAATGACATCTCTAAGGGTTCGACCCTGGACTTAACAGCCCATGGTTATATTAAGGGTGTAGAGTTGGAAAGAAATGAAGTGCGAACAACACACACACACACACACACACACACACACACACACACACACACACACACCACACACACACACACACACCACACACACACAACACACGCACACACACCACACACACAACACAACACACACAACACAACAAACACACACACACACACAAACACACACAAAACACACACCACAACACATCACAACACAAAAACCACCACACACACACACACACACACACAACACACACACACACACACACACACACACACACAACCACCACACACAGAACGACACAGGCGCTGAAAGGGCAGGGGTCAAGGGGTGGAATGTCCGAGTTCTTCATGTGATAAAGTAACAGACAATATTTCACGCAGTGTCTTATATGAGGGCTGTATTGATTGTCTTGTTGCGAGGGTGTAGGGTCTAAGGAAGTGGGTCGTTATCACATCTGTTTTCAGTCTTGCATTCCCCCCCCCCCCTCAAATTATTGACCTTACAGTACTGAGTTTGACATTTTCCCTCTGTAATCTGTGTTTGTATGAGTGCGTGTGTGTGAATGTGTGTGCGGCGCGCGCGCGCGCGCGCACGTGTGTGTGTGTGTGTGTGTGTGTCGTGCGTGTGTGTGTGTGTGTGCGTGTGTCGTGCGTGTGTGTGCATGTGTGTGTGCATGTGTGTATGTGTGTGTGTGTGAGTGAGAGAGAGAGAGAGGAGAGAAAGAGAGAGAGAGAGAGTGAAAGAAAGAGAGACAGACACACAGAGACAGAGACAGAGAGATCGTAGCTATACTTGAAAGTGTGTAGCTTCCTCGTATCCACGTTAAACGAAATAGTGTTGTACATCATTAATCTACAGAAACGAGGACTTGCCACTTGCCTAAAGCATACACTGCTGAACGAAAATTTAAATACTTGGAAACAGCTCCCTCGAACCACTATCAAACAAAGAAAAACTTCACACGTAACTTTTCATGGTGTTGATTTCGGTCTATGAGTTTCTTATAAACGTTGCCTGGAGCGAAAGAGTGTTAACTCATCGTTCATGTCGTTCACCATTTTTGTTTTGTTTTTCTTCTGCTGCTGATGTTCACCCCACTCCTCTGCCTGTCTGTCTGTTTGCCTGCCTGTCTGTCTGTTTGCCTGTCTGCCTGCCTGTGTGTCTGTCGGTCTCCCTCTGCCTCTTTGTCTAGATCCCTGTCTCTGCTCCCCCCCCCCCTCTCTCTCTCTCTCTCCACGTCTTCTCGTCTCTTTCTCTCTATCACTTTCTCCCTATATGTATGTCTGCCTATCTATCTATCTTCTATGTAAATATCTATCTATCTGTCTATCTATCTATCTATCTGTCTGTCTATCTATCTGTCTATCTATCTTCTATCTATCTATCTATCTATCTATCTATCTGTCTGTCTATCTATCTATCTATCATCTTCTATCTTCTATCTATCTACTATCTATCTATCTAAATATCTATCTATCTATCTTCTATCTATCTATCTATCTATTATTATATCTGTCTATGTCTGTTTGTATATGTGTTTCATTCTCTCTCTCTGTCTCTCTCTCTGTCTGTCTGTCTTCTCTCTCTGTCTGTCTGTCTGTCTGTCTCCCTCTTTTTCTCCCGCCCTGTATCTCTTTCTCTTTCTCTCTCTCACACACCGCACACACACACCACACACACACACACACACACACACACACCACACGCACACGCACACGCCAACACACACACACACACACACTCTCTCTCTCTCTCTCTCTCTGTTTCTCTCCATCCACTCTCTCACCCTCACTCTGGCTTTCTTTCACTACGTTTCTGTCTCTCCCCTCTCTCCTCTTTCTGCCTCCTCTCTGTCTCTTTTACTTTAGCTCTCTAGTTCTTTGTCTCGTCTTTCACTCTCTCTCTCTCTCTCTCTCTCTCTCTCTCTCTCTCCTCTCTCTCTCTCTCTCTTCTCTCTCTCTCGGATCAGCAGTAATGTGGTAATTATCATCAGCTTCAGGCTATGATGAGAGTCATTCAGCTTCTTGTAGTTTGTGGGCCGATAAAGATGTTAGCCTGATTAGTGCTCGTTTTATAAGAAAGAAAGACATGGACACGTCCTCCATTTTTTCTTCTGGGAATGTGGGCTTACCAGCAGGATTGCCCTCTGGAGATGTAAGGAAACGAGGTACACAATTTAAGTTTTTCATTTGAAGAGAATGGCAGGAATGGCTGCAGCACAATTCTGCTGGCTTGAATTTGGATGGTTATTGTCAAGGTTAACAATTGGACAAATTCCAGTGGGGAAAAAAAAGTATGCAGCAATAATTGCTTGCATTTGCCTTACGAGCACACAATGTTCTGCAATATATGTGAACGGCAGTTAAGTTCCTTTTCTGTCATAAACATGTTTTTGATAAACAAATATTCTGCACAGCAGAATCACGGTTAGGCCCTTAAAGTGATGAAGTAATATGTGAGATCTTGTTCCGTCTGTTTACATTCACGCTTTCCTTCCCTCACCCAACGTGTGGTGATTGTATGGTACTGCCATTGTGATGGAAGATTTTTTTGTCACACAAAGTGTCAGAGAAATCAAACTTTCATTTCAGCTTGTGCTGCTAAGTATCATTCTGCATCACCAACATATTCTGCCTGTGTCATACACTATTCAAAGCAAATATGAATTGTCTCAAACACAGTTTTTAGACGAGTCATCCAAATGTCTTGAGTTTTCCGATACTCTCAAACAAAAGAAAAACCCATAGGCTATGTAGGACTCAGGACCTGGCCAGCTCATGGGTTTATGTGCAGGCTTAAGACCTGTGCCATCATCATGCTGGATCTTCTCCACCACATGGCACCTGTGACTTATACATATGGAATTCATTCCGAGCGCGGAGACGTCATCTTCAGTAACTGAAACTGAAACTGAAAGATCTCAAACGAATTGAGAGCGACATCAATGTCCATTTCGATCAGCCTATTATATCTTACACTAGCTAAAACTCTAGATGTGTCGGACAATTGTTACCTCTCCCAGTCTACCATTACCGATCCTATTGCTGTGGCTACCTCCTTGAATAGGCTGCAAGTAAATCCAGAGAGAGGCCGGTACAACAAAAAGTCCTAGATCCTCAGAGGAAAAGACTCCCATCAAACATGTTTTGGCCTTATACTCCTTACAGTCTAAGGGTGCCTGGCCGGATCCAAGTCTTGATTCCTACACTGAGGATTTATTGGACAAAGGTCGACAATACACAACAACAACAGCAGCAACAACAATCAACAACAACACAACAACAATGAGCAAAAACAACGACGCGGACTACAACAAACGACAACAACAACAACAAACAACAACACAACAACAACACAAAACAACAACAACAACACAACAACACAACACAACAACAACAACAACAAGACAACAACAAAAAAAACACAAAACTCAAGAGAAAAGACAGACTTCAACCCATCGCGCCACACTCCAAAAAATGGTAACCCTGTTCTCTTTATGTTTAACCGGAGGCAATCTGGTAACAAGCCTATTTTCTCGGGTCAAACACACACACACACACACACACACACACACACACACACACACACACACACACACACACACACACACACAACACACACACACACACACACACACACACACAAACACACGCATACACACACACACACACACACACACACACAACACACACACACACAACCACACAACTACAACACACACACACAATGGTAACCCTGTTCTCTTTATGTTTAACCGGGGGGCAATCTGGTAACAAGCCTATTTTCTCGGGTTAAACACACACACACACACACACACACACACACACAACACACACACACACACACACACACACATACACACACACACGCACAAACATACACACACATACACACACACAACCACGCACGCGCACACACACACCAACACACACAACACACACACACACCACACACACACCACACAAGTGTGATCATGAATTTAATTCCTAAAAAATTAACCCTATTTTGGTTAACAACTCAGTATCTAATCCTACATTATCAACAACAAAACAACAATTATGTATGCTGAGAATTAAGAAGTGCCAGTTCAATGTAGCACATGCCAGGTATAAACTCACAATCTACTGGCATGTAAATACGTTGCTCAACTAACTAAGCTATTGAGACCCGCGAAGAGAGAGCTAGGAGAGGAGAAAGAACCAAGGAGTGGTTAAAGAAATCAAGAGAGAGAGAGGGGTGTGAGAGAAAGAGAGAGAGACTGAAAAGAAACAGACAGACAGACAAACACACAGACAGAAAGAGAGAGAGAAAGGTAGAGAGAAAGTGAGAGACAGAGGTAGATAGATAAATAGATAAGAGACAGACAAACAGATAAACAAACAGACATACAGACAGACTGACAGACAGACAGACAGGTAGATAGATAAACAAATAGAAAGATAGATCGATAAATGGATAGATAGATAGATAGATAGATAGATATATAGATACATACATACATACATAGATACATAGATGGATAGACAGATACATAGATACATAGATACATAGATGGATAGACAGATAGAGAGATAGACAGATAGACAGATAGAGAGAAAGAGAGAGGAGATTGAAAGGAGAGACAGAGAGACAGCAAAAGGAGGGGGAGTAGAGAGAGAGAGAGAGAGCTAGAAAGACAGACAGACAGAGACAAATAGAGACAGAGACTGAGACAGAGAGAGACAGAGACATAGTGCGACAGACAGAGAGACAGAGATTCAAAGAAGAAAGAGAAAGAGAGAGGGAGAGAGAGAGGGAGAAGCAAAGAGACATCAAGGGGGAGAGAAAGACAGAGCCAGTGAGAGAATTAGAGAGAAGAGACGAGAAGAGAAGAGAAGAGAAAGAGAGAGAGACAGACAGAGAGACAGACAGCCACACAGACAGACAGCCACACAGACAGACAGACGGTGAGACAATGGGGGTGAGAGAGAGAGAGAGTGAGAGAGAGATACAGAGAGAGAGAGATACAGATAGACAGAGAGACAGAGACAGAGAAGAGATAGAAAGCTAGAGAGACAGAGACACACGAGAGAGTTAAAGAGAGATTGAGAGAGAGAGAGAGAGAGAAACAGGGACAGAGATAGAGAGAGTGAGACAGAGAGAGACAGAGAGAGGGCGAGAGACAGAGATAGAGCAGAGACAGAGAGACAGAGATATACGTGAAACACAACGTAACAAAACACGAGGCTACGGCACACAAAACTGGACAGTTGCTCATTTTTCGCTCCAAGCAACGCTGGAAGAACGAAGGCAACGCTCCGGAAAATTATGTTCATAGAAATTCCCCACTGTTAACTTAATGGGTGCATTTTCATCTATGTGCATTTTTTTGTGTTCTACAATATAGGCCTTACGGCAAGTATGATGTCTTGTCTTATCGTTCGTGTTGTTAGAAATATTGAACAAGAAACTTAAAAAAAACTTCTGATGAAGAATAAAAGTTTCATCATAAACTTTTGAGATGAATAAAGTTTAATTGCGTAGAGTAAACTGTTCTTTTGTTATTCTACTCTTTTTTTTCAGCTCTTTTTTTCTTTCAGGGTGTGTGTGTGTGTGTGTGTGTGTGTGTGTGTGTGTGTGTGTGTGTGTGTGTGTGTGTGTGTGTGTGTGTGTGTGTGTGTGTGTGTGTGTGTGTGTGTGTGTGTGTGTGTGTTGTTCATTTCTGTAATGTCTATTCACTTAAGTGATGTTATAATAAAAGAGGAGACAGAGAGAGAGGAGAGAGAGAGAGAGAGACGAGAAGAGAGAGAGAGAGAGAGAGAAAGGGGGTGGCACTGGACAAAGAGTACAGAAGAAAGGAAAGGGCAATTGGAAGATGGAAGAATAAAAACAAGCAATTAAAGTAACGTACCCTGACTAATTATTCAAACAATACACTAAATGTAACAATGAACACTTAAAATATCATGCACTAGAAAATACTTTGGTACTGGCAAAAAAATGTGTATTTTGATGATAATGATGATGATGATGATGATGATAATGATGATGATGATGATGATGTGTGTGTGTGTGTGTGTGTGTGTGTGTGTGTGTGTGTGTGTGTGATGTGTGTTGCGCAGCACGGGAGGGAGCGTGCGCGTATGTTGGACACATTATCCAACCGCACAACCAACTGCAACCGTGACTTCGTGTGCGTTTGTTAACAATTCCAACACTGATTGCAATAAAGGATTGATGGGAAGGGTTGCAGAGAGTCAGCTGAGAGTTCAAGTATACACATGTATTGCTGCCATGCATTATACATTAATTAGGTCCTTAAACGTTTTGTTGGCAACATCATGTTCTTTTTAACAACTCGGAGAGGTAAACATAATCAACGCTGAAATAACATTAGAAAAAATTCGATGAAAGCACAGTTTTCTCTTAAAGCGAAAAAAAAAAACACACACAAACACACCACCACACAAACACACACAAACAAAAACACCACAGACAAAAAAAATAAAAAAACCGTGTTGCTACATAACTATTACCATTTTTAGTTAATCCTTCTCTCTCTTCTTTCTGTTTCTGTCTCTCTGTCTCTGTCTGTCTCTCTCTCTCTCTTCTCTCTTTCTCTAGTCTCTGCGTCTGTCTCCTCTCTATTTTTCTCTTTCTCCCTCTCTCTTTCTCTCTCTCATTTTCTCTCTCTCTCTCTGTCTCTCTCTCTCTCTTTCTTTCTTCTCTCTTTCTGTCAAGTATTTCAGACAGCTTAAAGTTTTTTTTTCCAAATTTGTTCAAAGTGATTCAGCTTTTGTTTTTATATAACAAAATTACTACTAGGAATGTTGCAATTTTTCTGTATCTAGAGTGTTAAAAAAAATCGTTAATTCGCTACAGGTTGTTGGTTTCAAGCGTTTAATGCATTACATTTGCTGTCGTTGTTATCATTCATTTCACGCTGTCGCAATAAACTCTGGGCAGAGCTGGGCAGCAGAAAATCCTCAGATGAGAAGACCCCTTTCTCCACCCTCGTCAAGAGTGTAGCGGCCCTAAACTGTTTACACTCTCAGGGGATCGGGCCCCATCCAGGTCACGACTCCTGGACGCCGTTTGCTGTCACCATGTTTCCTCCCTCTGGGTTCGAACCTCGTCTCCAAAGTGGATGGGCGCCTCGAGGTCAAATTAGGTTAACTCCTCTTCACAGAAAGGTACCCAGAGAAAGTGAATGGCTCTGCTCATAGCTCGAAGCTGGTAGTAATTACCTCATCAATTCTCCTGGGCATTAAAGGAGAAAGAGAGACATTCAGAGAGGGAGGAGAGAGAGAGAGAGAGAGGAAAGAGAGAGAGAGAGAGAGAGAGAGAGAGAGAGAGAGAGAGTGACAGGAGAGAGAGAGAGAGAGAGAGAGAGAGAGAGAGAGAGAGAGAGAGACAGAGAGAGAGAAGGGAGAGAGAAGAGAGAGAGAGAGAGGGAGGAGAACGCTGAGCTACTGTGTCACTTTCCTCCAAGTATGCAGCTTATTTAGCTGATCAAATGTCTTGTCTGTTCTAAATCAACTGGAAAAAAACAAACATATAGTTTACCTGCAAAGATCTCACATGCACGGCCCACGTACGCGCACGTGCACACACACACACACCACAACACACACACACACACACACAACACACCACTCACCACACACACACACACACACACACACACACACACACACACACACACTACCCAAGGCAAGATGTTCTGAGTATTTGTTCAAACTTAAATCCATCAAGATATGTTATAATGCAATCCTTCTGCTTAGATGTTTGTATAACACTCTACCGTTTAAAACAAACGTTTCAGATCAGAGAGGGGACAGGGAGGAGAGAGAGAAAGGGGTGGACAGAGGAGAGGGGGCAGAGAGAGAGAGAGAAGAAGACAGACAGACAGACAGACACAGACACAGACACAGAGAGAGACAGAGTGAGAGAGAGAGAGAGGGAGAGCGAAAGAAAGAGAGAGAGAGAGGAGCGAGTGGTGTGTGCTGTGTGAGTGTGTGTGTGTGTGTGTGTTTTGTTGAGGTTGGTGTGAGTAGAGAGAGACAGACAGACAGACAGACACAGACACAGACTCAGACACAGAAACAGAGAGACCAGCGGGGAGAGAGCGAGGGAAAGACAGAGAGAGAGAGAGGGAAAGGAGGAGAGAGAGAGAGAGAGAGAGAGAGAAATAGAGGGAAACACACACACACACACACAAAAAGAGAAAAAAAAAAAAGAACGGAAGAACGGAAGAGAAAGAACAGAGGAACAGAACAGAGGAACAGAACAGACGGAACAGAAACAGAAAACGGAAACGGAAACAAAAAAACGGAAACGAAACAGAAACAGAAGGAAACAGAAACAAAAGCAGAACGGAAACAGAACAGAAACGGAAACAGAAACAGAAACAGGAAACAGAAAGGAAACAGAAACAAAAGCAGAAACGGAAACAGAAACAGAAACGAAACAGAAACAGAAACAGAAACGAGAAACGGAAACGAAACGAACGAAACAGAAACAGAAACGGAAACGGAAACGGAAACGAAACAGAAAAACGAAACAGAAACAGAAGGAAACAGAAACAGAAACGGAAACAGAAACAAGAAACAGAAACAAACAGAAACAGAAATGGTTCAGTTTAAGTCACAGTCCCTTCTGAAGAAAGACATATAATACAACGCAGAATATATAATACAGAACTTCAGCACTTAAGCAGAACATGAATATTCCACACACAGAGACTATGTGAGCTGGCTTCCAGATCGCTTTTCTCCAATTTGCATCTAGGTCCATAAACGAAGGATGTTCCAGGAATATACCAGAAGATGTAGAGAATAATGAATGCATCAGTGTCAACTGATCACAACTGGAAATCCATAAGGGACAATAATTTTAAAACAAATGGAACTCTCGCGTGTCTGTGAGTGGAGATCGTCTACAAGCGTGGCATGAAGATCCACAGGGTGAAAAGGGCAAGTATGAAGACTGATAAATAAACAGTACGAAGACTGATAGATAAACAGTATGAAGACTGTAAATAAACAGTATGAAACTGATAAATAAACAGTATGAAGACTGATAATAAACAGTATGAAGACTGATAAATAAAAGTATGAGACTGATAAATAAACAGTATGAAGACTGACTGAAAATAAACAGTATGAAGACTGATAAAATAAACAGTATGAAGACTGATAAATAAACAGTATGAAGACTGATAGATAAACAGTATGAAGACTGATAAATAAACAGTATGAAGACTGATAAATAAACAGTATGAAGACTGATAAGATAAACAGTATGAAGACTGATAGATAAACAATATGAAGACTGATAAATAAACAGTATGAAGACTGATAAATAAACAGTATGAAGACTGATAATAAACAGTATGAAGACTGATAAAAAACAGTATGAAGACTGGTAAATAAACAGTATGAAGACTGATAAATAAACAGTATGAAAACTGATAAATAAACAGTATGAAGACTGATAGATAAACAGTATGAAGACTGATAAATAAACAGTATGAAGACTGATAAATAAACAGTATGAAGACTGGTAAATAAACAGTATGAAGACTGATAATAAACATATGAAGACTGATAATAAACAGTATGAAGACTGACTGATAAATAAACAGTATGAAGACTGATAAATAAACAGTATGAAGACTGATAAATAAACAGTATGAAGACTGATAAATAAACAGTATGAAGACTGATAAATAAACAGTATGAAGACTGATAAATAAACAGTATGAAGACTGATAATAAACATATGAAGACTGTGTAATAAACAGTA